>CAXIES010000626.1:0-441317 GCA_964023965.1 Melinopterus prodromus | reverse complement strand
GATCATCATCGATCATCATCGATCATCATCGATCATCATCTATCAACACCGATCATCATCGATCATCATCGATCAACACCGATCATCATCGATCATCATCGATCATCATCGATCATCATCGATCATAATCGATCATCATCGATCAACATCGATCATCATCGATCATCATCGATCATCATCGATCATCATCGATCAACATCGATCATCATCGATCATCATCGATCATCATCGATCGTCATCGATCATCATCGATCATCATCGATCATCTCATCGATCATCATCGATCATCATCGATCATCATCGATCATCATCGATCATCATCGATCATCATCGATCATCGTCGATCATCGTCGATCAACTTCGATCAACTTCGATCAACTTCGATCATCGTCGATCATCGATCATCATCGATCATCATCGATCATCATCGATCATCATCGATCATCATCGATCATCATCGGTCATCATCGATCAACATCGATCATCATCGATCATCATCGATCAACATCGATCATCATCGATCATCATCGATCATCATCGATCATCATCGATCATCATCGATCATCATCGATCATCATCGATCATCATCGATCAGCATCGATCATCATCGATCATCATCGATCATCATCGATCAACATCGATCATCATTGATCATCATCGATCATCGTCGATCATCGTCGATCAATTTCGATCAACTTCGATCAAATTCGATCATCGTCGATCATCATCGATCATCATCGATCAACATCGATCATCATCGATCATCATCGATCATCATCGATAATCATTGATCATCATCGATCATCATCGATTATCATCGATCATCATCGATCATCATCGATCATCATCGATCATCATCGATCAACATCGATCAACATCGATCATCATCGATCATTATCGATCATCATCGATCATCATCGATCTTCATCGATCATCTGCGAGCATCATCGATCATCATCGATCATCATCGATCAACATCGATCATCATCGATCATCATCGATCATCATCGATCATCATCGATCATCATCGAACATCATCGATCATCATCGATCAACATCGATCAACATCGATCATCATCGATCATTATCGATCATCATCGATCATCATCGATCTTCATCGATCATCTGCGAGCATCATCGATCATCATCGATCATCATAGATCATCATCGATCATCATCGATCATCATCGATCACCATCGATCATCATCGATCATCATCGATCATCATCGATCATCATCGATCATCATCGATCATCATCGATCATCATCGATCATCATCGATCAACACAGATCATCATCGATCATCATCGATCATCATCGATCATCATCGATCATCATCGATCATCATCGATCATCATCGATCATCATCGATCATCACCGATCATCATCGATCATCATGGATCATCATCGATAATTTTCGATCAACATCGATCATCATCGATCATCATCGATCAACTTCGATCAACATCGATCATCATCGATCATCATCGATCATCATCGATCATCATCGATCATCATCGATCATCATCGATCATCATCGATCATCATCGATCATCATCGATCATCATCGATCATCATCGATTAATTATCATCGATCATTATCGATCATCATCGATCATCATCGATCATCATCGATCATCATCGATCATCATCGATCATCATCGTTCATCATCGATCGCCATCGATCATCATCGATCATCATCGATCATCGTCGATCATCATCGATCATCATCGATCATCATCGATCATCATAGATCATCATCGATCATCATCGATCATCATCGAACAACTTCGATCAAATTCGATCATCGTCGATCATCATCGATCATCATCGATCATCATCGATCATCATCTATCAACACCGATCATCATCGATCATCATCGATCAACACCGATCATCATCGATCATCATCGATCATCATCGATCATCATCGATCATAATCGATCATCATCGATCAACATCGATCATCATCGATCATCATCGATCATCATCGATCATCATCGATCAACATCGATCATCATCGATCATCATCGATCATCATCGATCATCATCGATCATCATCGATCATCATCGATCATCTCATCGATCATCATCGATCATCATCGATCATCATCGATCATCATCGATCATCATCGATCATCATCGGTGATCATCGATCATCATCGAGCATCATCGATCATCATCGATCATCATCGATCAACATCGATCATCATTGATCATCATCGATCATCGTCGATCATCGTCGATCATCGTCGATCAACTTCGATCAACTTCGATCAAATTCGATCATCGTCGATCATCATCGATCATCATCGATCATCATCGATCATCATCTATCAACACCGATCATCATCGATCATCATCGATCAACACCGATCATCATCGATCATCATCGATCATCATCGACCATCATCGATCATCATCGATCATAATCGATCATCATCGATCAACATCGATCATCATCGATCATCATCGATCATCATCGATCATCATCGATCATCATCGATCATCATCGATCATCGTCGATCATCATCGATCATCGTCGATCATCATCGATCAACATCGATCAGCATCGATCAACATCGATCAACATCGATCATCATCGATCATCATCGATCATCATCGATCAACATCGATCATCATCGATCATCATCGATCATCATCGATCATCATCGATCATCATCGATCATCATCGATCATCATCGATCAACATCGATCAACATCGATCATCATCGATCATTATCGATCATCATCGATCATCATCGATCTTCATCGATCATCTGCGAGCATCATCGATCATCATCGATCATCATAGATCATCATCGATCATCATCGATCATCATCGATCACCATCGATCATCATCGATCATCATCGATCATCATCGATCATCATCGATCATCATCGATCATCATCGATCATCATCGATCAACACAGATCATCATCGATCATCATCGATCATCATCGATCATCATCGATCATCATCGATCATCATCGATCATCATCGATCATCATCGATCATCATCGATCATCATCGATCATCATGGATCATCATCGATAATTTTCGATCAACATCGATCATCATCGATCATCATCGATCAACTTCGATCAACATCGATCATCATCGATCATCATCGATCATCATCGATCATCATCGATCATCATCGATCATCATCGATCATCATCGATCATCATCGATCATCATCGATCATCATCGATCATCATCGATTAATTATCATCGATCATTATCGATCATCATCGATCATCATCGATCATCATCGATCATCATCGATCATCATCGATCATCATCGTTCATCATCGATCGCCATCGATCATCATCGATCATCATCGATCATCGTCGATCATCATCGATCATCATCGATCATCATCGATCATCATAGATCATCATCGATCATCATCGATCATCATCGATCAACTTCGATCAAATTCGATCATCGTCGATCATCATCGATCATCATCGATCATCATCGATCATCATCTATCAACACCGATCATCATCGATCATCATCGATCAACACCGATCATCATCGATCATCATCGATCATCATCGATCATCATCGATCATCATCGATCATCATCGATCATCATCGATCATCATCGATCAACATCGATCATCATCGATCATCATCGATCATCATCGATCATCATCGATCATCATCGATCATCATCGATCATCGTCGATCATCGTCGATCAACTTCGATCAACTTCGATCAACTTCGATCATCGTCGATCATCGATCATCATCGATCATCATCGATCATCATCGATCATCATCGATCATCATCGATCATCATCGGTCATCATCGATCAACATCGATCATCATCGATCATCATCGATCAACATCGATCATCATCGATCATGGTCGATCATCATCGATCATCATCGATCATCATCGATCATCATCGATCATCATCGATCAGCATCGATCATCATCGATCATCATCGATCATCATCGATCAACATCGATCATCATTGATCATCATCGATCATCGTCGATCATCGTCGATCAACTTCGATCAACTTCGATCAAATTCGATCATCGTCGATCATCATCGATCATCATCGATCAACATCGATCATCATCGAGCATCATCGATAATCATTGATCATCATCGATCATCATCGATTATCATCGATCAATATCGGTCATCATCGATCATCATCGAGCTTCATCGATCATCTGCGAACATCATCGATCATCATCGATCATCATAGATCATCATCGATCATCATCGATCATCATCGATCATCATCGATCATCATCGATCATCATCGATCATCATCGATCATCATCGATCAACATCGATCACCATCGATCATCATCGATCATCATCGATCATCATCGATCATCATCGATCATCATCGATCAACACCGATCATCATCGATCATCATCGATCAACACAGATCATCATCGATCATCATCGATCATCATCGATCATCATCGATCATCGTCGATCATCATCGATCATCATCGATCATCATCGATCATCATCGATCAAATTCGATCATCATCGATCATCATCGATCATCATCGATCATCATCGATCATCATCGATCATCATCTATCATCATCGATCATCATGGATCATCATCGATAATTATCGATCAACATCGATCATCATCGACCATCATCGATCAACTTCGATCAACATCGATCATCATCGATCATCATCGATCATCATCGATCATCATCGATCATCATCGATCATCATCGATCATCATCGATCATCATCGATTAATTATCATCGATCATTACCGATTATCATCTATCATCATCGATCATCATCGATCATCATCGATCATCATCGATCATCATCGATAATCATCGATCATCATCGTTCATCATCGATCGTCATCGATCATCATCGATCATCATCGATCATCGTCGATCATCGTCGATCATCATCGATCATCATCGATCTTCATCGATCAAAATCGATCATCATCGATCATCATCGATCAACATCGATCATCATCGATCATCATCGATCATCATCGATCATCATCGATCATCATCGGTCATCATCGATCATCATCGATCATCATCGATCATCTCATCGATCATCATCGATCATCATCGATCATCATCGATCATCATCGATCATCATCGATCATCATCGATCATCGTTGATCATCGTCGATCAACTTCGATCAACTTCGATCAACTTCGATCATCGTCGATCATCGATCATCATCGATCATCATCGATCATCTTCGATCATCATCGATCATCATCGATCATCATCGGTCATCATCGATCAACATCGATCATCATCGATCATCATCGATCAACATCGATCATCATCGATCATCATCGATCATCATCGATCATCATCGATCATCATCGATCATCATCGATCATCATCGATCATCATCGATCAGCATCGATCATCATCGATCATCATCAATCATCATCGATCAACATCGATCATCATTGATCATCATCGATCATCGTCGATCATCGTCGATCAACTTCGATCAACTTCGATCAAATTCGATCATCGTCGATCATCATCGATCATCATCGATCAACATCGATCATCATCGATCATCATCGATCATCATCGATAATCATTGATCATCATCGATCATCATCGATTATCATCGATCAATATCGGTCATCATCGATCATCATCGAGCTTCATCGATCATCTGCGAACATCATCGATCATCATCGATCATCATAGATCATCATCGATCATCATCGATCATCATCGATCATCATCGATCATCATCGATCATCATCGATCATCATCGATCATCATCGATCATCATCGATCAACATCGATCACCATCGATCATCATCGATCATCATCGATCATCATCGATCATCATCGAGCATCATCGATCAACTCCGATCATCATCGATCATCATCGATCAACACAGATCATCATCGATCATCATCGATCATCATCGATCATCATCGATCATCATCGATCATCATCGATCATCGTCGATCATCATCGATCATCATCGATCATCATCGATCATCATCGATCATCTTCGATCATCATCGATCATCATCGATCATAATGGATCATCATCGATAATTATCGATCAACATCGTTCATCATCGATCATCATCGATCAACTTCGATCAACATCGATCATCATCGATCATCATCGATCATCATCGATCATCATCGTTCATCATCGATCATCATCGATTAATTATCATCGATCATTACCGATCATCATCTATCATCATCGATCATCATCGAACATCATCGATCATCATCGATCATCATCGTTCATCATCGATCGTCATCGATCATCATCGATCATCATCGATCATCGTCGATCATCGTCGATCATCATCGATCATCATCGATCTTCATCGATCAAAATCGATCATCATCGATCATCATCGATCAACATCGATCATCATCGATCATCATCGATCATCATCGATCATCATCGATCATCATCGATCATCATCGAGCATCATCGATCATCATCGATCATCATCGATCAACATCGATCATCATTGATCATCATCGATCATCGTCGATCATCGTCGATCATCGTCGATCAACTTCGATCAACTTCGATCAAATTCGATCATCGTCGATCATCATCGATCATCATCGATCATCATCGATCATCATCTATCAACACCGATCATCATCGATCATCATCGATCAACACCGATCATCATCGATCATCATCGATCATCATCGACCATCATCGATCATCATCGATCATAATCGATCATCATCGATCAACATCGATCATCATCGATCATCATCGATCATCATCGATCATCATCGATCATCATCGATCATCATCGATCATCGTCGATCATCATCGATCATCGTCGATCATCATCGATCAACATCGATCAGCATCGATCAACATCGATCAACATCGATCATCATCGATCATCATCGATCATCATCGATCAACATCGATCATCATCGATCATCATCGATCATCATCGATCATCATCGATCATCATCGATCATCATCGATCAACATCGATTATCATCGATCATTATCGATCATCATCGATCATCATCGATCTTCATCGATCATCTGCGAGCATCATCGATCATCATCGATCATCATAGATCATCATCGATCATCATCGATCATCATCGATCACCATCGATCATCATCGATCATCATCGATCATCATCGATCATCATCGATCATCATCGATCATCATCGATCAACACAGATCATCATCGATCATCATCGATCATCATCGATCATCATCGATCATCATCGATCATCATCGATCATCGTCGATCATCATCGATCATCATCGATCAACACCGATCATCATCGATCATCATCGATCATCATCGATCATCATCGATCATAATCGATCATCATCGATCAACATCGATCATCATCGATCATCATCGATCATCATCGATCATCATCGATCAACATCGATCATCATCGATCTTCATCGATCATCATCGATCATCATCGATCATCATCGATCATCATCGATCATCTCATCGATCATCATCGATCATCATCGATCATCATCGATCAACATCGATTATCATCGATCATTATCGATCATCATCGATCATCATCGATCTTCATCGATCATCTGCGAGCATCATCGATCAACACCGATCATCATCGATCATCATCGATCATCATCGATCATCATCGATCATAATCGATCATCATCGATCAACATCGATCATCATCGATCATCATCGATCATCATCGATCATCATCGATCAACATCGATCATCATCGATCTTCATCGATCATCATCGATCATCATCGATCATCATCGATCATCATCGATCATCATCGATCATCATCGATCATCATCGATCAACATCGATCAACATCGATTATCATCGATCATTATCGATCATCATCGATCATCATCGATCTTCATCGATCATCTGCGAGCATCATCGATCATCATCGATCATCATAGATCATCATCGATCATCATCGATCATCATCGATCACCATCGATCATCATCGATCATCATCGATCATCATCGATCATCATCGATCATCATCGATCATCATCGATCAACACAGATCATCATCGATCATCATCGATCATCATCGATCATCATCGATCATCATCGATCATCATCGATCATCGTCGATCATCATCGATCATCATCGATCAACACCGATCATCATCGATCATCATCGATCATCATCGATCATCATCGATCATAATCGATCATCATCGATCAACATCGATCATCATCGATCATCATCGATCATCATCGATCATCATCGATCAACATCGATCATCATCGATCTTCATCGATCATCATCGATCATCATCGATCATCATCGATCATCATCGATCATCTCATCGATCATCATCGATCATCATCGATCATCATCGATCATCATCGATTATCGTCGATTATCGTCGATCATCGTCGATCAACTTCGATCAACTTCGATCAACTTCGATCATCGTCGATCATCGATCATCATCGATCATCATCGATCATCATCGATCATCATCGATCATCATCGATCATCATCGATCATTATCGGTCATCATCGATCAACATCGATCATCCTCGATCATCATCGATCAACATCGATCATCATCGATCATCATCGATCATCATCGATCATCATCGATCATCATCGATCATCATCGATCATCATCGATCATCATCGATCATCATCGATCATCATCGATCAGCATCGATCTTCATTGATCATCATCGATCATCGTCGATCATCGTCGATCAACTTCGATCAACTTCGATCAAATTCGATCATCGTCGATCATCATCGATCATCATCGATCAACATCGATCATCATCGATCATCATCGATCAACATTGATCATCATCGATCATCATCGATCATCATCGATAATCATTGATCATCATCGATCATCATCGATTATCATCGATCAATATCGGTCATCATCGATCATCATCGAGCTTCATCGATCATCTGCGAACATCATCGATCATCGATCATCATAGATCATCATCGATCATCATCGATCATCATCGATCATCATCGATCATCATCGATCATCATCGATCATCATCGATCATCATCGATCATCATCGATCATCATCGATCAACATCGATCACCATCGATCATCATCGATCATCATCGATCATCATCGATCATCATCGATCATCACCGATCAACACAGATCATCATCGATCATCATCGATCATCATCGATCATCATCGATCATCATCGATCATCATCGATCATCGTCGATCATCATCGATCATCATCGATCATCATCGATTATCATCGATCATCTTCGATCATCATCGATCATCATCGATCATCATCGATCATCATCGATCATCATCGATCATCATCGATCATCATCTATCATCATCGATCATCATGGATCATCATCGATAATTATCGATCAACATCGATCATCATCGATCATCATCGATCAACTTCGATCAACATCGATCATCATCGATCATCATCGATCATCATCGATCATCATCGATCATCATCGATCATCATCGATCATCATCGATCATCATCGATCATCATCGATCATCATCGATCATCATCGATCATCATCGATCAACATCGATTATCATCGATCATTATCGATCATCATCGATCATCATCGATCTTCATCGATCATCTGCGAGCATCATCGATCATCATCGATCATCATAGATCATCATCGATCATCATCGATCATCATCGATCACCATCGATCATCATCGATCATCATCGATCATCATCGATCATCATCGATCATCATCGATCATCATCGATCAACACAGATCATCATCGATCATCATCGATCATCATCGATCATCATCGATCATCATCGATTATCATCGATCATCGTCGATCATCATCGATCATCATCGATCAACACCGATCATCATCGATCAACATCGATTATCATCGATCCTTATCGATCATCATCGATCATCATCGATCTTCATCGATCATCTGCGAGCATCATCGATCATCATCGATCATCATAGATCATCATCGATCATCATCGATCATCATCGATCACCATCGATCATCATCGATCATCATCGATCATCATCGATCATCATCGATCATCATCGATCATCATCGATCAACACAGATCATCATCGATCATCATCGATCATCATCGATCATCATCGATCATCATCGATCATCATCGATCATCGTCGATCATCATCGATCATCATCGATCAACACCGATCATCATCGATCATCATCGATCATCATCGATCATCATCGATCATAATCGATCATCATCGATCAACATCGATCATCATCGATCATCATCGATCATCATCGATCATCATCGATCAACATCGATCATCATCGATCTTCATCGATCATCATCGATCATCATCGATCATCATCGATCATCATCGATCATCTCATCGATCATCATCGATCATCATCGATCATCATCGATCAACATCGATTATCATCGATCATTATCGATCATCATCGATCATCATCGATCTTCATCGATCATCTGCGAGCATCATCGATCAACACCGATCATCATCGATCATCATCGATCATCATCGATCATCATCGATCATAATCGATCATCATCGATCAACATCGATCATCATCGATCATCATCGATCATCATCGATCATCATCGATCAACATCGATCATCATCGATCTTCATCGATCATCATCGATCATCATCGATCATCATCGATCATCATCGATCATCATCGATCATCATCGATCATCATCGATCAACATCGATCAACATCGATTATCATCGATCATTATCGATCATCATCGATCATCATCGATCTTCATCGATCATCTGCGAGCATCATCGATCATCATCGATCATCATAGATCATCATCGATCATCATCGATCATCATCGATCACCATCGATCATCATCGATCATCATCGATCATCATCGATCATCATCGATCATCATCGATCATCATCGATCAACACAGATCATCATCGATCATCATCGATCATCATCGATCATCATCGATCATCATCGATCATCATCGATCATCGTCGATCATCATCGATCATCATCGATCAACACCGATCATCATCGATCATCATCGATCATCATCGATCATCATCGATCATAATCGATCATCATCGATCAACATCGATCATCATCGATCATCATCGATCATCATCGATCATCATCGATCAACATCGATCATCATCGATCTTCATCGATCATCATCGATCATCATCGATCATCATCGATCATCATCGATCATCTCATCGATCATCATCGATCATCATCGATCATCATCGATCATCATCGATTATCGTCGATTATCGTCGATCATCGTCGATCAACTTCGATCAACTTCGATCAACTTCGATCATCGTCGATCATCGATCATCATCGATCATCATCGATCATCATCGATCATCATCGATCATCATCGATCATCATCGATCATTATCGGTCATCATCGATCAACATCGATCATCCTCGATCATCATCGATCAACATCGATCATCATCGATCATCATCGATCATCATCGATCATCATCGATCATCATCGATCATCATCGATCATCATCGATCATCATCGATCATCATCGATCATCATCGATCAGCATCGATCTTCATTGATCATCATCGATCATCGTCGATCATCGTCGATCAACTTCGATCAACTTCGATCAAATTCGATCATCGTCGATCATCATCGATCATCATCGATCAACATCGATCATCATCGATCATCATCGATCAACATTGATCATCATCGATCATCATCGATCATCATCGATAATCATTGATCATCATCGATCATCATCGATTATCATCGATCAATATCGGTCATCATCGATCATCATCGAGCTTCATCGATCATCTGCGAACATCATCGATCATCGATCATCATAGATCATCATCGATCATCATCGATCATCATCGATCATCATCGATCATCATCGATCATCATCGATCATCATCGATCATCATCGATCATCATCGATCATCATCGATCAACATCGATCACCATCGATCATCATCGATCATCATCGATCATCATCGATCATCATCGATCATCACCGATCAACACAGATCATCATCGATCATCATCGATCATCATCGATCATCATCGATCATCATCGATCATCATCGATCATCGTCGATCATCATCGATCATCATCGATCATCATCGATTATCATCGATCATCTTCGATCATCATCGATCATCATCGATCATCATCGATCATCATCGATCATCATCGATCATCATCGATCATCATCTATCATCATCGATCATCATGGATCATCATCGATAATTATCGATCAACATCGATCATCATCGATCATCATCGATCAACTTCGATCAACATCGATCATCATCGATCATCATCGATCATCATCGATCATCATCGATCATCATCGATCATCATCGATCATCATCGATCATCATCGATCATCATCGATCATCATCGATCATCATCGATCATCATCGATCATCATCGGTGATCATCGATCATCATCGATCATCATCGATCAACATCGATCTACATAGATCATCATCAATCATCATCGATCATCATCGATCATCATCGATCAGCATCGATCATCATCGATCATCATCGATCATCATCGATCAACATCGATCATCATTGATCATCATCGGTCATCATCGATCATCATCGAGCTTCATCGATCATCTGCGAGCATCATCGATCATCATCGATCATCATAGATCATCATCGATCATCATCGATCATCATCGATCATCATCGATCATCATCGATTATCATCGATCATCATCGATCATCATCGATTAATTATCATCGATCATTATCGATCATCATCGATCATCATCGATCATCATCGATCATCATCGATCATCATCGATCATCATCGTTCATCATCGATCGTCATCGATCATCATCGATCATCATCGATCATCGTCGATCATCATCGATCATCATCGATCATCATCGATCATCATCGATCATCATCGATCATCATCGATCATCATCGATCAACCTCGATCAAATTCGATCATCGTCGATCATTATCGATCATCATCGATCATCATCGATCATCATCTATCAACACCGATCATCATCGATCATCATCGATCAACACCGATCATCATCGATCATCATCGATCATCATCGATCATCATCGATCATAATCGATCATCATCGATCAACATCGATCATCATCGATCATCATCGATCATCATCGATCATCATCGATCAACATCGATCATCATCGATCATCATCGATCATCATCGATCATCATCGATCATCATCGATCATCTCATCGATCATCATCGATCATCATCGATCATCATCGATCATCATCGATCATCATCGATCATCATCGATCATCGTCGATCATCGTCGATCAACTTCGATCAACTTCGATCAACTTCGATCATCGTCGATCATCGATCATCATCGATCATCATCGATCATCATCGATCATCATCGATCATCATCGATCATCATCGGTCATCATCGATCAACATCGATCATCATCGATCATCATCGATCAACATCGATCATCATCGATCATCATCGATCATCATCGATCATCATCGATCATCATCGATCATCATCGATCATCATCGATCATCATCGATCAGCATCGATCATCATCGATCATCATCAATCATCATCGATCAACATCGATCATCATTGATCATCATCGATCATCGTCGATCATCGTCGATCAACTTCGATCAACTTCGATCAAATTCGATCATCGTCGATCATCATCGATCATCATCGATCAACATCGATCATCATCGATCATCATCGATCATCATCGATAATCATTGATCATCATCGATCATCATCGATTATCATCGATCAATATCGGTCATCATCGATCATCATCGAGCTTCATCGATCATCTGCGAACATCATCGATCATCATCGATCATCATAGATCATCATCGATCATCATCGATCATCATCGATCATCATCGATCATCATCGATCATCATCGATCATCATCGATCATCATCGATCATCATCGATCATCATCGATCATCATCGATCAACATCGATCACCATCGATCATCATCGATCATCATCGATCATCATCGATCATCATCGATCATCATCGATCATCACCGATCAACACAGATCATCATCGATCATCATCGATCATCATCGATCATCATCGATCATCATCGATCATCATCGATCATCGTCGATCATCATCGATCATCATCGATCATCATCGATTATCATCGATCATCTTCGATCATCATCGATCATCATCGATCATCATCGATCATCATCGATCATCATCGATCATCATCGATCATCATCTATCATCATCGATCATCATGGATCATCATCGATAATTATCGATCAACATCGATCATCATCGATCATCATCGATCAACTTCGATCAACATCGATCATCATCGATCATCATCGATCATCATCGATCATCATCGATCATCATCGATCATCATCGATCATCATCGATCATCATCGATCATCATCGATTAATTATCATCGATCATTACCGATTATCATCTATCATCATCGATCATCATCGATCATCATCGATCATCATCGTTCATCATCGATCGTCATCGATCATCATCGATCATCATCGATCATCGTCGATCATTGTCGATCATCATCGATCATCATCGATCTTCATCGATCAAAATCGATCATCATCGATCATCATCGATCATCATCGATCATCATCGATCATCATCGATCATCATCGATCATCATCGATCATCATCGGTGATCATCGATCATCATCGATCATCATCGATCAACATCGATCTACATAGATCATCATCAATCATCATCGATCATCATCGATCATCATCGATCAGCATCGATCATCATCGATCATCATCGATCATCATCGATCAACATCGATCATCATTGATCATCATCGATCATCGTCGATCATCGTCGATCAACTTCGATCAAATTCGATCATCGTCGATCATCATCGATCATCATCGATCAACATCGATCATCATCGATCATCATCGATCAACATCGATCATCATCGATCATCATCGATCATCATCGATCATCATCGATAATCATTGATCATCATCGATCATCATCGATTATCATCGATCAATATCGGTCATCATCGATCATCATCGAGCTTCATCGATCATCTGCGAGCATCATCGATCATCATCGATCATCATAGATCATCATCGATCATCATCGATCATCATCGATCATCATCGATCATCATCGATTATCATCGATCATCATCGATCATCATCGATTAATTATCATCGATCATTATCGATCATCATCGATCATCATCGATCATCATCGATCATCATCGATCATCATCGTTCATCATCGATCGTCATCGATCATCATCGATCATCATCGATCATCGTCGATCATCATCGATCATCATCGATCATCATCGATCATCATCGATCATCATCGATCATCATCGATCATCGTCGATCATCGTCGATCAACTTCGATCAACTTCGATCAACTTCGATCAACTTCGATCATCGTCGATCATCGATCATCATCGATCATCATCGATCATCATCGATCATCATCGATCATCATCGATCATTATCGGTCATCATCGATCAACATCGATCATCATCGATCATCATCGATCAACATCGATCATCATCGATCATCATCGATCATCATCGATCATCGTCGATCATCGTCGATCAACTTCGATCAACTTCGATCAACTTCGATCATCGTCGATCATGGATCATCATCGATCATCATCGATCATCATCGATCATCATCGATCAACATCGATCATCATCGATCATCATCGGTCATCATCGATCAACATCGATCATCATCGATCATCATCGATCAACATCGATCATCATCGATCATCATCGATCATCATCGATCATCATCGATCATCATCGATCATCATCGATCAACATCGATCATCATCGATCATCATCGGTCATCATCGATCAACATCGATCATCATCGATCATCATCGATCATCATCGATCATCGTCGATCATCGTCGATCAACTTCGATAAACTTCGATCAAATTCGATCATCGTCGATCATCATCGATCATCATCGATCAACATCGATCATCATCGATCATCATCGATCAACATCGATCATCATCGATCATCATCGATCATCATCGATAATCATTGATCATCATCGATCATCATCGATTATCATCGATCAATATCGGTCATCATCGATCATCATCGAGCTTCATCGATCATCTGCGAGCATCATCGATCATCATCGATCATCATAGATCATCATCGATCATCATCGATCATCATCGTTCATCATCGATCATCATCGATCAACATCGATCACCATCGATCATCATCGATCATCATCGATCATCATCGATCATCATCGATCATCATCGATCAACACCGATCATCATCGATCATCATCGATCAACACAGATCATCATCGATCATCATCGATCATCATCGATCATCATCGATCATCATCGATCATCATCGATCATCATCGATCATCATCGATCATCATCGATCATCGTCGATCATCATCGATCATCATCGATCATCATCGATCATCATCGATCATCTTCGATCATCATCGATCATCATCGATCATCATCGATCATCATCGATCATCGTCGATCATCATCGATCATCATCGATCATCATCGATCATCATGGATCATCATCGATAATTATCGATCAACATCGATCATCATCGATCATCATCGATCAACTTCGATCAACATCGATCATCATCGATCATCATCGATCATCATCGATCATCATTGATCATCATCGATCATCATCGATCATCATCGATCATCATCGATTAATTATCATCGATCATTATCGATCATCATCGATCATCATCGATCATCATCGATCATCATCGATCATCATCGATCATCATCGTTCATCATCGATCGTCATCGATCATCATCGATCATCATCGATCATCGTCGATCATCGTCGATCATCATCGATCATCATCGATCTTCATCGATCAACATCGATCATCATCGATCATCATCGATCAACATCGATCATCATCGATCATCATCGATCATCATCGATCATCATCGATCATCATCGATCATCATCGATCATCATCGATCATCATCGATCATCATCGGTGATCATCGATCATCATCGATCATCATCGATCAACACCGATCTACATAGATCATCATCAATCATCATCGATCATCATCGATCATCATCGATCATCATCGATCATCATCGATCATCATCGATCATCATCGATCATCATCGATCATCATCGATCATCATTGATCATCATCGATCATCGTCGATCATCGTCGCTCATCGTCGATCAACTTTGATCAACTTCGATCAAATTCGATCATCGTCGATCATCATCGATCATCATCGATCATCATCGATCATCATCTATCAACACCGATCATCATCGATCATCATCGATCAACACCGATCATCATCGATCATCATCGATCATCATCGATCATCATCGATCATCGTCGATCATCATCGATCATCGTCGATCATCATCGATCAACATCGATCAGCATCGATCATCATCGATCATCATCGATCAACATCGATCATCATCGATCATCATCGATCATCATCGATCATCATCGATCATCATCGATCAACATCGATCATCATCGATCATCATCGATCATCATCGATCATCATCGATCTTCATCGATCATCTGCGAGCATCATCGATCATCATCGATAATCATAGATCATCATCGATCATCATCGACCATCATCGATCACCATCGATCATCATCGATCATCATCGATCATCATCGATCATCATCGATCATCATCGATCAACACAGATCATCATCGATCATCATCGATCATCATCGATCATCATCGATCATCATCGATCATCATCGATCATCATCGATCATCATCGATCATCATCGATCATCATCGAGCATCATCGATCATCATCGATCATCATCGATCAACATCGATCATCATCGATCATCATCGATCATCATCGATCATCATCGATCATCATCGATCATCATCGATCATCATCGATCATCATCGATCATCATCGATCATCATCGATCATCATCGATCATCATCGATCATCATCGATCATCATCGATCATCATCGATCATCATCGATCATAATCGATCATCATCGATCAACATCGATCATCATCGATCATCATCGATCATCATCGATCATCATCGATCATCATCGATCATCATCGATCATCGTCGATCATCATCGATCATCGTCGATCATCATCGATCAACATCGATCAGCATCGATCAACATCGATCAACATCGATCATCATCGATCATCATCGATCATCATCGATCAACATCGATCATCATCGATCATCATCGATCATCATCGATCATCATCGGTCATCATCGATCATCATCGATCATCATCGATCATCATCGATCAACATCGATCAACATCGATCATCATCGATCATCATCGATCATCATCGATCTTCATCGATCATCTGCGAGCATCATCGATCATCATCGATCATCATAGATCATCATCGATCATCATCGATCATCATCGATCACCATCGATCATCATCGATCATCATCGATCATCATCGATCATCATCGATCACCATCGATCATCATCGATCATCATCGATCATCATTGATCATCATCGATCATCGTCGATCATCGTCGCTCATCGTCGATCAACTTTGATCAACTTCGATCAAATTCGATCATCGTCGATCATCATCGATCATCATCGATCATCATCGATCATCATCTATCAACACCGATCATCATCGATCATCATCGATCAACACCGATCATCATCGATCATCATCGATCATCATCGATCATCATCGATCATCGTCGATCATCATCGATCATCGTCGATCATCATCGATCAACATCGATCAGCATCGATCATCATCGATCATCATCGATCAATATCGATCATCATCGATCATCATCGATCATCATCGATCATCATCGATCATCATCGATCAACATCGATCATCATCGATCATCATCGATCATCATCGATCATCATCGATCTTCATCGATCATCTGCGAGCATCATCGATCATCATCGATAATCATAGATCATCATCGATCATCATCGACCATCATCGATCACCATCGATCATCATCGATCATCATCGATCATCATCGATCATCATCGATCATCATCGATCATCATCGATCAACATCGATCATCATCGATCATCATCGATCATCATCGATCATCATCGATCATCATCGATCATCATCGATCATCATCGATCATCATCGATCATCATCGATCATCATCGATCATCATCGATCATCATCGATCATCATCGATCATCATCGATCATCATCGATCATAATCGATCATCATCGATCAACATCGATCATCATCGATCATCATCGATCATCATCGATCATCATCGATCATCATCGATCATCATCGATCATCGTCGATCATCATCGATCATCGTCGATCATCATCGATCAACATCGATCAGCATCGATCAACATCGATCAACATCGATCATCATCGATCATCATCGATCATCATCGATCAACATCGATCATCATCGATCATCATCGATCATCATCGATCATCATCGGTCATCATCGATCATCATCGATCATCATCGATCATCATCGATCAACATCGATCAACATCGATCATCATCGATCATCATCGATCATCATCGATCTTCATCGATCATCTGCGAGCATCATCGATCATCATCGATCATCATAGATCATCATCGATCATCATCGATCATCATCGATCACCATCGATCATCATCGATCATCATCGATCATCATCGATCATCATCGATCATCATCGATCATCATCGATCATCATCGATCATCATCGATCATCGTCGATCATCATCGATCATCGTCGATCATCATCGATCAACATCGATCAGCATCGATCAACATCGATCAACATCGATTATCATCGATCATCATCGATCATCATCGATCAACATCGATCAACATCGATCAAAATCGATCATCATCGATCATCATGGATCATCATTGATAATTATCGATCAACATCGATCATCATCGATCATCATCGATGATCATCGATCATCATCGATCATCATCGATCATCATCGATCATCATCGACCATCATGGATCATCATCGATAATCATCGATCAACATCGATTATCATCGATCATCATCGATCATCATCGATCAACATCGATCATCATTGATCATCATCGATCATCGTCGATAATCGTCGATCAACTTCGATCAACTTCGATCAAATTCGATCATCTTCGATCATCATCGATCATCATCGATCATCATCGATCATCATCGATCATCATCGATCCTAATCGATCAACTTCGATCAACTACGATCATCGTCGATCATCGATCATCATCGATCATCATCGATCATCATCGATCATCATCGATCATCATCGATCATCATCGATCATCATCGATCATCGTCGATCATCATCGATCATCGTCGATCATCATCGATCAACATCGATCAGCATCGATCAACATCGATAAACATCGATCATCATCGATCATCATCGATCATCATCGATCAACATCGATCAACATCGATCATCATCGATCATCATCGATCATCATCGATCATCATCGATCATCATCGATCATCATCGATCATAATCGATCATCATCGATCAACATCGATCATCATCGATCATCATCGATCATCATCGATCATCATCGATCATCATCGATCATCATCGATCATCGTCGATCATCATCGATCATCGTCGATCATCATCGATCAACATCGATCAGCATCGATCAACATCGATCAACATCGATCATCATCGATCATCATCGATCATCATCGATCAACATCGATCATCATCGATCATCATCGATCATCATCGATCATCATCGGTCATCATCGATCATCATCGATCATCATCGATCATCATCGATCAACATCGATCAACATCGATCATCATCGATCATCATCGATCATCATCGATCTTCATCGATCATCTGCGAGCATCATCGATCATCATCGATCATCATAGATCATCATCGATCATCATCGATCATCATCGATCACCATCGATCATCATCGATCATCATCGATCATCATCGATCATCATCGATCACCATCGATCATCATCGATCATCATCGATCATCATTGATCATCATCGATCATCGTCGATCATCGTCGCTCATCGTCGATCAACTTTGATCAACTTCGATCAAATTCGATCATCGTCGATCATCATCGATCATCATCGATCATCATCGATCATCATCTATCAACACCGATCATCATCGATCATCATCGATCAACACCGATCATCATCGATCATCATCGATCATCATCGATCATCATCGATCATCGTCGATCATCATCGATCATCGTCGATCATCATCGATCAACATCGATCAGCATCGATCATCATCGATCATCATCGATCAATATCGATCATCATCGATCATCATCGATCATCATCGATCATCATCGATCATCATCGATCAACATCGATCATCATCGATCATCATCGATCATCATCGATCATCATCGATCTTCATCGATCATCTGCGAGCATCATCGATCATCATCGATAATCATAGATCATCATCGATCATCATCGACCATCATCGATCACCATCGATCATCATCGATCATCATCGATCATCATCGATCATCATCGATCATCATCGATCAACACAGATCATCATCGATCATCATCGATCATCATCGATCATCATCGATCATCATCGATCATCATCGATCATCATCGATCATCATCGATCATCATCGATCATCATCGATCATCATCGAGCATCATCGATCATCATCGATCATCATCGATCAACATCGATCATCATCGATCATCATCGATCATCATCGATCATCATCGATCATCATCGATCATCATCGATCATCATCGATCATCATCGATCATAATCGATCATCATCGATCAACATCGATCATCATCGATCATCATCGATCATCATCGATCATCATCGATCATCATCGATCATCATCGATCATCGTCGATCATCATCGATCATCGTCGATCATCATCGATCAACATCGATCAGCATCGATCAACATCGATCAACATCGATCATCATCGATCATCATCGATCATCATCGATCAACATCGATCATCATCGATCATCATCGATCATCATCGATCATCATCGGTCATCATCGATCATCATCGATCATCATCGATCATCATCGATCAACATCGATCAACATCGATCATCATCGATCATCATCGATCATCATCGATCTTCATCGATCATCTGCGAGCATCATCGATCATCATCGATCATCATAGATCATCATCGATCATCATCGATCATCATCGATCACCATCGATCATCATCGATCATCATCGATCATCATCGATCATCATCGATCATCATCGATCATCATCGATCATCATCGATCATCATCGATCATCGTCGATCATCATCGATCATCGTCGATCATCATCGATCAACATCGATCAGCATCGATCAACATCGATCAACATCGATTATCATCGATCATCATCGATCATCATCGATCAACATCGATCAACATCGATCAAAATCGATCATCATCGATCATCATGGATCATCATTGATAATTATCGATCAACATCGATCATCATCGATCATCATCGATGATCATCGATCATCATCGATCATCATCGATCATCATCGATCATCATCGACCATCATGGATCATCATCGATAATCATCGATCAACATCGATTATCATCGATCATCATCGATCATCATCGATCAACATCGATCATCATTGATCATCATCGATCATCGTCGATAATCGTCGATCAACTTCGATCAACTTCGATCAAATTCGATCATCTTCGATCATCATCGATCATCATCGATCATCATCGATCATCATCGATCATCATCGATCCTAATCGATCAACTTCGATCAACTACGATCATCGTCGATCATCGATCATCATCGATCATCATCGATCATCATCGATCATCATCGATCATCATCGATCATCATCGATCATCATCGATCATCGTCGATCATCATCGATCATCGTCGATCATCATCGATCATCATCGATCATCATCGATCAGCATCGATCATCATCGATCATCATCGATCATCATCGATCAACATCGATCATCATTGATCATCATCGATCATCGTCGATCATCGTCGATCAACTTCGATCAAATTCGATCATCGTCGATCATCATCGATCATCATCGATCAACATCGATCATCATCGATCATCATCGATCAACATCGATCATCATCGATCATCATCGATCATCATCGATCATCATCGATAATCATTGATCATCATCGATCATCATCGATTATCATCGATCAATATCGGTCATCATCGATCATCATCGAGCTTCATCGATCATCTGCGAGCATCATCGATCATCATCGATCATCATAGATCATCATCGATCATCATCGATCATCATCGATCATCATCGATCATCATCGATTATCATCGATCATCATCGATCATCATCGATTAATTATCATCGATCATTATCGATCATCATCGATCATCATCGATCATCATCGATCATCATCGATCATCATCGTTCATCATCGATCGTCATCGATCATCATCGATCATCATCGATCATCGTCGATCATCATCGATCATCATCGATCATCATCGATCATCATCGATCATCATCGATCATCATCGATCATCGTCGATCATCGTCGATCAACTTCGATCAACTTCGATCAACTTCGATCAACTTCGATCATCGTCGATCATCGATCATCATCGATCATCATCGATCATCATCGATCATCATCGATCATCATCGATCATTATCGGTCATCATCGATCAACATCGATCATCATCGATCATCATCGATCAACATCGATCATCATCGATCATCATCGATCATCATCGATCATCGTCGATCATCGTCGATCAACTTCGATCAACTTCGATCAACTTCGATCATCGTCGATCATGGATCATCATCGATCATCATCGATCATCATCGATCATCATCGATCAACATCGATCATCATCGATCATCATCGGTCATCATCGATCAACATCGATCATCATCGATCATCATCGATCAACATCGATCATCATCGATCATCATCGATCATCATCGATCATCATCGATCATCATCGATCATCATCGATCAACATCGATCATCATCGATCATCATCGGTCATCATCGATCAACATCGATCATCATCGATCATCATCGATCATCATCGATCATCGTCGATCATCGTCGATCAACTTCGATAAACTTCGATCAAATTCGATCATCGTCGATCATCATCGATCATCATCGATCAACATCGATCATCATCGATCATCATCGATCAACATCGATCATCATCGATCATCATCGATCATCATCGATAATCATTGATCATCATCGATCATCATCGATTATCATCGATCAATATCGGTCATCATCGATCATCATCGAGCTTCATCGATCATCTGCGAGCATCATCGATCATCATCGATCATCATAGATCATCATCGATCATCATCGATCATCATCGTTCATCATCGATCATCATCGATCAACATCGATCACCATCGATCATCATCGATCATCATCGATCATCATCGATCATCATCGATCATCATCGATCAACACCGATCATCATCGATCATCATCGATCAACACAGATCATCATCGATCATCATCGATCATCATCGATCATCATCGATCATCATCGATCATCATCGATCATCATCGATCATCATCGATCATCATCGATCATCGTCGATCATCATCGATCATCATCGATCATCATCAATCATCATCGATCATCTTCGATCATCATCGATCATCATCGATCATCATCGATCATCATCGATCATCGTCGATCATCATCGATCATCATCGATCATCATCGATCATCATGGATCATCATCGATAATTATCGATCAACATCGATCATCATCGATCATCATCGATCAACTTCGATCAACATCGATCATCATCGATCATCATCGATCATCATCGATCATCATTGATCATCATCGATCATCATCGATCATCATCGATCATCATCGATTAATTATCATCGATCATTATCGATCATCATCGATCATCATCGATCATCATCGATCATCATCGATCATCATCGATCATCATCGTTCATCATCGATCGTCATCGATCATCATCGATCATCATCGATCATCGTCGATCATCGTCGATCATCATCGATCATCATCGATCTTCATCGATCAACATCGATCATCATCGATCATCATCGATCAACATCGATCATCATCGATCATCATCGATCATCATCGATCATCATCGATCATCATCGATCATCATCGATCATCATCGATCATCATCGATCATCATCGGTGATCATCGATCATCATCGATCATCATCGATCAACACCGATCTACATAGATCATCATCAATCATCATCGATCATCATCGATCATCATCGATCATCATCGATCATCATCGATCATCATCGATCATCATCGATCATCATCGATCATCATCGATCATCATTGATCATCATCGATCATCGTCGATCATCGTCGCTCATCGTCGATCAACTTTGATCAACTTCGATCAAATTCGATCATCGTCGATCATCATCGATCATCATCGATCATCATCGATCATCATCTATCAACACCGATCATCATCGATCATCATCGATCAACACCGATCATCATCGATCATCATCGATCATCATCGATCATCATCGATCATCGTCGATCATCATCGATCATCGTCGATCATCATCGATCAACATCGATCAGCATCGATCATCATCGATCATCATCGATCAACATCGATCATCATCGATCATCATCGATCATCATCGATCATCATCGATCATCATCGATCAACATCGATCATCATCGATCATCATCGATCATCATCGATCATCATCGATCTTCATCGATCATCTGCGAGCATCATCGATCATCATCGACCATCATCGATCACCATCGATCATCATCGATCATCATCGATCATCATCGATCATCATCGATCATCATCGATCAACACAGATCATCATCGATCATCATCGATCATCATCGATCATCATCGATCATCATCGATCATCATCGATCATCATAGATCATCATCGATCATCATCGATCATCATCGAGCATCATCGATCATCATCGATCATCATCGATCAACATCGATCATCATCGATCATCATCGATCATCATCGATCATCATCGATCATCATCGATCATCATCGATCATCATCGATCATCATCGATCATCATCGATCATCATCGATCATCATCGATCATCATCGATCATCATCGATCATCATCGATCATCATCGATCATCATCGATCATAATCGATCATCATCGATCAACATCGATCATCATCGATCATCATCGATCATCATCGATCATCATCGATCATCATCGATCATCATCGATCATCGTCGATCATCATCGATCATCGTCGATCATCATCGATCAACATCGATCAGCATCGATCAACATCGATCAACATCGATCATCATCGATCATCATCGATCATCATCGATCAACATCGATCATCATCGATCATCATCGATCATCATCGATCATCATCGGTCATCATCGATCATCATCGATCATCATCGATCATCATCGATCAACATCGATCAACATCGATCATCATCGATCATCATCGATCATCATCGATCTTCATCGATCATCTGCGAGCATCATCGATCATCATCGATCATCATAGATCATCATCGATCATCATCGATCATCATCGATCACCATCGATCATCATCGATCATCATCGATCATCATCGATCATCATCGATCACCATCGATCATCATCGATCATCATCGATCATCATTGATCATCATCGATCATCGTCGATCATCGTCGCTCATCGTCGATCAACTTTGATCAACTTCGATCAAATTCGATCATCGTCGATCATCATCGATCATCATCGATCATCATCGATCATCATCTATCAACACCGATCATCATCGATCATCATCGATCAACACCGATCATCATCGATCATCATCGATCATCATCGATCATCATCGATCATCGTCGATCATCATCGATCATCGTCGATCATCATCGATCAACATCGATCAGCATCGATCATCATCGATCATCATCGATCAATATCGATCATCATCGATCATCATCGATCATCATCGATCATCATCGATCATCATCGATCAACATCGATCATCATCGATCATCATCGATCATCATCGATCATCATCGATCTTCATCGATCATCTGCGAGCATCATCGATCATCATCGATAATCATAGATCATCATCGATCATCATCGACCATCATCGATCACCATCGATCATCATCGATCATCATCGATCATCATCGATCATCATCGATCATCATCGATCAACACAGATCATCATCGATCATCATCGATCATCATCGATCATCATCGATCATCATCGATCATCATCGATCATCATCGATCATCATCGATCATCATCGATCATCATCGATCATCATCGAGCATCATCGATCATCATCGATCATCATCGATCAACATCGATCATCATCGATCATCATCGATCATCATCGATCATCATCGATCATCATCGATCATCATCGATCATCATCGATCATCATCGATCATCATCGATCATCATCGATCATCATCGATCATCATCGATCATCATCGATCATCATCGATCATCATCGATCATAATCGATCATCATCGATCAACATCGATCATCATCGATCATCATCGATCATCATCGATCATCATCGATCATCATCGATCATCATCGATCATCGTCGATCATCATCGATCATCGTCGATCATCATCGATCAACATCGATCAGCATCGATCAACATCGATCAACATCGATCATCATCGATCATCATCGATCATCATCGATCAACATCGATCATCATCGATCATCATCGATCATCATCGATCATCATCGGTCATCATCGATCATCATCGATCATCATCGATCATCATCGATCAACATCGATCAACATCGATCATCATCGATCATCATCGATCATCATCGATCTTCATCGATCATCTGCGAGCATCATCGATCATCATCGATCATCATAGATCATCATCGATCATCATCGATCATCATCGATCACCATCGATCATCATCGATCATCATCGATCATCATCGATCATCATCGATCATCATCGATCATCATCGATCATCATCGATCATCATCGATCATCGTCGATCATCATCGATCATCGTCGATCATCATCGATCAACATCGATCAGCATCGATCAACATCGATCAACATCGATTATCATCGATCATCATCGATCATCATCGATCAACATCGATCAACATCGATCAAAATCGATCATCATCGATCATCATGGATCATCATTGATATTTATCGATCAACATCGATCATCATCGATCATCATCGATGATCATCGATCATCATCGATCATCATCGATCATCATCGATCATCATCGACCATCATGGATCATCATCGATAATCATCGATCAACATCGATTATCATCGATCATCATCGATCATCATCGATCAACATCGATCATCATTGATCATCATCGATCATCGTCGATAATCGTCGATCAACTTCGATCAACTTCGATCAAATTCGATCATCTTCGATCATCATCGATCATCATCGATCATCATCGATCATCATCGATCATCATCGATCCTAATCGATCAACTTCGATCAACTACGATCATCGTCGATCATCGATCATCATCGATCATCATCGATCATCATCGATCATCATCGATCATCATCGATCATCATCGATCATCATCGATCATCGTCGATCATCATCGATCATCGTCGATCATCATCGATCAACATCGATCAGCATCGATCAACATCGATAAACATCGATCATCATCGATCATCATCGATCATCATCGATCAACATCGATCAACATCGATCATCATCGATCATCATCGATCATCATCGATCATCATCGATCATCATCGATCATCATCGATCATCATCGATCATAATCGATCATCATCGATCAACATCGATCATCATCGATCATCATCGATCATCATCGATCATCATCGATCATCATCGATCATCATCGATCATCGTCGATCATCATCGATCATCGTCGATCATCATCGATCAACATCGATCAGCATCGATCAACATCGATCAACATCGATCATCATCGATCATCATCGATCATCATCGATCAACATCGATCATCATCGATCATCATCGATCATCATCGATCATCATCGGTCATCATCGATCATCATCGATCATCATCGATCATCATCGATCAACATCGATCAACATCGATCATCATCGATCATCATCGATCATCATCGATCTTCATCGATCATCTGCGAGCATCATCGATCATCATCGATCATCATAGATCATCATCGATCATCATCGATCATCATCGATCACCATCGATCATCATCGATCATCATCGATCATCATCGATCATCATCGATCACCATCGATCATCATCGATCATCATCGATCATCATTGATCATCATCGATCATCGTCGATCATCGTCGCTCATCGTCGATCAACTTTGATCAACTTCGATCAAATTCGATCATCGTCGATCATCATCGATCATCATCGATCATCATCGATCATCATCTATCAACACCGATCATCATCGATCATCATCGATCAACACCGATCATCATCGATCATCATCGATCATCATCGATCATCATCGATCATCGTCGATCATCATCGATCATCGTCGATCATCATCGATCAACATCGATCAGCATCGATCATCATCGATCATCATCGATCAATATCGATCATCATCGATCATCATCGATCATCATCGATCATCATCGATCATCATCGATCAACATCGATCATCATCGATCATCATCGATCATCATCGATCATCATCGATCTTCATCGATCATCTGCGAGCATCATCGATCATCATCGATAATCATAGATCATCATCGATCATCATCGACCATCATCGATCACCATCGATCATCATCGATCATCATCGATCATCATCGATCATCATCGATCATCATCGATCAACACAGATCATCATCGATCATCATCGATCATCATCGATCATCATCGACCATCATCGATCATCATCGATCATCATCGATCATCATCGATCATCATCGATCATCATCGATCATCATCGAGCATCATCGATCATCATCGATCATCATCGATCAACATCGATCATCATCGATCATCATCGATCATCATCGATCATCATCGATCATCATCGATCATCATCGATCATCATCGATCATCATCGATCATCATCGATCATCATCGATCATCATCGATCATCATCGATCATCATCGATCATCATCGATCATCATCGATCATAATCGATCATCATCGATCAACATCGATCATCATCGATCATCATCGATCATCATCGATCATCATCGATCATCATCGATCATCATCGATCATCGTCGATCATCATCGATCATCGTCGATCATCATCGATCAACATCGATCAGCATCGATCAACATCGATCAACATCGATCATCATCGATCATCATCGATCATCATCGATCAACATCGATCATCATCGATCATCATCGATCATCATCGATCATCATCGGTCATCATCGATCATCATCGATCATCATCGATCATCATCGATCAACATCGATCAACATCGATCATCATCGATCATCATCGATCATCATCGATCTTCATCGATCATCTGCGAGCATCATCGATCATCATCGATCATCATAGATCATCATCGATCATCATCGATCATCATCGATCACCATCGATCATCATCGATCATCATCGATCATCATCGATCATCATCGATCATCATCGATCATCATCGATCATCATCGATCATCATCGATCATCGTCGATCATCATCGATCATCGTCGATCATCATCGATCAACATCGATCAGCATCGATCAACATCGATCAACATCGATTATCATCGATCATCATCGATCATCATCGATCAACATCGATCAACATCGATCAAAATCGATCATCATCGATCATCATGGATCATCATTGATAATTATCGATCAACATCGATCATCATCGATGATCATCGATCATCATCGATCATCATCGATCATCATCGATCATCATCGACCATCATGGATCATCATCGATAATCATCGATCAACATCGATTATCATCGATCATCATCGATCATCATCGATCAACATCGATCATCATTGATCATCATCGATAATCATTGATCATCGTCGATAATCGTCGATCAACTTCGATCAACTTCGATCAAATTCGATCATCTTCGATCATCTTCGATCATCATCGATCATCATCGATCATCATCGATCATCATCGATCATCATCGATCCTAATCGATCAACTTCGATCAACTACGATCATCGTCGATCATCGATCATCATCGATCATCATCGATCATCATCGATCATCATCGATCATCATCGATCATCATCGATCATCATCGATCATCATCGATCATCATCGATCATCGTCGATCATCATCGATCATCGTCGATCATCATCGATCAACATCGATCAGCATCGATCAACATCGATAAACATCGATCATCATCGATCATCATCGATCATCATCGATCAACATCGATCAACATCGATCATCATCGATCATCATCGATCATCATCGATCATCATCGATCATCATCGATCATCATCGATCATCATCGATCATCATCGATCATCATCGATCATCGTCGATCATCATCGATCATCATCGATCATCATCGATCATCATCGATCATCATCGATCATCGTCGATCATCATCGATCATCATCGATCATCATCGATCATCATCGATCATCATCGATCATCATCGATCATCATCGATCATCATGGATCATCATCGATAATTATCGATCAACATCGATCATCATCGATCATCATCGATCAACTTCGATCAACATCGATCATCATCGATCATCATCGATCATCATCGATCATCATCGATCATCATCGATCATCATCGATCATCATCGATCATCATCGATTAATTATCATCGCTCATTATCGATCATCATCGATCATCATCGATCATCATCGATCATCATCGATCATCATCGATCATCATAGTTCATCATCGATCGTCATCGATCATCATCGATCATCATCGATCATCGTCGATCATCATCGATCTTCATCGATCATCATCGATCATCATCGATCATCATCGATCAACCTCGATCAAATTCGATCATCATCGTTCATCATCGATCATCATCGATCAACATCGATCACCATCGATCATCATCGATCATCATCGATCATCATCGATCATCATCGATCATCATCGATCAACACCGATCATCATCGATCATCATCGATCAACACAGATCATCATCGATCATCATCGATCATCATCGATCATCATCGATCATCATCGATCATCATCGATCATCATCGATCATCGTCGATCATCATCGATCATCATCGATCATCATCGATCATCATCGATCATCTTCGATCATCTTCGATCATCATCGATCATCATCGATCATCATCGATCATCGTCGATCATCATCGATCATCATCGATCATCATCGATCATCATGGATCATCATCGATAATTATCGATCAACATCGATCATCATCGATCATCATCGATCAACTTCGATCAACATCGATCATCATCGATCATCATCGATCATCATCGATCATCATCGATCATCATCGATCATCATCGATCATCATCGATCATCATCGATTAATTATCATCGATCATTATCGATCATCATCGATCATCATCGATCATCATCGATCATCATCGATCATCATCGATCATCATCGATCATCATCGATCATCATCGTTCATCATCGATCGTCATCGATCATCATCGATCATCATCGATCATCGTCGATCATCGTCGATCATCATCGATCATCATCGATCTTCATCGATCAACATCGATCATCATCGATCATCATCGATCAACATCGATCATCATCGATCATCATCGATCATCATCGATCATCATCGATCATCATCGATCATCATCGATCATCATCGATCATCATCGGTGATCATCGATCATCATCGATCATCATCGATCAACACCGATCTACATAGATCATCATCAATCATCATCGATCATCATCGATCATCATCGATCATCATCGATCATCATCGATCATCATCGATCATCATCGATCATCATCGATCATCATTGATCATCATCGATCATCGTCGATCATCGTCGATCATCGTCGATCAACTTTGATCAACTTCGATCAAATTCGATCATCATCGATCATCATCGATCATCATCGATCATCATCGATCATAATCGATCATCATCGATCAACATCGATCATCATCGATCATCATCGATCATCATCGATCATCATCGATCATAATCGATCATCATCGATCAACATCGATCATCATCGATCATCATCGATCATCATCGATCATCATCGATCATCATCGATCATCATCGATCATCATCGATCATCATCGATCATCATCTATCATCATCGATCATCATGGATCATCATCGATAATTATCGATCAACATCGATCATCATCGATCATCATCGATCAACTTCGATCAACATCGATCATCATCGATCATCATCGATCATCATCGATCATCATCGATCATCATCGATCATCATCGATCATCATCGATCATCATCGATCATCATCGATTAATTATCATCGATCATTACCGATTATCATCTATCATCATCGATCATCATCGATCATCATCGATCATCATCGTTCATCATCGATCGTCATCGATCATCATCGATCATCATCGATCATCGTCGATCATTGTCGATCATCATCGATCATCATCGATCTTCATCGATCAAAATCGATCATCATCGATCATCATCGATCATCATCGATCATCATCGATCATCATCGATCATCATCGATCATCATCGATCATCATCGGTGATCATCGATCATCATCGATCATCATCGATCAACATCGATCTACATAGATCATCATCAATCATCATCGATCATCATCGATCATCATCGATCAGCATCGATCATCATCGATCATCATCGATCATCATCGATCAACATCGATCATCATTGATCATCATCGATCATCGTCGATCATCGTCGATCAACTTCGATCAAATTCGATCATCGTCGATCATCATCGATCATCATCGATCAACATCGATCATCATCGATCATCATCGATCAACATCGATCATCATCGATCATCATCGATCATCATCGATCATCATCGATAATCATTGATCATCATCGATCATCATCGATTATCATCGATCAATATCGGTCATCATCGATCATCATCGAGCTTCATCGATCATCTGCGAGCATCATCGATCATCATCGATCATCATAGATCATCATCGATCATCATCGATCATCATCGATCATCATCGATCATCATCGATTATCATCGATCATCATCGATCATCATCGATTAATTATCATCGATCATTATCGATCATCATCGATCATCATCGATCATCATCGATCATCATCGATCATCATCGATCATCATCGTTCATCATCGATCGTCATCGATCATCATCGATCATCATCGATCATCGTCGATCATCATCGATCATCATCGATCATCATCGATCATCATCGATCATCATCGATCATCATCGATCATCGTCGATCATCGTCGATCAACTTCGATCAACTTCGATCAACTTCGATCAACTTCGATCATCGTCGATCATCGATCATCATCGATCATCATCGATCATCATCGATCATCATCGATCATCATCGATCATTATCGGTCATCATCGATCAACATCGATCATCATCGATCATCATCGATCAACATCGATCATCATCGATCATCATCGATCATCATCGATCATCGTCGATCATCGTCGATCAACTTCGATCAACTTCGATCAACTTCGATCATCGTCGATCATGGATCATCATCGATCATCATCGATCATCATCGATCATCATCGATCAACATCGATCATCATCGATCATCATCGGTCATCATCGATCAACATCGATCATCATCGATCATCATCGATCAACATCGATCATCATCGATCATCATCGATCATCATCGATCATCATCGATCATCATCGATCATCATCGATCAACATCGATCATCATCGATCATCATCGGTCATCATCGATCAACATCGATCATCATCGATCATCATCGATCATCATCGATCATCGTCGATCATCGTCGATCAACTTCGATAAACTTCGATCAAATTCGATCATCGTCGATCATCATCGATCATCATCGATCAACATCGATCATCATCGATCATCATCGATCAACATCGATCATCATCGATCATCATCGATCATCATCGATAATCATTGATCATCATCGATCATCATCGATTATCATCGATCAATATCGGTCATCATCGATCATCATCGAGCTTCATCGATCATCTGCGAGCATCATCGATCATCATCGATCATCATAGATCATCATCGATCATCATCGATCATCATCGTTCATCATCGATCATCATCGATCAACATCGATCACCATCGATCATCATCGATCATCATCGATCATCATCGATCATCATCGATCATCATCGATCAACACCGATCATCATCGATCATCATCGATCAACACAGATCATCATCGATCATCATCGATCATCATCGATCATCATCGATCATCATCGATCATCATCGATCATCATCGATCATCATCGATCATCATCGATCATCGTCGATCATCATCGATCATCATCGATCATCATCGATCATCATCGATCATCTTCGATCATCATCGATCATCATCGATCATCATCGATCATCATCGATCATCGTCGATCATCATCGATCATCATCGATCATCATCGATCATCATGGATCATCATCGATAATTATCGATCAACATCGATCATCATCGATCATCATCGATCAACTTCGATCAACATCGATCATCATCGATCATCATCGATCATCATCGATCATCATTGATCATCATCGATCATCATCGATCATCATCGATCATCATCGATTAATTATCATCGATCATTATCGATCATCATCGATCATCATCGATCATCATCGATCATCATCGATCATCATCGATCATCATCGTTCATCATCGATCGTCATCGATCATCATCGATCATCATCGATCATCGTCGATCATCGTCGATCATCATCGATCATCATCGATCTTCATCGATCAACATCGATCATCATCGATCATCATCGATCAACATCGATCATCATCGATCATCATCGATCATCATCGATCATCATCGATCATCATCGATCATCATCGATCATCATCGATCATCATCGATCATCATCGGTGATCATCGATCATCATCGATCATCATCGATCAACACCGATCTACATAGATCATCATCAATCATCATCGATCATCATCGATCATCATCGATCATCATCGATCATCATCGATCATCATCGATCATCATCGATCATCATCGATCATCATCGATCATCATTGATCATCATCGATCATCGTCGATCATCGTCGCTCATCGTCGATCAACTTTGATCAACTTCGATCAAATTCGATCATCGTCGATCATCATCGATCATCATCGATCATCATCGATCATCATCTATCAACACCGATCATCATCGATCATCATCGATCAACACCGATCATCATCGATCATCATCGATCATCATCGATCATCATCGATCATCGTCGATCATCATCGATCATCGTCGATCATCATCGATCAACATCGATCAGCATCGATCATCATCGATCATCATCGATCAACATCGATCATCATCGATCATCATCGATCATCATCGATCATCATCGATCATCATCGATCAACATCGATCATCATCGATCATCATCGATCATCATCGATCATCATCGATCTTCATCGATCATCTGCGAGCATCATCGATCATCATCGATAATCATAGATCATCATCGATCATCATCGACCATCATCGATCACCATCGATCATCATCGATCATCATCGATCATCATCGATCATCATCGATCATCATCGATCAACACAGATCATCATCGATCATCATCGATCATCATCGATCATCATCGATCATCATCGATCATCATCGATCATCATCGATCATCATCGATCAACACCGATCATCATCGATCATCATCGATCATCATCGATCATCATCGATCATCGTCGATCATCATCGATCATCGTCGATCATCATCGATCAACATCGATCAGCATCGATCATCATCGATCATCATCGATCAATATCGATCATCATCGATCATCATCGATCATCATCGATCATCATCGATCATCATCGATCAACATCGATCATCATCGATCATCATCGATCATCATCGATCATCATCGATCTTCATCGATCATCTGCGAGCATCATCGATCATCATCGATAATCATAGATCATCATCGATCATCATCGACCATCATCGATCACCATCGATCATCATCGATCATCATCGATCATCATCGATCATCATCGATCATCATCGATCAACACAGATCATCATCGATCATCATCGATCATCATCGATCATCATCGATCATCATCGATCATCATCGATCATCATCGATCATCATCGAGCATCATCGATCATCATCGATCATCATCGATCAACATCGATCATCATCGATCATCATCGATCATCATCGATCATCATCGATCATCATCGATCATCATCGATCATCATCGATCATCATCGATCATCATCGATCATCATCGATCATCATCGATCATCATCGATCATCATCGATCATCATCGATCATAATCGATCATCATCGATCAACATCGATCATCATCGATCATCATCGATCATCATCGATCATCATCGATCATCATCGATCATCATCGATCATCGTCGATCATCATCGATCATCGTCGATCATCATCGATCAACATCGATCAGCATCGATCAACATCGATCAACATCGATCATCATCGATCATCATCGATCATCATCGATCAACATCGATCATCATCGATCATCATCGATCATCATCGATCATCATCGGTCATCATCGATCATCATCGATCATCATCGATCATCATCGATCAACATCGATCAACATCGATCATCATCGATCAACATCGATCATCATCGATCTTCATCGATCATCTGCGAGCATCATCGATCATCATCGATCATCATAGATCATCATCGATCATCATCGATCATCATCGATCACCATCGATCATCATCGATCATCATCGATCATCATCGATCATCATCGATCATCATCGATCATCATCGATCATCATCGATCATCATCGATCATCGTCGATCATCATCGATCATCGTCGATCATCATCGATCAACATCGATCAGCATCGATCAACATCGATCAACATCGATTATCATCGATCATCATCGATCATCATCGATCAACATCGATCAACATCGATCAAAATCGATCATCATCGATCATCATGGATCATCATTGATAATTATCGATCAACATCGATCATCATCGATCATCATCGATGATCATCGATCATCATCGATCATCATCGATCATCATCGATCATCATCGACCATCATGGATCATCATCGATAATCATCGATCAACATCGATTATCATCGATCATCATCGATCATCATCGATCAACATCGATCATCATTGATCATCATCGATCATCGTCGATAATCGTCGATCAACTTCGATCAACTTCGATCAAATTCGATCATCTTCGATCATCATCGATCATCATCGATCATCATCGATCATCATCGATCATCATCGATCCTAATCGATCAACTTCGATCAACTACGATCATCGTCGATCATCGATCATCATCGATCATCATCGATCATCATCGATCATCATCGATCATCATCGATCATCATCGATCATCATCGATCATCGTCGATCATCATCGATCATCGTCGATCATCATCGATCAACATCGATCAGCATCGATCAACATCGATAAACATCGATCATCATCGATCATCATCGATCATCATCGATCAACATCGATCAACATCGATCATCATCGATCATCATCGATCATCATCGATCATCATCGATCATCATCGATCATCATCGATCATCATCGATCATCATCGATCATCATCGATCATCGTCGATCATCATCGATCATCATCGATCATCATCGATCATCATCGATCATCATCGATCATCGTCGATCATCATCGATCATCATCGATCATCATCGATCATCATCGATCATCATCGATCATCATCGATCATCATCGATCATCATGGATCATCATCGATAATTATCGATCAACATCGATCATCATCGATCATCATCGATCAACTTCGATCAACATCGATCATCATCGATCATCATCGATCATCATCGATCATCATCGATCATCATCGATCATCATCGATCATCATCGATCATCATCGATTAATTATCATCGCTCATTATCGATCATCATCGATCATCATCGATCATCATCGATCATCATCGATCATCATCGATCATCATAGTTCATCATCGATCGTCATCGATCATCATCGATCATCATCGATCATCGTCGATCATCATCGATCTTCATCGATCATCATCGATCATCATCGATCATCATCGATCAACCTCGATCAAATTCGATCATCATCGTTCATCATCGATCATCATCGATCAACATCGATCACCATCGATCATCATCGATCATCATCGATCATCATCGATCATCATCGATCATCATCGATCAACACCGATCATCATCGATCATCATCGATCAACACAGATCATCATCGATCATCATCGATCATCATCGATCATCATCGATCATCATCGATCATCATCGATCATCATCGATCATCGTCGATCATCATCGATCATCATCGATCATCATCGATCATCATCGATCATCTTCGATCATCTTCGATCATCATCGATCATCATCGATCATCATCGATCATCGTCGATCATCATCGATCATCATCGATCATCATCGATCATCATCGATCATAATGGATCATCATCGATAATTATCGATCAACATCGATCATCATCGATCATCATCGATCAACTTCGATCAACATCGATCATCATCGATCATCATCGATCATCATCGATCATCATCGATCATCATCGATCATCATCGATCATCATCGATCATCATCGATTAATTATCATCGATCATTATCGATCATCATCGATCATCATCGATCATCATCGATCATCATCGATCATCATCGATCATCATCGATCATCATCGATCATCATCGTTCATCATCGATCGTCATCGATCATCATCGATCATCATCGATCATCGTCGATCATCGTCGATCATCATCGATCATCATCGATCTTCATCGATCAACATCGATCATCATCGATCATCATCGATCAACATCGATCATCATCGATCATCATCGATCATCATCGATCATCATCGATCATCATCGATCATCATCGATCATCATCGATCATCATCGGTGATCATCGATCATCATCGATCATCATCGATCAACACCGATCTACATAGATCATCATCAATCATCATCGATCATCATCGATCATCATCGATCATCATCGATCATCATCGATCATCATCGATCATCATTGATCATCATCGATCATCATTGATCATCATCGATCATCGTCGATCATCGTCGATCATCGTCGATCAACTTTGATCAACTTCGATCAAATTCGATCATCATCGATCATCATCGATCATCATCGATCATCATCGATCATAATCGATCATCATCGATCAACATCGATCATCATCGATCATCATCGATTATCATCGATCATCATCGATCATAATCGATCATCATCGATCAACATCGATCATCATCGATCATCATCGATCATCATCGATCATCATCGATCATCATCGATCATCATCGATCATCATCGATCATCATCGATCATCATCTATCATCATCGATCATCATGGATCATCATCGATAATTATCGATCAACATCGATCATCATCGATCATCATCGATCAACTTCGATCAACATCGATCATCATCGATCATCATCGATCATCATCGATCATCATCGATCATCATCGATCATCATCGATCATCATCGATCATCATCGATCATCATCGATTAATTATCATCGATCATTACCGATTATCATCTATCATCATCGATCATCATCGATCATCATCGATCATCATCGTTCATCATCGATCGTCATCGATCATCATCGATCATCATCGATCATCGTCGATCATTGTCGATCATCATCGATCATCATCGATCTTCATCGATCAAAATCGATCATCATCGATCATCATCGATCATCATCGATCATCATCGATCATCATCGATCATCATCGATCATCATCGATCATCATCGGTGATCATCGATCATCATCGATCATCATCGATCAACATCGATCTACATAGATCATCATCAATCATCATCGATCATCATCGATCATCATCGATCAGCATCGATCATCATCGATCATCATCGATCATCATCGATCAACATCGATCATCATTGATCATCATCGATCATCGTCGATCATCGTCGATCAACTTCGATCAAATTCGATCATCGTCGATCATCATCGATCATCATCGATCAACATCGATCATCATCGATCATCATCGATCAACATCGATCATCATCGATCATCATCGATCATCATCGATCATCATCGATAATCATTGATCATCATCGATCATCATCGATTATCATCGATCAATATCGGTCATCATCGATCATCATCGAGCTTCATCGATCATCTGCGAGCATCATCGATCATCATCGATCATCATAGATCATCATCGATCATCATCGATCATCATCGATCATCATCGATCATCATCGATTATCATCGATCATCATCGATCATCATCGATTAATTATCATCGATCATTATCGATCATCATCGATCATCATCGATCATCATCGATCATCATCGATCATCATCGATCATCATCGTTCATCATCGATCGTCATCGATCATCATCGATCATCATCGATCATCGTCGATCATCATCGATCATCATCGATCATCATCGATCATCATCGATCATCATCGATCATCATCGATCATCGTCGATCATCGTCGATCAACTTCGATCAACTTCGATCAACTTCGATCAACTTCGATCATCGTCGATCATCGATCATCATCGATCATCATCGATCATCATCGATCATCATCGATCATCATCGATCATTATCGGTCATCATCGATCAACATCGATCATCATCGATCATCATCGATCAACATCGATCATCATCGATCATCATCGATCATCATCGATCATCGTCGATCATCGTCGATCAACTTCGATCAACTTCGATCAACTTCGATCATCGTCGATCATGGATCATCATCGATCATCATCGATCATCATCGATCATCATCGATCAACATCGATCATCATCGATCATCATCGGTCATCATCGATCAACATCGATCATCATCGATCATCATCGATCAACATCGATCATCATCGATCATCATCGATCATCATCGATCATCATCGATCATCATCGATCATCATCGATCAACATCGATCATCATCGATCATCATCGGTCATCATCGATCAACATCGATCATCATCGATCATCATCGATCATCATCGATCATCGTCGATCATCGTCGATCAACTTCGATAAACTTCGATCAAATTCGATCATCGTCGATCATCATCGATCATCATCGATCAACATCGATCATCATCGATCATCATCGATCAACATCGATCATCATCGATCATCATCGATCATCATCGATAATCATTGATCATCATCGATCATCATCGATTATCATCGATCAATATCGGTCATCATCGATCATCATCGAGCTTCATCGATCATCTGCGAGCATCATCGATCATCATCGATCATCATAGATCATCATCGATCATCATCGATCATCATCGTTCATCATCGATCATCATCGATCAACATCGATCACCATCGATCATCATCGATCATCATCGATCATCATCGATCATCATCGATCATCATCGATCAACACCGATCATCATCGATCATCATCGATCAACACAGATCATCATCGATCATCATCGATCATCATCGATCATCATCGATCATCATCGATCATCATCGATCATCATCGATCATCATCGATCATCATCGATCATCGTCGATCATCATCGATCATCATCGATCATCATCGATCATCATCGATCATCTTCGATCATCATCGATCATCATCGATCATCATCGATCATCATCGATCATCGTCGATCATCATCGATCATCATCGATCATCATCGATCATCATGGATCATCATCGATAATTATCGATCAACATCGATCATCATCGATCATCATCGATCAACTTCGATCAACATCGATCATCATCGATCATCATCGATCATCATCGATCATCATTGATCATCATCGATCATCATCGATCATCATCGATCATCATCGATTAATTATCATCGATCATTATCGATCATCATCGATCATCATCGATCATCATCGATCATCATCGATCATCATCGATCATCATCGTTCATCATCGATCGTCATCGATCATCATCGATCATCATCGATCATCGTCGATCATCGTCGATCATCATCGATCATCATCGATCTTCATCGATCAACATCGATCATCATCGATCATCATCGATCAACATCGATCATCATCGATCATCATCGATCATCATCGATCATCATCGATCATCATCGATCATCATCGATCATCATCGATCATCATCGATCATCATCGGTGATCATCGATCATCATCGATCATCATCGATCAACACCGATCTACATAGATCATCATCAATCATCATCGATCATCATCGATCATCATCGATCATCATCGATCATCATCGATCATCATCGATCATCATCGATCATCATCGATCATCATCGATCATCATTGATCATCATCGATCATCGTCGATCATCGTCGCTCATCGTCGATCAACTTTGATCAACTTCGATCAAATTCGATCATCGTCGATCATCATCGATCATCATCGATCATCATCGATCATCATCTATCAACACCGATCATCATCGATCATCATCGATCAACACCGATCATCATCGATCATCATCGATCATCATCGATCATCATCGATCATCGTCGATCATCATCGATCATCGTCGATCATCATCGATCAACATCGATCAGCATCGATCATCATCGATCATCATCGATCAACATCGATCATCATCGATCATCATCGATCATCATCGATCATCATCGATCATCATCGATCAACATCGATCATCATCGATCATCATCGATCATCATCGATCATCATCGATCTTCATCGATCATCTGCGAGCATCATCGATCATCATCGATAATCATAGATCATCATCGATCATCATCGACCATCATCGATCACCATCGATCATCATCGATCATCATCGATCATCATCGATCATCATCGATCATCATCGATCAACACAGATCATCATCGATCATCATCGATCATCATCGATCATCATCGATCATCATCGATCATCATCGATCATCATCGATCATCATCGATCATCATCGATCATCATCGAGCATCATCGATCATCATCGATCATCATCGATCAACATCGATCATCATCGATCATCATCGATCATCATCGATCATCATCGATCATCATCGATCATCATCGATCATCATCGATCATCATCGATCATCATCGATCATCATCGATCATCATCGATCATCATCGATCATCATCGATCATCATCGATCATCATCGATCATAATCGATCATCATCGATCAACATCGATCATCATCGATCATCATCGATCATCATCGATCATCATCGATCATCATCGATCATCATCGATCATCGTCGATCATCATCGATCATCGTCGATCATCATCGATCAACATCGATCAGCATCGATCAACATCGATCAACATCGATCATCATCGATCATCATCGATCATCATCGATCAACATCGATCATCATCGATCATCATCGATCATCATCGATCATCATCGGTCATCATCGATCATCATCGATCATCATCGATCATCATCGATCAACATCGATCAACATCGATCATCATCGATCATCATCGATCATCATCGATCTTCATCGATCATCTGCGAGCATCATCGATCATCGTCGATCATCATAGATCATCATCGATCATCATCGATCATCATCGATCACCATCGATCATCATCGATCATCATCGATCATCATCGATCACCATCGATCATCATCGATCATCATCGATCATCATTGATCATCATCGATCATCGTCGATCATCGTCGCTCATCGTCGATCAACTTTGATCAACTTCGATCAAATTCGATCATCGTCGATCATCATCGATCATCATCGATCATCATCGATCATCATCTATCAACACCGATCATCATCGATCATCATCGATCAACACCGATCATCATCGATCATCATCGATCATCATCGAACATCATCGATCATCGTCGATCATCATCGATCATCGTCGATCATCATCGATCAACATCGATCAGCATCGATCATCATCGATCATCATCGATCAACATCGATCATCATCGATCATCATCGATCATCATCGATCATCATCGATCATCATCGATCAACATCGATCATCATCGATCATCATCGATCATCATCGATCATCATCGATCTTCATCGATCATCTGCGAGCATCATCGATCATCATCGATAATCATAGATCATCATCGATCATCATCGACCATCATCGATCACCATCGATCATCATCGATCATCATCGATCATCATCGATCATCATCGATCATCATCGATCAACACAGATCATCATCGATCATCATCGATCATCATCGATCATCATCGATCATCATCGATCATCATCGATCATCATCGAGCATCATCGATCATCATCGATCATCATCGATCATCATCGATCATCATCGATCATCATCGATCATCATCGAGCATCATCGATCATCATCGATCATCATCGATCAACATCGATCATCATCGATCATCATCGATCATCATCGATCATCATCGATCATCATCGATCATCATCGATCATCATCGATCATCATCGATCATCATCGATCATCATCGATCATCATCGATCATCATCGATCATCATCGATCATCATCGATCATCATCGATCATAATCGATCATCATCGATCAACATCGATCCTCATCGATCATCATCGATCATCATCGATCATCATCGATCATCATCGATCATCATCGATCATCGTCGATCATCATCGATCATCGTCGATCATCATCGATCAACATCGATCAGCATCGATCAACATCGATCAACATCGATCATCATCGATCATCATCGATCATCATCGATCAACATCGATCATCATCGATCATCATCGATCATCATCGATCATCATCGGTCATCATCGATCATCATCGATCATCATCGATCATCATCGATCAACATCGATCAACATCGATCATCATCGATCATCATCGATCATCATCGATCTTCATCGATCATCTGCGAGCATCATCGATCATCATCGATCATCATAGATCATCATCGATCATCATCGATCATCATCGATCACCATCGATCATCATCGATCATCATCGATCATCATCGATCATCATCGATCATCATCGATCATCATCGATCATCATCGATCATCATCGATCATCATCGATCATCGTCGATCATCATCGATCATCGTCGATCATCATCGATCAACATCGATCAGCATCGATCAACATCGATCAACATCGATTATCATCGATCATCATCGATCATCATCGATCAACATCGATCAACATCGATCAAAATCGATCATCATCGATCATCATGGATCATCATTGATAATTATCGATCAACATCGATCATCATCGATCATCATCGATGATCATCGATCATCATCGATCATCATCGATAATCATCGATCAACATCGATTATCATCGATCATCATCGATCATCATCGATCAACATCGATCATCATTGATCATCATCGATCATCGTCGATAATCGTCGATCAACTTCGATCAACTTCGATCAAATTCGATCATCTTCGATCATCATCGATCATCATCGATCATCATCGATCATCATCGATCATCATCGATCCTAATCGATCAGCTTCGATCAACTACGATCATCGTCGATCATCGATCATCATCGATCATCATCGATCATCATCGATCATCATCGATCATCATCGATCATCATCGATCATCATCGATCATCGTCGATCATCATCGATCATCGTCGATCATCATCGATCAACATCGATCAGCATCGATCAACATCGATAAACATCGATCATCATCGATCATCATCGATCATCATCGATCAACATCGATCAACATCGATCATCATCGATCATCATCGATCATCATCGATCATCATCGATCATCATCGATCATCATCGATCATCATCGATCATCATCGATCATCATCGATCATCGTCGATCATCATCGATCATCATCGATCATCATCGATCATCATCGATCATCATCGATCATCGTCGATCATCATCGATCATCATCGATCATCATCGATCATCATCGATCATCATCGATCATCATCGATCATCATCGATCATCATCGATCATCATGGATCATCATCGATAATTATCGATCAACATCGATCATCATCGATCATCATCGATCAACTTCGATCAACATCGATCATCATCGATCATCATCGATCATCATCGATCATCATCGATCATCATCGATCATCATCGATCATCATCGATCATCATCGATTAATTATCATCGCTCATTATCGATCATCATCGATCATCATCGATCATCATCGATCATCATCGATCATCATCGATCATCATAGTTCATCATCGATCGTCATCGATCATCATCGATCATCATCGATCATCGTCGATCATCATCGATCTTCATCGATCATCATCGATCATCATCGATCATCATCGATCAACCTCGATCAAATTCGATCATCATCGTTCATCATCGATCATCATCGATCAACATCGATCACCATCGATCATCATCGATCATCATCGATCATCATCGATCATCATCGATCATCATCGATCGACACCGATCATCATCGATCATCATCGATCAACACAGATCATCATCGATCATCATCGATCATCATCGATTATCATCGATCATCATCGATCATCATCGATCATCATCGATCATCGTCGATCATCATCGATCATCATCGATCATCATCGATCATCATCGATCATCTTCGATCATCATCGATCATCATCGATCATCATCGATCATCATCGATCATCGTCGATCATCATCGATCATCATCGATCATCATCGATCATCATGGATCATCATCGATAATTATCGATCAACATCGATCATCATCGATCATCATCGATCAACTTCGATCAACATCGATCATCATCGATCATCATCGATCATCATCGATCATCATCGATCATCATCGATCATCATCGATCATCATCGATCATCATCGATTAATTATCATCGATCATTATCGATCATCATCGATCATCATCGATCATCATCGATCATCATCGATCATCATCGATCATCATCGATCATCATCGTTCATCATCGATCGTCATCGATCATCATCGATCATCATCGATCATCGTCGATCATCGTCGATCATCATCGATCATCATCGATCTTCATCGATCAACATCGATCATCATCGATCATCATCGATCAACATCGATCATCATCGATCATCATCGATCATCATCGATCATCATCGATCATCATCGATCATCATCGATCATCATCGATCATCATCGGTGATCATCGATCATCATCGATCATCATCGATCAACACCGATCTACATAGATCATCATCAATCATCATCGATCATCATCGATCATCATCGATCATCATCGATCATCATCGATCATCATCGATCATCATCGATCATCATCGATCATCATTGATCATCATCGATCATCGTCGATCATCGTCGATCATCGTCGATCAACTTTGATCAACTTCGATCAAATTCGATCATCATCGATCATCATCGATCATCATCGATCATCATCGATCATCATCGATCATAATCGATCATCATCGATCAACATCGATCATCATCGATCATCATCGATCATCATCGATCATCATCGATCATAATCGATCATCATCGATCAACATCGATCATCATCGATCATCATCGATCATCATCGATCATCATCGATCATCATCGATCATCATCGATCATCGTCGATCATCATCGATCATCGTCGATCATCGTCGATCATCATCGATCAACATCGATCAGCATCGATCAACATCGATCAACATCGATCATCATCGATCATCATCGATCATCATCGATCAACATCGATCATCATCGATCATCATCGATCATCATCGATCATCATCGGTCATCATCGATCATCATCGATCATCATCGATCATCATCGATCATCATCGATCAACATCGATCAACATCGATCATCATCGATCATCATCGATCATCATCGATCTTCATCGATCATCTGCGAGCATCATCGATCATCATCGATCATCATAGATCATCATCGATCATCATCGATCATCATCGATCACCATCGATCATCATCGATCATCATCGATCATCATCGATCATCATCGATCATCATCGATCATCATCGATCATCATCGATCATCATCGATCATCATCGATCATCGTCGATCATCATCGATCATCGTCGATCATCATCGATCAACATCGATCAGCATCGATCAACATCGATCAACATCGATTATCATCGATCATCATCGATCATCATCGATCAACATCGATCAACATCGATCAAAATCGATCATCATCGATCATCATGGATCATCATTGATAATTATCGATCAACATCGATCATCATCGATCATCATCGATGATCATCGATCATCATCGATCATCATCGATCATCATCGATCATCATCGACCATCATGGATCATCATCGATAATCATCGATCAACATCGATTATCATCGATCATCATCGATCATCATCGATCAACATCGATCATCATTGATCATCATCGATCATCGTCGATAATCGTCGATCAACTTCGATCAACTTCGATCAAATTCGATCATCGTCGATCATCATCGATCATCATCGATCATCATCGATCATCATCGAACAACACCGATCATCATCGATCATCATCGATCAACACCGATCATCATCGATCATCATCGATCATCATCGATCAACACCGATCATCATCGATCATCATCGATCATCATCGATCATCATCGATCATCGTCGATCATCATCGATCATCGTCGATCATCATCGATCAACATCGATCAGCATCGATCATCATCGATCATCATCGATCAACATCGATCATCATCGATCATCATCGATCATCATCGATCATCATCGATCATCATCGATCATCATCGATCAACATCGATCAACATCGATCATCATCGATCATCATCGATCATCATCGATCATCATCGATCTTCATCGATCATCTGCGAGCATCATCGATCATCATCGATAATCATAGATCATCATCGATCATCATCGACCATCATCGATCACCATCGATCATCATCGATCATCATCGATCATCATCGATCATCATCGATCATCATCGATCAACACAGATCATCATCGATCATCATCGATCATCATCGATCATCATCGATCATCATCGATCATCATCGATCATCATCGATCATCATCGATCATCATCGATCATCATCGATCATCGTCGATCATCATCGATCTTCATCGATCATCATCGATCATAATCGATCATCATCGATCAACATCGATCATCATCGATCATCATCGATCATCATCGATCATCATCGATCATCATCGATCATCATCGATCATCGTCGATCATCATCGATCATCGTCGATCATCATCGATCAACATCGATCAGCATCGATCAACATCGATCAACATCGATCATCATCGATCATCATCGATCATCATCGATCAACATCGATCATCATCGATCATCATCGATCATCATCGATCATCATCGGTCATCATCGATCATCATCGATCATCATCGATCATCATCGATCAACATCGATCAACATCGATCATCATCGATCATCATCGATCATCATCGATCTTCATCGATCATCTGCGAGCATCATCGATCATCATCGATCATCATAGATCATCATCGATCATCATCGATCATCATCGATCACCATCGATCACCATCGATCATCATCGATCATCATCGATCATCATCGATCATCATCGATCATCATCGATCATCATCGATCATCGTCGATCATCATCGATCTTCATCGATCATCATCGATCATCATCGATCATCATCGATCATCATCGATCATCATCGATCATCATCGATCATCATCGATCATCATCGATCATCATCGATCATCATCGATCATCATCGATCATCATCGATCATCATCGATTAATTATCATCGCTCATTATCGATCATCATCGATCATCATCGATCATCATCGATCATCATCGATCATCATCGATCATCATAGTTCATCATCGATCGTCATCGATCATCATCGATCATCATCGATCATCGTCGATCATCATCGATCTTCATCGATCATCATCGATCATCATCGATCATCATCGATCAACCTCGATCAAATTCGATCATCATCGTTCATCATCGATCATCATCGATCAACATCGATCACCATCGATCATCATCGATCATCATCGATCATCATCGATCATCATCGATCATCATCGATCAACACCGATCATCATCGATCATCATCGATCAACACAGATCATCATCGATCATCATCGATCATCATCGATCATCATCGATCATCATCGATCATCATCGATCATCATCGATCATCATCGATCATCGTCGATCATCATCGATCATCATCGATCATCATCGATCATCATCGATCATCTTCGATCATCATCGATCATCATCGATCATCATCGATCATCATCGATCATCGTCGATCATCATCGATCATCATCGATCATCATCGATCATCATGGATCATCATCGATAATTATCGATCAACATCGATCATCATCGATCATCATCGATCAACTTCGATCAACATCGATCATCATCGATCATCATCGATCATCATCGATCATCATCGATCATCATCGATCATCATCGATCATCATCGATCATCATCGATCATCATCGATTAATTATCATCGATCATTATCGATCATCATCGATCATCATCGATCATCATCGATCATCATCGATCATCATCGATCATCATCGTTCATCATCGATCGTCATCGATCATCATCGATCATCATCGATCATCGTCGATCATCGTCGATCATCATCGATCATCATCGATCTTCATCGATCAACATCGATCATCATCGATCATCATCGATCAACATCGATCATCATCGATCATCATCGATCATCATCGATCATCATCGATCATCATCGATCATCATCGATCATCATCGATCATCATCGGTGATCATCGATCATCATCGATCATCATCGATCAACACCGATCTACATAGATCATCATCAATCATCATCGATCATCATCGATCATCATCGATCATCATCGATCATCATCGATCATCATCGATCATCATTGATCATCATCGATCATCGTCGATCATCGTCGATCATCGTCGATCAACTTTGATCAACTTCGATCAAATTCGATCATCGTCGATCATCATCGATCATCATCGATCATCATCGATCATCATCGATCATCATCTATCAACAACGATCATCATCGATCATCATCGATCAACACCGATCATCATCGATCATCATCGATCATCATCGATCATCATCGATCATCGTCGATCATCATCGATCATCGTCGATCATCATCGATCAACATCGATCAGCATCGATCATCATCGATCATCATCGATCAACATCGATCATCATCGATCATCATCGATCATCATCGATCATCATCGATCATCATCGATCATCATCGATCAACATCGATCAACATCGATCATCATCGATCATCATCGATCATCATCGATCATCATCGATCTTCATCGATCATCTGCGAGCATCATCGATCATCATCGATCATCATAGATCATCATCAATCATCATCGACCATCATCGATCACCATCGATCATCATCGATCATCATCGATCATCATCGATCATCATCGATCATCATCGATCAACACAGATCATCATCGATCATCATCGATCATCATCGATCATCATCGATCATCATCGATCATCATCGATCATCATCGATCATCATCGATCATCATCGATCATCATCGATCATCATCGATCATCGTCGATCATCATCGATCTTCATCGATCATCATCGATCATAATCGATCATCATCGATCAACATCGATCATCATCGATCATCATCGATCATCATCGATCATCATCGATCATCATCGATCATCATCGATCATCGTCGATCATCATCGATCATCGTCGATCATCATCGATCAACATCGATCAGCATCGATCAACATCGATCAACATCGATCATCATCGATCATCATCGATCATCATCGATCAACATCGATCATCATCGATCATCATCGATCATCATCGATCATCATCGGTCATCATCGATCATCATCGATCATCATCGATCATCATCGATCAACATCGATCAACATCGATCATCATCGATCATCATCGATCATCATCGATCTTCATCGATCATCTGCGAGCATCATCGATCATCATCGATCATCATAGATCATCATCGATCATCATCGATCATCATCGATCACCATCGATCATCATCGATCATCATCGATCATCATCGATCATCATCGATCATCATCGATCATCATCGATCATCATCGATCATCATCGATCATCGTCGATCATCATCGATCATCGTCGATCATCATCGATCAACATCGATCAGCATCGATCAACATCGATCAACATCGATTATCATCGATCATCATCGATCATCATCGATCAACATCGATCAACATCGATCAAAATCGATCATCATCGATCATCATGGATCATCATTGATAATTATCGATCAACATCGATCATCATCGATCATCATCGATGATCATCGATCATCATCGATCATCATCGATCATCATCGATCATCATCGACCATCATGGATCATCATCGATAATCATCGATCAACATCGATTATCATCGATCATCATCGATCATCATCGATCAACATCGATCATCATTGATCATCATCGATCATCGTCGATAATCGTCGATCAACTTCGATCAACTTCGATCAAATTCGATCATCGTCGATCATCATCGATCATCATCGATCATCATCGATCATCATCGAACAACACCGATCATCATCGATCATCATCGATCAACACCGATCATCATCGATCATCATCGATCATCATCGATCAACACCGATCATCATCGATCATCATCGATCATCATCGATCATCATCGATCATCGTCGATCATCATCGATCATCGTCGATCATCATCGATCAACATCGATCAGCATCGATCATCATCGATCATCATCGATCAACATCGATCATCATCGATCATCATCGATCATCATCGATCATCATCGATCATCATCGATCATCATCGATCAACATCGATCAACATCGATCATCATCGATCATCATCGATCATCATCGATCTTCATCGATCATCTGCGAGCATCATCGATCATCATCGATAATCATAGATCATCATCGATCATCATCGACCATCATCGATCACCATCGATCATCATCGATCATCATCGATCATCATCGATCATCATCGATCATCATCGATCTTCATCGATCATCTGCGAGCATCATCGATCATCATCGATCATCATAGATCATCATCGATCATCATCGATCATCATCGATCACCATCGATCACCATCGATCATCATCGATCATCATCGATCATCATCGATCATCATCGATCATCATCGATCATCATCGATCATCATCGATCATCGTCGATCATCATCGATCATCGTCGATCATCATCGATCAACATCGATCAACATCGATCAAAATCGATCATCATCGATCATCATGGATCATCATTGATAATTATCGATCAACATCGATCATCATCGATCATCATCGATGATCATCGATCATCATCGATCATCATCGATCATCATCGATCATCATCGATCATCATCGACCATCATGGATCATCATCGATAATCATCGATCAACATCGATTATCATCGATCATCATCGATCATCATCGATCAACATCGATCATCATTGATCATCATCGATCATCGTCGATAATCGTCGATCAAGTTCGATCAACTTCGATCAAATTCGATCATCGTCGATCATCATCGATCATCATCGATTATCATCGATCATCATCGATCATCATCGATCAACATCGATCAACATCGATCAAAATCGATCATCATCGATCATCATGGATCATCATTGATAATTATCGATCAACATCGATCATCATCGATCATCATCGATGATCATCGATCATCATCGATCATCATCGATCATCATCGATCATCATCGATCATCATCGACCATCATGGATCATCATCGATAATCATCGATCAACATCGATTATCATCGATCATCATCGATCATCATCGATCAACATCGATCATCATTGATCATCATCGATCATCGTCGATAATCGTCGATCAAGTTCGATCAACTTCGATCAAATTCGATCATCGTCGATCATCATCGATCATCATCGATCATCATCGATCATCATCGATCATCATCGAACAACACCGATCATCATCGATCATCATCGATCAACACCGATCATCATCGATCATCATCGATCATCATCGATCATCATCGATCATCATCGATCATAATCGATCAACTTCGATCAACTACGATCATCGTCGATCATCGATCATCATCGATCATCATCGATCATCATCGATCATCATCGATCATCATCGATCATCATCGATCATCATCGATCATCGTCGATCATCATCGATCATCGTCGATCATCATCGATCAACATCGATCAGCATCGATCAACATCGATAAACATCGATCATCATCGATCATCATCGATCATCATCGATCAACATCGATCAACATCGATCATCATCGATCATCATCGATCATCATCGATCATCATCGATCATCATCGATCATCATCGATCATCATCGATCATCATCGATCATCATCGATCATCATCGATCATCATCGATCATCATCGATCATCATCGATCATCGTCGATCATCATCGATCATCATCGATCATCATCGATCATCATCGATCATCATCGATCATCATCGATCATCATCGATCATCATGGATCATCATCGATAATTATCGATCAACATCGATCATCATCGATCATCATCGATCAACTTCGATCAACATCGATCATCATCGATCATCATCGATCATCATCGATCATCATCGATCATCATCGATCATCATCGATCATCATCGATCATCATCGATTAATTATCGTCGCTCATTATCGATCATCATCGATCATCATCGATCATCATCGATCATCATCGATCATCATCGATCATCATAGTTCATCATCGATCGTCATCGATCATCATCGATCATCATCGATCATCGTCGATCATCATCGATCTTCATCGATCATCATCGATCATCATCGATCATCATCGATCAACCTCGATCAAATTCGATCATCATCGATCAACATCGATCACCATCGATCATCATCGATCATCATCGATCATCATCGATCATCATCGATCATCATCGATCAACACCGATCATCATCGATCATCATCGATCAACACAGATCATCATCGATCATCATCGATCATCATCGATCATCATCGATCATCATCGATCATCATCGATCATCGTCGATCATCATCGATCATCATCGATCATCATCGATCATCATCGATCATCTTCGATCATCATCGATCATCATCGATCATCATCGATCATCATCGATCATCGTCGATCATCATCGATCATCATCGATCATCATCGATCATCATGGATCATCATCGATAATTATCGATCAACATCGATCATCATCGATCATCATCGATCAACTTCGATCAACATCGATCATCATCGATCATCATCGATCATCATCGATCATCATCGATCATCATCGATCATCATCGATTAATTATCATCGATCATTATCGATCATCATCGATCATCATCGATCATCATCGATCATCATCGATCATCATCGATCATCATCGTTCATCATCGATCGTCATCGATCATCATCGATCATCATCGATCATCGTCGATCATCGTCGATCATCATCGATCATCATCGATCTTCATCGATCAACATCGATCATCATCGATCATCATCGATCAACATCGATCATCATCGATCATCATCGATCATCATCGATCATCATCGATCATCATCGATCATCATCGATCATCATCGATTATCATCGGTGATCATCGATCATCATCGATCATCATCGATCAACACCGATCTACATAGATCATCATCAATCATCATCGATCATCATCGATCATCATCGATCATCATCGATCATCATCGATCATCATCGATCATCATCGATCATCATCGATCATCATCGATCATCATTGATCATCATCGATCATCGTCGATCATCGTCGATCATCGTCGATCAACTTTGATCAACTTCGATCAAATTCGATCATCGTCGATCATCATCGATCATCATCGATCATCATCGATCATCATCTATCAACACCGATCATCATCGATCATCATCGATCAACACCGATCATCATCGATCATCATCGATCATCATCGATCATCATCGATCATCGTCGATCATCATCGATCATCGTCGATCATCATCGATCAACATCGATCAGCATCGATCATCATCGATCATCATCGATCAACATCGATCATCATCGATCATCATCGATCATCATCGATCATCATCGATCATCATCGATCATCATCGATCAACATCGATCAACATCGATCATCATCGATCATCATCGATCATCATCGATCATCATCGATCTTCATCGATCATCTGCGAGCATCATCGATCATCATCGATCATCATAGATCATCATCGATCATCATCGACCATCATCGATCACCATCGATCATCATCGATCATCATCGATCATCATCGATCATCATCGATCATCATCGATCAACACAGATCATCATCGATCATCATCGATCATCATCGATCATCATCGATCATCATCGATCATCATCGATCATAATCGATCATCATCGATCAACATCGATCATCGTCGATCATCATCGATCATCATCGATCATCATCGATCATCATCGATCATCATCGATCATCATCGATCATCGTCGATCATCATCGATCAACATCGATCAGCATCGATCAACATCGATCAACATCGATCATCATCGATCATCATCGATCATCATCGATCAACATCGATCATCATCGATCATCATCGATCATCATCGATCATCATCGGTCATCATCGATCATCATCGATCATCATCGATCATCATCGATCAACATCGATCAACATCGATCATCATCGATCATCATCGATCATCATCGATCTTCATCGATCATCTGCGAGCATCATCGATCATCATCGATCATCATAGATCATCATCGATCATCATCGATCATCATCGATCACCATCGATCATCATCGATCATCATCGATCATCATCGATCATCATCGATCATCATCGATCATCATCGATCATCATCGATCATCATCGATCATCGTCGATCATCATCGATCATCGTTGATCATCATCGATCAACATCGATCAGCATCGATCAACATCGATCAACATCGATTATCATCGATCATCATCGATCATCATCGATCAACATCGATCAACATCGATCAAAATCGATCATCATCGATCATCATGGTTCATCATTGATAATTATCGATCAACATCGATCATCATCGATCATCATCGATGATCATCGATCATCATCGATCATCATCGATCATCATCGATCATCATCGACCATCATGGATCATCATCGATAATCATCGATCAACATCGATTATCATCGATCATCATCGATCATCATCGATCAACATCGATCATCATTGATCTTCATCGATCATCGTCGATAATCGTCGATCAACTTCGATCAACTTCGATCAAATTCGATCATCGTCGATCATCATCGATCATCATCGATCATCATCGATCATCATCGAACAACACCGATCATCATCGATCATCATCGATCAACACCGATCATCATCGATCATCATCGATCATCATCGATCATCATCGATCATCATCGATCACCATCGATCATCATCGATCATCATCGATCATCATCGATCATCATCGATCATCATCGATCATCATCGATCATCATCGATCATCATCGATCATCGTCGATCATCATCGATCATCGTTGATCATCATCGATCAACATCGATCAGCATCGATCAACATCGATCAACATCGATTATCATCGATCATCATCGATCATCATCGATCAACATCGATCAACATCGATCAAAATCGATCATCATCGATCATCATGGATCATCATTGATAATTATCGATCAACATCGATCATCATCGATCATCATCGATGATCATCGATCATCATCGATCATCATCGATCATCATCGATCATCATCGACCATCATGGATCATCATCGATAATCATCGATCAACATCGATTATCATCGATCATCATCGATCATCATCGATCAACATCGATCATCATTGATCATCATCGATCATCGTCGATAATCGTCGATCAACTTCGATCAACTTCGATCAAATTCGATCATCGTCGATCATCATCGATCATCATCGATCATCATCGATCATCATCGAACAACACCGATCATCATCGATCATCATCGATCAACACCGATCATCATCGATCATCATCGATCATCATCGATCATCATCGATCATCATCGATCATAATCGATCAACTTCGATCAACTACGATCATCGTCGATCATCGATCATCATCGATCATCATCGATCATCATCGATCATCATCGATCATCATCGATCATCATCGATCATCATCGATCATCGTCGATCATCATCGATCATCGTCGATCATCATCGATCAACATCGATCAGCATCGATCAACATCGATAAACATCGATCATCATCGATCATCATCGATCATCATCGATCAACATCGATCAACATCGATCATCATCGATCATCATCGATCATCATCGATCATCATCGATCATCATCGATCATCATCGATCATCATCGATCATCATCGATCATCATCGATCATCGTCGATCATCATCGATCATCATCGATCATCATCGATCATCATCGATCATCATCGATCATCGTCGATCATCATCGATCATCATCGATCATCATCGATCATCATCGATCATCATCGATCATCATCGATCATCATCGATCATCATCGATCATCATCGATCATCATCGATCATCATCGATCATCATCGATCATCGTCGATCATCATCGATCATCATCGATCATCATCGATCATCATCGATCATCATCGATCATCGTCGATCATCATCGATCATCATCGATCATCATCGATCATCATCGATCATCATCGATCATCATCGATCATCATCGATCATCATGGATCATCATCGATAATTATCGATCAACATCGATCATCATCGATCATCATCGATCAACTTCGATCAACATCGATCATCATCGATCATCATCGATCATCATCGATCATCATCGATCATCATCGATCATCATCGATCATCATCGATTAATTATCGTCGCTCATTATCGATCATCATCGATCATCATCGATCATCATCGATCATCATCGATCATCATCGATCATCATAGTTCATCATCGATCGTCATCGATCATCATCGATCATCATCGATCATCGTCGATCATCATCGATCTTCATCGATCATCATCGATCATCATCGATCATCATCGATCAACCTCGATCAAATTCGATCATCATCGTTCATCATCGATCATCATCGATCAACATCGATCACCATCGATCATCATCGATCATCATCGATCATCATCGATCATCATCGATCATCATCGATCAACACCGATCATCATCGATCATCATCGATCAACACAGATCATCATCGATCATCATCGATCATCATCGATCTTCATCGATCATCATCGATCATCATCGATCATCGTCGATCATCATCGATCATCATCGATCATCATCGATCATCATCGATCATCTTCGATCATCATCGATCATCATCGATCATCATCGATCATCATCGATCATCGTCGATCATCATCGATCATCATCGATCATCATCGATCATCATGGATCATCATCGATAATTATCGATCAACATCGATCAACATCGATCAGCATCGATCAACATCGATCAACATCGATTATCATCGATCATCATCGATCATCATCGATCAACATCGATCAACATCGATCAAAATCGATCATCATCGATCATCATGGATCATCATTGATAATTATCGATCAACATCGATCATCATCGATCATCATCGATGATCATCGATCATCATCGATCATCATCGATCATCATCGATCATCATCGACCATCATGGATCATCATCGATAATCATCGATCAACATCGATTATCATCGATCATCATCGATCATCATCGATCAACATCGATCATCATTGATCATCATCGATCATCGTCGATAATCGTCGATCAACTTCGATCAACTTCGATCAAATTCGATCATCGTCGATCATCATCGATCATCATCGATCATCATCGATCATCATCGAACAACACCGATCATCATCGATCATCATCGAACAACACCGATCATCATCGATCATCATCGATCATCATCGATCATCATCGATCATCATCGATCATAATCGATCAACTTCGATCAACTACGATCATCGTCGATCATCGATCATCATCGATCATCATCGATCATCATCGATCATCATCGATCATCATCGATCATCATCGATCATCATCGATCATCGTCGATCATCATCGATCATCGTCGATCATCATCGATCAACATCGATCAGCATCGATCAACATCGATAAACATCGATCATCATCGATCATCATCGATCATCATCGATCAACATCGATCAACATCGATCATCATCGATCATCATCGATCATCATCGATCATCATCGATCATCATCGATCATCATCGATCATCATCGATCATCATCGATCATCATCGATCATCGTCGATCATCATCGATCATCATCGATCATCATCGATCATCATCGATCATCATCGATCATCGTCGATCATCATCGATCATCATCGATCATCATCGATCATCATCGATCATCATCGATCATCATCGATCATCATCGATCATCATCGATCATCATCGATCATCATCGATCATCATCGATCATCATCGATCATCGTCGATCATCATCGATCATCATCGATCATCATCGATCATCATCGATCATCATCGATCATCGTCGATCATCATCGATCATCATCGATCATCATCGATCATCATCGATCATCATCGATCATCATCGATCATCATCGATCATCATGGATCATCATCGATAATTATCGATCAACATCGATCATCATCGATCATCATCGATCAACTTCGATCAACATCAATCATCATCGATCATCATCGATCATCATCGATCATCATCGATCATCATCGATCATCATCGATCATCATCGATCATCATCGATTAATTATCGTCGCTCATTATCGATCATCATCGATCATCATCGATCATCATCGATCATCATCGATCATCATCGATCATCATAGTTCATCATCGATCGTCATCGATCATCATCGATCATCATCGATCATCGTCGATCATCATCGATCTTCATCGATCATCATCGATCATCATCGATCATCATCGATCAACCTCGATCAAATTCGATCATCATCGTTCATCATCGATCATCATCGATCAACATCGATCACCATCGATCATCATCGATCATCATCGATCATCATCGATCATCATCGATCATCATCGATCAACACCGATCATCATCGATCATCATCGATCAACACAGATCATCATCGATCATCATCGATCATCATCGATCATCATCGATCATCATCGATCATCATCGATCATCGTCGATCATCATCGATCATCATCGATCATCATCGATCATCATCGATCATCTTCGATCATCATCGATCATCATCGATCATCATCGATCATCATCGATCATCGTCGATCATCATCGATCATCATCGATCATCATCGATCATCATGGATCATCATCGATAATTATCGATCAACATCGATCATCATCGATCATCATCGATCAACTTCGATCAACATCGATCATCATCGATCATCATCGATCATCATCGATCATCATCGATCATCATCGATTATCATCGATCATCATCGATCATCATCGATTAATTATCATCGATCATTATCGATCATCATCGATCATCATCGATCATCATCGATCATCATCGATCATCATCGATCATCATCGTTCATCATCGATCGTCATCGATCATCATCGATCATCATCGATCATCGTCGATCATCGTCGATCATCATCGATCATCATCGATCTTCATCGATCAACATCGATCATCATCGATCATCATCGATCAACATCGATCATCATCGATCATCATCGATCATCATCGATCATCATCGATCATCATCGATCATCATCGATCATCATCGATTATCATCGGTGATCATCGATCATCATCGATCATCATCGATCAACACCGATCTACATAGATCATCATCAATCATCATCGATCATCATCGATCATCATCGATCATCATCGATCATCATCGATCATCATCGATCATCATCGATCATCATCGATCATCATCGATCATCATTGATCATCATCGATCATCGTCGATCATCGTCGATCATCGTCGATCAACTTTGATCAACTTCGATCAAATTCGATCATCGTCGATCATCATCGATCATCATCGATCATCATCGATCATCATCTATCAACACCGATCATCATCGATCATCATCGATCAACACCGATCATCATCGATCATCATCGATCATCATCGATCATCATCGATCATCGTCGATCATCATCGATCATCGTCGATCATCATCGATCAACATCGATCAGCATCGATCATCATCGATCATCATCGATCAACATCGATCATCATCGATCATCATCGATCATCATCGATCATCATCGATCATCATCGATCATCATCGATCAACATCGATCAACATCGATCATCATCGATCATCATCGATCATCATCGATCATCATCGATCTTCATCGATCATCTGCGAGCATCATCGATCATCATCGATCATCATAGATCATCATCGATCATCATCGACCATCATCGATCACCATCGATCATCATCGATCATCATCGATCATCATCGATCATCATCGATCATCATCGATCAACACAGATCATCATCGATCATCATCGATCATCATCGATCATCATCGATCATCATCGATCATCATCGATCATAATCGATCATCATCGATCAACATCGATCATCGTCGATCATCATCGATCATCATCGATCATCATCGATCATCATCGATCATCATCGATCATCGTCGATCATCATCGATCATCGTCGATCATCATCGATCAACATCGATCAGCATCGATCAACATCGATCAACATCGATCATCATCGATCATCATCGATCATCATCGATCAACATCGATCATCATCGATCATCATCGATCATCATCGATCATCATCGATCATCATCGATCTTCATCGATCATCTGCGAGCATCATCGATCATCATCGATCATCATAGATCATCATCGATCATCATCGATCATCATCGATCACCATCGATCATCATCGATCATCATCGATCATCATCGATCATCATCGATCATCATCGATCATCATCGATCATCATCGATCATCATCGATCATCGTCGATCATCATCGATCATCGTTGATCATCATCGATCAACATCGATCAGCATCGATCAACATCGATCAACATCGATTATCATCGATCATCATCGATCATCATCGATCAACATCGATCAACATCGATCAAAATCGATCATCATCGATCATCATGGATCATCATTGATAATTATCGATCAACATCGATCATCATCGATCATCATCGATGATCATCGATCATCATCGATCATCATCGATCATCATCGATCATCATCGACCATCATGGATCATCATCGATAATCATCGATCAACATCGATTATCATCGATCATCATCGATCATCATCGATCAACATCGATCATCATTGATCTTCATCGATCATCGTCGATAATCGTCGATCAACTTCGATCAACTTCGATCAAATTCGATCATCGTCGATCATCATCGATCATCATCGATCATCATCGATCATCATCGAACAACACCGATCATCATCGATCATCATCGATCAACACCGATCATCATCGATCATCATCGATCATCATCGATCATCATCGATCATCATCGATCACCATCGATCATCATCGATCATCATCGATCATCATCGATCATCATCGATCATCATCGATAATCATCGATCATCATCGATCATCATCGATCATCGTCGATCATCATCGATCATCGTTGATCATCATCGATCAACATCGATCAGCATCGATCAACATCGATCAACATCGATTATCATCGATCATCATCGATCATCATCGATCAACATCGATCAACATCGATCAAAATCGATCAACATCGATCATCATGGATCATCATTGATAATTATCGATCAACATCGATCATCATCGATCATCATCGATGATCATCGATCATCATCGATCATCATCGATCATCATCGATCATCATCGACCATCATGGATCATCATCGATAATCATCGATCAACATCGATTATCATCGATCATCATCGATCATCATCGATCAACATCGATCATCATTGATCATCATCGATCATCGTCGATAATCGTCGATCAACTTCGATCAACTTCGATCAAATTCGATCATCGTCGATCATCATCGATCATCATCGATCATCATCGATCATCATCGAACAACACCGATCATCATCGATCATCATCGATCAACACCGATCATCATCGATCATCATCGATCATCATCGATCATCATCGATCATCATCGATCATAATCGATCAACTTCGATCAACTACGATCATCGTCGATCATCGATCATCATCGATCATCATCGATCATCATCGATCATCATCGATCATCATCGATCATCATCGATCATCATCGATCATCGTCGATCATCATCGATCATCGTCGATCATCATCGATCAACATCGATCAGCATCGATCAACATCGATAAACATCGATCATCATCGATCATCATCGATCATCATCGATCAACATCGATCAACATCGATCATCATCGATCATCATCGATCATCATCGATCATCATCGATCATCATCGATCATCATCGATCATCATCGATCATCATCGATCATCATCGATCATCGTCGATCATCATCGATCATCATCGATCATCATCGATCATCATCGATCATCATCGATCATCGTCGATCATCATCGATCATCATCGATCATCATCGATCATCATCGATCATCATCGATCATCATCGATCATCATCGATCATCATGGATCATCATCGATAATTATCGATCAACATCGATCATCATCGATCATCATCGATCAACTTCGATCAACATCGATCATCATCGATCATCATCGATCATCATCGATCATCATCGATCATCATCGATCATCATCGATCATCATCGATCATCATCGATCATCATCGATCATCATCGATCATCATCGATCATCATCGATCATCAGCGATCATCATAGTTCATCATCGATCGTCATCGATCATCATCGATCATCATCGATCATCGTCGATCATCATCGATCTTCATCGATCATCATCGATCATCATCGATCATCATCGATCAACCTCGATCAAATTTGATCATCGTCGATCATCATCGATCATCATCGATCATCATCGATCATCATCTATCAACACCGATCATCATCGATCATCATCGATCAACACCGATCATCATCGATCATCATCGATCATCATCGATCATCATCGATCATAATCGATCATCATCGATCAACATCGATCATCCTCGATCATCATCGATCATCATCGATCATCATCGATCAACATCGATCATCATCGATCTTCATCGATCATCATCGATCATCATCGATCATCATCGATCATCATCGATCATCTCATCGATCATCATCGATCATCATCGATCATCATCGATCATCATCGATCATCATCGATCATCATCGATCATCGTCGATCATCGTCGATCAACTTCGATCAACTTCGATCAACTTCGATCATCGTCGATCATCGATCATCATCGATCATCATCGATCATCATCGATCATCATCGATCATCATCGATCATCATCGATCATTATCGGTCATCATCGATCAACATCGATCATCATCGATCATCATCGATCAACATCGATCATCATCGATCATCATCGATCATCATCGATCATCATCGATCATCATCGATCATCATCGATCATCATCGATCATCATCGATCAGCATCGATCATCATCGATCATCATCGATCATCATCGATCAACATCGATCATCATTGATCATCATCGATCATCGTCGATCATCGTCGATCAACTTCGATCAACTTCGATCAAATTCGATCATCGTCGATCATCATCGATCATCATCGATCAACATCGATCATCATCGATCATCATCGATCAACATCGATCATCATCGATCATCATCGATCATCATCGATAATCATTGATCATCATCGATCATCATCGATTATCATCGAACAATATCGGTCATCATCGATCATCATCGAGCTTCATCGATCATCTGCGAACATCATCGATCATGATCGATCATCATAGATCATCATCGATCATCATCGATCATCATCGATCATCATCGATCATCATCGATCATCATCGATCATCATCGATCATCATCGATCATCATCGATCAACATCGATCACCATCGATCATCATCGATCATCATCGATCATCATCGATCATCATCGATCATCATCGATCAACACCGATCATCATCGATCATCATCGATCAACACAGATCATCATCGATCATCATCGATCATCATCGATCATCATCGATCATCATCGATCATCATCGATCATCGTCGATCATCATCGATCATCATCGATCATCATCGATCATCATCGATCATCATCGATCATCGTCGATCATCATCGATCATCATCGATCATCATCGATCATCATCGATCATCATCGATCATCATCGATCATCATCGATCATCGTCGATCATCATCGATCATCGTTGATCATCATCGATCAACATCGATCAGCATCGATCAACATCGATCAACATCGATTATCATCGATCATCATCGATCATCATCGATCAACATCGATCAACATCGATCAAAATCGATCATCATCGATCATCATGGATCATCATTGATAATTATCGATCAACATCGATCATCATCGATCATCATCGATGATCATCGATCATCATCGATCATCATCGATCATCATCGATCATCATCGACCATCATGGATCATCATCGATAATCATCGATCAACATCGATTATCATCGATCATCATCGATCATCATCGATCAACATCGATCATCATTGATCATCATCGATCATCGTCGATAATCGTCGATCAACTTCGATCAACTTCGATCAAATTCGATCATCGTCGATCATCATCGATCATCATCGATCATCATCGATCATCATCGAACAACACCGATCATCATCGATCATCATCGATCAACACCGATCATCATCGATCATCATCGATCATCTCATCGATCATCATCGATCATCATCGATCATCATCGATCATCATCGATCAACACCGATCATCATCGATCATCATCGATCATCTCATCGATCATCATCGATCATCATCGATCATCATCGATCAACATCGATCATCATTGATCATCATCGATCATCGTCGATAATCGTCGATCAACTTCGATCAACTTCGATCAAATTCGATCATCGTCGATCATCATCGATCATCATCGATCATCATCGATCATCATCGAACAACACCGATCATCATCGATCATCATCGATCAACACCGATCATCATCGATCATCATCGATCATCATCGATCATCATCGATCATCATCGATCATAATCGATCAACTTCGATCAACTACGATCATCGTCGATCATCGATCATCATCGATCATCATCGATCATCATCGATCATCATCGATCATCATCGATCATCATCGATCATCATCGATCATCGTCGATCATCATCGATCATCGTCGATCATCATCGATCAACATCGATCAGCATCGATCAACATCGATAAACATCGATCATCATCGATCATCATCGATCATCATCGATCAACATCGATCAACATCGATCATCATCGATCATCATCGATCATCATCGATCATCATCGATCATCATCGATCATCATCGATCATCATCGATCATCATCGATCATCATCGATCATCGTCGATCATCATCGATCATCATCGATCATCATCGATCATCATCGATCATCATCGATCATCGTCGATCATCATCGATCATCATCGATCATCATCGATCATCATCGATCATCATCGATCATCATCGATCATCATCGATCATCATGGATCATCATCGATAATTATCGATCAACATCGATCATCATCGATCATCATCGATCAACTTCGATCAACATCGATCATCATCGATCATCATCGATCATCATCGATCATCATCGATCATCATCGATCATCATCGATCATCATCGATCATCATCGATCATCATCGATCATCATCGATCATCATCGATCATCATCGATCATCAGCGATCATCATAGTTCATCATCGATCGTCATCGATCATCATCGATCATCATCGATCATCGTCGATCATCATCGATCTTCATCGATCATCATCGATCATCATCGATCATCATCGATCAACCTCGATCAAATTTGATCATCGTCGATCATCATCGATCATCATCGATCATCATCGATCATCATCTATCAACACCGATCATCATCGATCATCATCGATCAACACCGATCATCATCGATCATCATCGATCATCATCGATCATCATCGATCATAATCGATCATCATCGATCAACATCGATCATCCTCGATCATCATCGATCATCATCGATCATCATCGATCAACATCGATCATCATCGATCTTCATCGATCATCATCGATCATCATCGATCATCATCGATCATCATCGATCATCTCATCGATCATCATCGATCATCATCGATCATCATCGATCATCATCGATCATCATCGATCATCATCGATCATCGTCGATCATCGTCGATCAACTTCGATCAACTTCGATCAACTTCGATCATCGTCGATCATCGATCATCATCGATCATCATCGATCATCATCGATCATCATCGATCATCATCGATCATCATCGATCATTATCGGTCATCATCGATCAACATCGATCATCATCGATCATCATCGATCAACATCGATCATCATCGATCATCATCGATCATCATCGATCATCATCGATCATCATCGATCATCATCGATCATCATCGATCATCATCGATCAGCATCGATCATCATCGATCATCATCGATCATCATCGATCAACATCGATCATCATTGATCATCATCGATCATCGTCGATCATCGTCGATCAACTTCGATCAACTTCGATCAAATTCGATCATCGTCGATCATCATCGATCATCATCGATCAACATCGATCATCATCGATCATCATCGATCAACATCGATCATCATCGATCATCATCGATCATCATCGATAATCATTGATCATCATCGATCATCATCGATTATCATCGAACAATATCGGTCATCATCGATCATCATCGAGCTTCATCGATCATCTGCGAACATCATCGATCATGATCGATCATCATAGATCATCATCGATCATCATCGATCATCATCGATCATCATCGATCATCATCGATCATCATCGATCATCATCGATCATCATCGATCATCATCGATCAACATCGATCACCATCGATCATCATCGATCATCATCGATCATCATCGATCATCATCGATCATCATCGATCAACACCGATCATCATCGATCATCATCGATCAACACAGATCATCATCGATCATCATCGATCATCATCGATCATCATCGATCATCATCGATCATCATCGATCATCGTCGATCATCATCGATCATCATCGATCATCATCGATCATCATCGATCATCATCGATCATCGTCGATCATCATCGATCATCATCGATCATCATCGATCATCATCGATCATCATCGATCATCATCGATCATCATCGATCATCGTCGATCATCATCGATCATCGTTGATCATCATCGATCAACATCGATCAGCATCGATCAACATCGATCAACATCGATTATCATCGATCATCATCGATCATCATCGATCAACATCGATCAACATCGATCAAAATCGATCATCATCGATCATCATGGATCATCATTGATAATTATCGATCAACATCGATCATCATCGATCATCATCGATGATCATCGATCATCATCGATCATCATCGATCATCATCGATCATCATCGACCATCATGGATCATCATCGATAATCATCGATCAACATCGATTATCATCGATCATCATCGATCATCATCGATCAACATCGATCATCATTGATCATCATCGATCATCGTCGATAATCGTCGATCAACTTCGATCAACTTCGATCAAATTCGATCATCGTCGATCATCATCGATCATCATCGATCATCATCGATCATCATCGAACAACACCGATCATCATCGATCATCATCGATCAACACCGATCATCATCGATCATCATCGATCATCATCGATCATCATCGATCATCATCGATCATAATCGATCAACTTCGATCAACTACGATCATCGTCGATCATCGATCATCATCGATCATCATCGATCATCATCGATCATCATCGATCATCATCGATCATCATCGATCATCATCGATCATCATCGATCATCGTCGATCATCATCGATCATCGTCGATCATCATCGATCAACATCGATCAGCATCGATCAACATCGATAAACATCGATCATCATCGATCATCATCGATCATCATCGATCAACATCGATCAACATCGATCATCATCGATCATCATCGATCATCATCGATCATCATCGATCATCATCGATCATCATCGATCATCATCGATCATCATCGATCATCATCGATCATCGTCGATCATCATCGATCATCATCGATCATCATCGATCATCATCGATCATCATCGATCATCGTCGATCATCATCGATCATCATCGATCATCATCGATCATCATCGATCATCATCGATCATCATCGATCATCATCGATCATCATGGATCATCATCGATAATTATCGATCAACATCGATCATCATCGATCATCATCGATCAACTTCGATCAACATCGATCATCATCGATCATCATCGATCATCATCGATCATCATCGATCATCATCGATCATCATCGATCATCATCGATCATCATCGATCATCATCGATCATCATCGATCATCATCGATCATCATCGATCATCAGCGATCATCATAGTTCATCATCGATCGTCATCGATCATCATCGATCATCATCGATCATCGTCGATCATCATCGATCTTCATCGATCATCATCGATCATCATCGATCATCATCGATCAACCTCGATCAAATTCGATCATCGTCGATCATCATCGATCATCATCGATCATCATCGATCATCATCTATCAACACCGATCATCATCGATCATCATCGATCAACACCGATCATCATCGATCATCATCGATCATCATCGATCATCATCGATCATAATCGATCATCATCGATCAACATCGATCATCATCGATCATCATCGATCATCATCGATCATCATCGATCAACATCGATCATCATCGATCTTCATCGATCATCATCGATCATCATCGATCATCATCGATCATCATCGATCATCTCATCGATCATCATCGATCATCATCGATCATCATCGATCATCATCGATCATCATCGATCATCATCGATCATCGTCGATCATCGTCGATCAACTTCGATCAACTTCGATCAACTTCGATCATCGTCGATCATCGATCATCATCGATCATCATCGATCATCATCGATCATCATCGATCATCATCGATCATCATCGATCATTATCGGTCATCATCGATCAACATCGATCATCATCGATCATCATCGATCAACATCGATCATCATCGATCATCATCGATCATCATCGATCATCATCGATCATCATCGATCATCATCGATCATCATCGATCATCATCGATCAGCATCGATCATCATCGATCATCATCGATCATCATCGATCAACATCGATCATCATTGATCATCATCGATCATCGTCGATCATCGTCGATCAACTTCGATCAACTTCGATCAAATTCGATCATCGTCGATCATCATCGATCATCATCGATCAACATCGATCATCATCGATCATCATCGATCAACATCGATCATCATCGATCATCATCGATCATCATCGATAATCATTGATCATCATCGATCATCATCGATTATCATCGAACAATATCGGTCATCATCGATCATCATCGAGCTTCATCGATCATCTGCGAACATCATCGATCATGATCGATCATCATAGATCATCATCGATCATCATCGATCATCATCGATCATCATCGATCATCATCGATCATCATCGATCATCATCGATCATCATCGATCAACATCGATCACCATCGATCATCATCGATCATCATCGATCATCATCGATCATCATCGATCATCATCGATCAACACCGATCATCATCGATCATCATCGATCAACACAGATCATCATCGATCATCATCGATCATCATCGATCATCATCGATCATCATCGATCATCATCGATCATCGTCGATCATCATCGATCATCATCGATCATCATCGATCATCATCGATCATCTTCGATCATCTTCGATCATCATCGATCATCATCGATCATCATCGATCATCATCGATCATCATTGATCATCATCGATCATCATCTATCATCATCGATCATCATGGATCATCATCGATAATTATCGATCAACATCGATCATCATCGATTATCATCGATCAACTTCGATCAACATCGATCATCATCGATCATCATCGATCATCATCGATCATCATCGATCATCATCGATCATCATCGATCATCATCGATCATCATCGATTAATTATCATCGATCATTACCGATTATCATCTATCATCATCGATCATCATCGATCATCATCGATCATCATCGATCATCATCGATCATCATCGTTCATCATCGATCGTCATCGATCATCATCTATCATCATCGATCATCGTCGATCATCGTCGATCATCATCGATCATCATCGATCTTCATCGATCAAAATCGATCATCATCGATCATCATCGATCAACATCGATCATCATCGATCATCATCGATCATCATCGATCATCATCGATCATCATCGATCATCATCGATCATCATCGGTGATCATCGATCATCATCGATCATCATCGATCAACATCGATCTACATAGATCATCATCAATCATCATCGATCATCATCGATCATCATCGATCAGCATCGATCATCATCGATCATCATCGATCATCATCGATCAACATCGATCATCATTGATCATCATCGATCATCGTCGATCATCGTCGATCAACTTCGATCAAATTCGATCATCGTCGATCATCATCGATGATCATCGATCAACATCGATCATCATCGATCATCATCGATCAACATCGATCATCATCGATCATCATCGATCATCATCGATCATCATCGATAATCATTGATCATCATCGATCATCATCGATTATTATCGATCAATATCGGTCATCATCGATCATCATCGAGCTTCATCGATCATCTGCGAGCATCATCGATCATCATCGATCATCATAGATCATCATCGATCATCATCGATCATCATCGATCATCATCGATCATCATCGATCATCATCGATCGTCATCGATCATCATCGATCATCATCGATCATCATCGATCATCATCGATCAACATCGATCACCATCGATCATCATCGATCATCATCGATCATCATCGATCATCATCGATCATCATCGATCAACACCGATCATCATCGATCATCATCGATCAACACAGATCATCATGGATCATCATCGATCATCATCGGTCATCATCGATCATCATAGATCATCATCGATCATCATCGACCATCATCGATCATCATCGATCATCATCGATCATCATCGATCATCATCGATCATCATCGATCATCATCGATCAACACAGATCATCATCGATCATCATCGATCATCATCGATCATCATCGATCATCATCGATCATCATCGATCATCATCGATCATCATCGATCATCATCGATCATCATCGATCATCATCGATCATCATCGATCATCATCGATCATCATCGATCATCGTCGATCATCATCGATCATCATCGATCATCATCGATCATCATCGATCATCATCGATCATCATCGATCATCATCGATCATCATCGGTCATCATCGATCATCATAGATCATCATCGATCATCATCGACCATCATCGATCATCATCGATCATCATCGATCATCATCGATCATCATCGATCATCATCGATCATCATCGATCAACACAGATCATCATCGATCATCATCGATCATCATCGATCATCATCGATCATCATCGATCAACATCGATCATCATCGATCATCATCGATCATCATCGATCTTCATCGATCATCTGCGAGCATCATCGATCATCATCGATCATCATAGATCATCATCGATCATCATCGATCATCATCGATCACCATCGATCATCATCGATCATCATCGATCATCATCGATCATCATCGATCATCATCGATCATCATCGATCATCGTCGATCATCATCGATCATCGTCGATCATCATCGATCAACATCGATCAGTATCGATCAACATCGATCAACATCGATCAAATTCGATCATCATCGATCATCATCGATCAACACCGATCATCATCGATCATCATCGATCATCATCGATCATCATCGATCATCATCGATCATAATCGATCAACTTCGATCAACTACGATCATCGTCGATCATCGATCATCATCGATCATCATCGATCATCATCGATCATCATCGATCATCATCGATCATCATCGATCATCATCGATCATCGTCGATCATCATCGATCATCGTCGATCATCATCGATCAACATCGATCAGCATCGATCAACATCGATAAACATCGATCATCATCGATCATCATCGATCATCATCGATCAACATCGATCAACATCGATCATCATCGATCATCATCGATCATCATCGATCATCATCGATCATCATCGATCATCATCGATCATCATCGATCAACATCGATCATCATCGATCATCATCGATCATCATCGATCATCATCGATCATCATCGATCATCATCGATCATCTCATCGATCATCATCGATCATCATCGATCATCATCGATCATCATCGATCATCATCGATCATCATCGATCATCGTCGATCATCGTCGATCAACTTCGATCAACTTCGATCAACTTCGATCAACTTCGATCATCGTCGATCATGGATCATCATCGATCATCATCGATCATCATCGATCATCATCGATCAACATCGATCATCATCGATCATCATCGGTCATCATCGATCAACATCGAGCATCATCGATCATCATCGATCAACATCGATCATCATCGATCATCATCGATCATCATCGTTCATCATCGATCATCATCGATCATCATCGATCATCATCGATCATCATCGATCAGCATCGATCATCATCGATCATCATCGATCAACATCGATCATCATTGATCATCATCGATCATCGTCGATCATCGTCGATCAACTTCGATCAACTTCGATCAAATTCGATCATCGTCGATCATCATCGATCATCATCGATCAACATCGATCATCATCGATCATCATCGATCAACATCGATCATCATCGATCATCATCGATCATCATCGATAATCATTGATCATCATCGATCATCATCGATTATCATCGATCAATATCGGTCATCATCGATCATCATCGAGCTTCATCGATCATCTGCGAGCATCATCGATCATCATCGATCATCATAGATCATCATCGATCATCATCGATCATCATCGTTCATCATCGATCATCATCGATCAACATCGATCACCATCGATCATCATCGATCATCATCGATCATCATCGATCATCATCGATCATCATCGATCAACACCGATCATCATCGATCATCATCGATCAACACAGATCATCATCGATCATCATCGATCATCATCGATCATCATCGATCATCATCGATCATCGTCGTTCATCATCGATCATCATCGATCATCATCGATCATCATCGATCATCTTCGATCATCATCGATCATCATCGATCATCATCGATCATCATCGATCATCGTCGATCATCATCGATCATCATCGATCATCATCGATCATCATCGATCATCTTCGATCATCATCGATCATCATCGATCATCATCGATCATCATCGATCATCATCGATTAATTATCATCGATCATTATCGATCATCATCGATCATCATCGATCATCATCGATCATCATCGATCATCATCGTTCATCATCGATCGTCATCGATCATCATCGATCATCATCGATCATCGTCGATCATCGTCGATCATCATCGATCATCATCGATCTTCATCGATCAACATCGATCATCATCGATCATCATCGATCAACATCGATCATCATCGATCATCATCGATCATCATCGATCATCATCGATCATCATCGATCATCATCGATCATCATCGATCATCATCGGTGATCATCGATCATCATCGATCATCATCGATCAACACCGATCTACATAGATCATCATCAATCATCATCGATCATCATCGATCATCATCGATCATCATCGATCATCATCGATCATCATCGATCATCATCGATCATCATCGATCATCGTCGATCATCATCGATCATCATCGATCATCATCGATCATCATCGATCATCTTCGATCATCTTCGATCATCATCGATCATCATCGATCATCATCGATCATCATCGATCATCATCGATCATCATCGATCATCATCTATCATCATCGATCATCATGGATCATCATCGATAATTATCGATCAACATCGATCATCATCGATTATCATCGATCAACTTCGATCAACATCGATCATCATCGATCATCATCGATCATCATCGATCATCATCGATCATCATCGATCATCATCGATCATCATCGATCATCATCGATCATCATCGATTAATTATCATCGATCATTACCGATTATCATCTATCATCATCGATCATCATCGATCATCATCGATCATCATCGATCATCATCGATCATCATCGTTCATCATCGATCGTCATCGATCATCATCGATCATCATCGATCATCGTCGATCATCGTCGATCATCATCGATCATCATCGATCTTCATCGATCAAAATCGATCATCATCGATCATCATCGATCAACATCGATCATCATCGATCATCATCGATCATCATCGATCATCATCGATCATCATCGATCATCATCGATCATCATCGGTGATCATCGATCATCATCGATCATCATCGATCAACATCGATCTACATAGATCATCATCAATCATCATCGATCATCATCGATCATCATCGATCAGCATCGATCATCATCGATCATCATCGATCATCATCGATCAACATCGATCATCATTGATCATCATCGATCATCGTCGATCATCGTCGATCAACTTCGATCAAATTCGATCATCGTCGATCATCATCGATGATCATCGATCAACATCGATCATCATCGATCATCATCGATCAACATCGATCATCATCGATCATCATCGATCATCATCGATCATCATCGATAATCATTGATCATCATCGATCATCATCGATTATTATCGATCAATATCGGTCATCATCGATCATCATCGAGCTTCATCGATCATCTGCGAGCATCATCGATCATCATCGATCATCATAGATCATCATCGATCATCATCGATCATCATCGATCATCATCGATCATCATCGATCATCATCGATCGTCATCGATCATCATCGATCATCATCGATCATCATCGATCATCATCGATCAACATCGATCACCATCGATCATCATCGATCATCATCGATCATCATCGATCATCATCGATCATCATCGATCAACACCGATCATCATCGATCATCATCGATCAACACAGATCATCATGGATCATCATCGATCATCATCGGTCATCATCGATCATCATAGATCATCATCGATCATCATCGACCATCATCGATCATCATCGATCATCATCGATCATCATCGATCATCATCGATCATCATCGATCATCATCGATCAACACAGATCATCATCGATCATCATCGATCATCATCGATCATCATCGATCATCATCGATCATCATCGATCATCATCGATCATCATCGATCATCATCGATCATCATCGATCATCATCGATCATCATCGATCATCGTCGATCATCATCGATCATCATCGATCATCATCGATCATCATCGATCATCATCGATCATCATCGATCATCATCGATCATCATCGGTCATCATCGATCATCATAGATCATCATCGATCATCATCGACCATCATCGATCATCATCGATCATCATCGATCATCATCGATCATCATCGATCATCATCGATCATCATCGATCAACACAGATCATCATCGATCATCATCGATCATCATCGAGCATCATCGATCATCATCGATCAACATCGATCATCATCGATCATCATCGATCATCATCGATCTTCATCGATCATCTGCGAGCATCATCGATCATCATCGATCATCATAGATCATCATCGATCATCATCGATCATCATCGATCACCATCGATCATCATCGATCATCATCGATCATCATCGATCATCATCGATCATCATCGATCATCATCGATCATCGTCGATCATCATCGATCATCGTCGATCATCATCGATCAACATCGATCAGTATCGATCAACATCGATCAACATCGATCAAATTCGATCATCATCGATCATCATCGATCAACACCGATCATCATCGATCATCATCGATCATCATCGATCATCATCGATCATCATCGATCATAATCGATCAACTTCGATCAACTACGATCATCGTCGATCATCGATCATCATCGATCATCATCGATCATCATCGATCATCATCGATCATCATCGATCATCATCGATCATCATCGATCATCGTCGATCATCATCGATCATCGTCGATCATCATCGATCAACATCGATCAGCATCGATCAACATCGATAAACATCGATCATCATCGATCATCATCGATCATCATCGATCAACATCGATCAACATCGATCATCATCGATCATCATCGATCATCATCGATCATCATCGATCATCATCGATCATCATCGATCATCATCGATCAACATCGATCATCATCGATCATCATCGATCATCATCGATCATCATCGATCATCATCGATCATCATCGATCATCTCATCGATCATCATCGATCATCATCGATCATCATCGATCATCATCGATCATCATCGATCATCGTCGATCATCGTCGATCAACTTCGATCAACTTCGATCAACTTCGATCAACTTCGATCATCGTCGATCATGGATCATCATCGATCATCATCGATCATCATCGATCATCATCGATCATCATCGATCAACATCGATCATCATCGATCATCATCGGTCATCATCGATCAACATCGAGCATCATCGATCATCATCGATCAACATCGATCATCATCGATCATCATCGATCATCATCGTTCATCATCGATCATCATCGATCATCATCGATCATCATCGATCATCATCGATCAGCATCGATCGTCATCGATCATCATCGATCATCATCGATCAACATCGATCATCATTGATCATCATCGATCATCGTCGATCATCGTCGATCAACTTCGATCAACTTCGATCAAATTCGATCATCGTCGATCATCATCGATCATCATCGATCAACATCGATCATCATCGATCATCATCGATCAACATCGATCATCATCGATCATCATCGATCATCATCGATAATCATTGATCATCATCGATCATCATCGATTATCATCGATCAATATCGGTCATCATCGATCATCATCGAGCTTCATCGATCATCTGCGAGCATCATCGATCATCATCGATCATCATAGATCATCATCGATCATCATCGATCATCATCGTTCATCATCGATCATCATCGATCATCATCGATCAACATCGATCACCATCGATCATCATCGATCATCATCGATCATCATCGATCATCATCGATCAACACCGATCATCATCGATCATCATCGATCAACACAGATCATCATCGATCATCATCGATCATCATCGATCATCATCGATCATCATCGATCATCGTCGTTCATCATCGATCATCATCGATCATCATCGATCATCGATCATCTTCGATCATCATCGATCATCATCGATCATCATCGATCATCATCGATCATCGTCGATCATCATCGATCATCATCGATCATCATCGATCATCATGGATCATCATCGATAATTATCGATCAACATCGATCATCATCGATCATCATCGATCATCATCGATCAACTTCGATCAACATCGATCATCATCGATCATCATCGATCATCATCGATCATCATCGATCATCATCGATCATCATCGATCATCATCGATTAATTATCATCGATCATTATCGATCATCGTCGATAATCGTCGATCAACTTCGATCAACTTCGATCAAATTCGATCATCGTCGATCATCATCGATCATCATCGATTATCATCGATCATCATCGAACAACACCGATCATCATCGATCATCATCGATCAACACCGATCATCATCGATCATCATCGATCATCATCGATCATCATCGATCATCATCGATCATCATCGATCATAATCGATCAACTTCGATCAACTACGATCATCGTCGATCATCGATCATCATCGATCATCATCGATCATCATCGATCATCATCGATCATCATCGATCATCATCGATCATCATCGATCATCGTCGATCATCATCGATCATCGTCGATCATCATCGATCAACATCGATCAGCATCGATCAACATCGATAAACATCGATCATCATCGATCATCATCGATCATCATCGATCATCATCGATCAACATCGATCAACATCGATCATCATCGATCATCATCGATCATCATCGGTCATCATCGATCATCATCGATCATCATCGATCAACATCGATCATCATCGATCATCATCGATCATCATCGATCATCATCGATCATCATCGATCATCATCGATCATCTCATCGATCATCATCGATCATCATCGATCATCATCGATCATCATCGATCATCATCGATCATCGTCGATCATCGTCGATCAACTTCGATCAACTTCGATCAACTTCGATCATCGTCGATCATGGATCATCATCGATCATCATCGATCATCATCGATCATCATCGATCAACATCGATCATCATCGATCATCATCGGTCATCATCGATCAACATCGATCATCATCGATCATCATCGATCAACATCGATCATCATCGATCATCATCGATCATCATCGATCATCATCGATCATCATCGATCATCATCGATCATCATCGATCATCATCGATCAGCATCGATCATCATCGATCATCATAGATCATCATCGATCAACATCGATCATCATTGATCATCATCGATCATCGTCGATCATCGTCGATCACCTTCGATCAACTTCGATCAAATTCGATCATCGTCGATCATCATCGATCATCATCGATCAACATCGATCATCATCGATCATCATCGATCAACATCGATCATCATCGATCATCATCGATCATCATCGATAATCATTGATCATCATCGATCATCATCGATTATCATCGATCAATATCGGTCATCATCGATCATCATCGAGCTTCATCGATCATCTGCGAGCATCATCGATCATCATCGATCATCATAGATCATCATCGATCATCATCGATCATCATCGTTCATCATCGATCATCATCGATCAACATCGATCACCATCGATCATCATCGATCATCATCGATCATCATCGATCATCATCGATCATCATCGATCAACACCGATCATCATCGATCATCATCGATCAACACAGATCATCATCGATCATCATCGATCATCATCGATCATCATCGATCATCATCGATCATCGTCGTTCATCATCGATCATCATCGATCATCATCGATCATCATCGATCATCTTCGATCATCATCGATCATCATCGATCATCATCGATCATCATCGATCATCGTCGATCATCATCGATCATCATCGATCATCATCGATCATCATCGATCATCTTCGATCATCATCGATCATCATCGATCATCATCGATCATCATCGATTAATTATCATCGATCATTATCGATCATCATCGATCATCATCGATCATCATCGATCATCATCGATCATCATCGTTCATCATCGATCGTCATCGATCATCATCGATCATCATCGATCATCGTCGATCATCGTCGATCATCATCGATCATCATCGATCTTCATCGATCAACATCGATCATCATCGATCATCATCGATCATCATCGATCATCATCGATTAATTATCATCGATCATTATCGATCATCATCGATCATCATCGATCATCATCGATCATCATCGATCATCATCGTTCATCATCGATCGTCATCGATCATCATCGATCATCATCGATCATCGTCGATCATCGTCGATCATCATCGATCATCATCGATCTTCATCGATCAACATCGATCATCATCGATCATCATCGATCAACATCGATCATCATCGATCATCATCGATCATCATCGATCATCATCGATCATCATCGATCATCATCGATCATCATCGGTGATCATCGATCATCATCGATCATCATCGATCAACACCGATCTACATAGATCATCATCAATCATCATCGATCATCATCGATCATCATCGATCATCATCGATCATCATCGATCATCATCGATCATCATCGATCATCATCGATCATCATCGATCATCATCGATCATCATCGATCATCATTGATCATCATCGATCATCGTCGATCATCGTCGATCATCGTCGATCAACTTTGATCAACTTCGATCAAATTCGATCATCGTCGATCATCATCGATCATCATCGATCATCATCGATCATCATCTATCAACACCGATCATCATCGATCATCATCGATCAACACCGATCATCATCGATCATCATCGATCATCATCGATCATCATCGATCATCTTCGATCATCATCGATCATCGTCGATCATCATCGATCAACATCGATCAGCATCGATCATCATCGATCATCATCGATCAACATCGATCATCATCGATCATCATCGATCATCATCGATCATCATCGATCATCATCGATCATCATCGATCAACATCGATCAACATCGATCATCATCGATCATCATCGATCATCATCGATCATCATCGATCTTCATCGATCATCTGCGAGCATCATCGATCATCATCGATCATCATAGATCATCGATCATCATCGACCATCATCGATCACCATCGATCATCATCGATCATCATCGATCATCATCGATCATCATCGATCATCATCGATCAACACAGATCATCATCGATCATCATCGATCATCATCGATCATCATCGATCATCATCGATCATCATCGATCATCATCGATCATCATCGATCATCATCGATCATCATCGATCATCGTCGATCATCATCGATCATCATCGATCATCATCGATCATCATCGATCATCATCGATCATCGTCGATCATCATCGATCATCATCGATCATCATCGATCATCATCGATCATCATCGATCAACATCGAGCACCATCGATCATCATCGATCATCATCGATCATCATCGATCATCATCGATCATCATCGATCAACACCGATCATCATCGATCATCATCGATCAACACAGATCATCATCGATCATCATCGATCATCATCGATCATCATCGATCATCATCGATCATCGTCGTTCATCATCGATCATCATCGATCATCATCGATCATCGATCATCTTCGATCATCATCGATCATCATCGATCATCATCGATCATCATCGATCATCGTCGATCATCATCGATCAACATCGATCATCATCGATCATCATGGATCATCATCGATAATTATCGATCAACATCGATCATCATCGATCATCATCGATCATCATCGATCAACTTCGATCAACATCGATCATCATCGATCATCATCGATCATCATCGATCATCATCGATCATCATCGATTAATTATCATCGATCATTATCGATCATCGTCGATAATCGTCGATCAACTTCGATCAACTTCGATCAAATTCGATCATCGTCGATCATCATCGATCATCATCGATTATCATCGATCATCATCGAACAACACCGATCATCATCGATCATCATCGATCAACACCGATCATCATCGATCATCATCGATCATCATCGATCATCATCGATCATCATCGATCATAATCGATCAACTTCGATCAACTACGATCATCGTCGATCATCGATCATCATCGATCATCATCGATCATCATCGATCATCATCGATCATCATCGATCATCATCGATCATCATCGATCATCGTCGATCATCATCGATCATCGTCGATCATCATCGATCAACATCGATCAGCATCGATCAACATCGATAAACATCGATCATCATCGATCATCATCGATCATCATCGATCATCATCGATCAACATCGATCAACATCGAACATCATCGATCATCATCGATCATCATCGGTCATCATCGATCATCATCGATCATCATCGATCAACATCGATCATCATCGATCATCATCGATCATCATCGATCATCATCGATCATCATCGATCATCATCGATCATCTCATCGATCATCATCGATCATCATCGATCATCATCGATCATCATCGATCATCATCGATCATCGTCGATCATCGTCGATCAACTTCGATCAACTTCGATCAACTTCGATCATCGTCGATCATGGATCATCATCGATCATCATCGATCATCATCGATCATCATCGATCAACATCGATCATCATCGATCATCATCGGTCATCATCGATCAACATCGATCATCATCGATCATCATCGATCAACATCGATCATCATCGATCATCATCGATCATCATCGATCATCATCGATCATCATCGATCATCATCGATCATCATCGATCATCATCGATCAGCATCGATCATCATCGATCATCATCGATCATCATCGATCAACATCGATCATCATTGATCATCATCGATCATCGTCGATCATCGTCGATCACCTTCGATCAACTTCGATCAAATTCGATCATCGTCGATCATCATCGATCATCATCGATCAACATCGATCATCATCGATCATCATCGATCAACATCGATCATCATCGATCATCATCGATCATCATCGATAATCATTGATCATCATCGATCATCATCGATTATCATCGATCAATATCGGTCATCATCGATCATCATCGAGCTTCATCGATCATCTGCGAGCATCATCGATCATCATCGATCATCATAGATCATCATCGATCATCATCGATCATCATCGTTCATCATCGATCATCATCGATCAACATCGATCACCATCGATCATCATCGATCATCATCGATCATCATCGATCATCATCGATCATCATCGATCAACACCGATCATCATCGATCATCATCGATCAACTTCGATCAACATCGATCATCATCGATCATCATCGATCATTATCGATCATCATCGATCATCATCGATCATCATCGATCATCATCGATCATCATCGATCATCATCGATCATCGTCGTTCATCATCGATCATCATCGATCATCATCGATCATCATCGATCATCTTCGATCATCATCGATCATCATCGATCATCATCGATCATCATCGATCATCGTCGATCATCATCGATCATCATCGATAATTATCGATCAACATCGATCATCATCGATCATCATCGATCAACTTCGATCAACATCGATCATCATCGATCATCATCGATCATCATCGATCATCATCGATCATCATCGATCATCATCGATCATCATCGATTAATTATCATCGATCATTATCGATCATCATCGATCATCATCGATCATCATCGATCATCATCGATCATCATCGTTCATCATCGATCGTCATCGATCATCATCGATCATCATCGATCATCGTCGATCATCGTCGATCATCATCGATCATCATCGATCTTCATCGATCAACATCGATCATCATCGATCATCATCGATCAACATCGATCATCATCGATCATCATCGATCATCATCGATCATCATCGATCATCATCGATCATCATCGATCATCATCGGTGATCATCGATCATCATCGATCATCATCGATCAACACCGATCTACATAGATCATCATCAATCATCATCGATCATCATCGATCATCATCGATCATCATCGATCATCATCGATCATCATCGATCATCATCGATCATCATCGATCATCATCGATCATCATCGATCATCATCGATCATCATCGATCATCATTGATCATCATCGATCATCGTCGATCATCGTCGATCATCGTCGATCAACTTTGATCAACTTCGATCAAATTCGATCATCGTCGATCATCATCGATCATCATCGATCATCATCGATCATCATCTATCAACACCGATCATCATCGATCATCATCGATCAACACCGATCATCATCGATCATCATCGATCATCATCGATCATCGTCGATCATCATCGATCATCGTCGATCATCATCGATCAACATCGATCAGCATCGATCAACATCGATAAACATCGATCATCATCGATCATCATCGATCATCATCGATCATCATCGATCAACATCGATCAACATCGATCATCATCGATCATCATCGATCATCATCGGTCATCATCGATCATCATCGATCATCATCGATCAACATCGATCATCATCGATCATCATCGATCATCATCGATCATCATCGATCATCATCGATCATCATCGATCATCTCATCGATCATCATCGATCATCATCGATCATCATCGATCATCATCGATCATCATCGATCATCGTCGATCATCGTCGATCAACTTCGATCAACTTCGATCAACTTCGATCATCGTCGATCATGGATCATCATCGATCATCATCGATCATCATCGATCATCATCGATCAACATCGATCATCATCGATCATCATCGGTCATCATCGATCAACATCGATCATCATCGATCATCATCGATCAACATCGATCATCATCGATCATCATCGATCATCATCGATCATCATCGATCATCATCGATCATCATCGATCATCATCGATCATCATCGATCAGCATCGATCATCATCGATCATCATAGATCATCATCGATCAACATCGATCATCATTGATCATCATCGATCATCGTCGATCATCGTCGATCACCTTCGATCAACTTCGATCAAATTCGATCATCGTCGATCATCATCGATCATCATCGATCAACATCGATCATCATCGATCATCATCGATCAACATCGATCATCATCGATCATCATCGATCATCATCGATAATCATTGATCATCATCGATCATCATCGATTATCATCGATCAATATCGGTCATCATCGATCATCATCGAGCTTCATCGATCATCTGCGAGCATCATCGATCATCATCGATCATCATAGATCATCATCGATCATCATCGATCATCATCGTTCATCATCGATCATCATCGATCAACATCGATCACCATCGATCATCATCGATCATCATCGATCATCATCGATCATCATCGATCATCATCGATCAACACCGATCATCATCGATCATCATCGATCAACACAGATCATCATCGATCATCATCGATCATCATCGATCATCATCGATCATCATCGATCATCGTCGTTCATCATCGATCATCATCGATCATCATCGATCATCATCGATCATCTTCGATCATCATCGATCATCATCGATCATCATCGATCATCATCGATCATCGTCGATCATCATCGATCATCATCGATCATCATCGATCATCATCGATCATCATCGATCATCATCGATCATCATCGTTCATCATCGATCGTCATCGATCATCATCGATCATCATCGATCATCGTCGATCATCGTCGATCATCATCGATCATCATCGATCTTCATCGATCAACATCGATCATCATCGATCATCATCGATCATCATCGATCATCATCGATTAATTATCATCGATCATTATCGATCATCATCGATCATCATCGATCATCATCGATCATCATCGATCATCATCGTTCATCATCGATCGTCATCGATCATCATCGATCATCATCGATCATCGTCGATCATCGTCGATCATCATCGATCATCATCGATCTTCATCGATCAACATCGATCATCATCGATCATCATCGATCAACATCGATCATCATCGATCATCATCGATCATCATCGATCATCATCGATCATCATCGATCATCATCGATCATCATCGGTGATCATCGATCATCATCGATCATCATCGATCAACACCGATCTACATAGATCATCATCAATCATCATCGATCATCATCGATCATCATCGATCATCATCGATCATCATCGATCATCATCGATCATCATCGATCATCATCGATCATCATCGATCATCATCGATCATCATCGATCATCATTGATCATCATCGATCATCGTCGATCATCGTCGATCATCGTCGATCAACTTTGATCAACTTCGATCAAATTCGATCATCGTCGATCATCATCGATCATCATCGATCATCATCGATCATCATCTATCAACACCGATCATCATCGATCATCATCGATCAACACCGATCATCATCGATCATCATCGATCATCATCGATCATCATCGATCATCTTCGATCATCATCGATCATCGTCGATCATCATCGATCAACATCGATCAGCATCGATCATCATCGATCATCATCGATCAACATCGATCATCATCGATCATCATCGATCATCATCGATCATCATCGATCATCATCGATCATCATCGATCAACATCGATCAACATCGATCATCATCGATCATCATCGATCATCATCGATCATCATCGATCTTCATCGATCATCTGCGAGCATCATCGATCATCATCGATCATCATAGATCATCGATCATCATCGACCATCATCGATCACCATCGATCATCATCGATCATCATCGATCATCATCGATCATCATCGATCATCATCGATCAACACAGATCATCATCGATCATCATCGATCATCATCGATCATCATCGATCATCATCGATCATCATCGATCATCATCGATCATCATCGATCATCATCGATCATCATCGATCATCGTCGATCATCATCGATCATCATCGATCATCATCGATCATCATCGATCATCATCGATCATCGTCGATCATCATCGATCATCATCGATCATCATCGATCATCATCGATCATCATCGATCAACATCGATCACCATCGATCATCATCGATCATCATCGATCATCATCGATCATCATCGATCATCATCGATCAACACCGATCATCATCGATCATCATCGATCAACACAGATCATCATCGATCATCATCGATCATCATCGATCATCATCGATCATCATCGATCATCGTCGTTCATCATCGATCATCATCGATCATCATCGATCATCGATCATCTTCGATCATCATCGATCATCATCGATCATCATCGATCATCATCGATCATCGTCGATCATCATCGATCATCATCGATCATCATCGATCATCATGGATCATCATCGATAATTATCGATCAACATCGATCATCATCGATCATCATCGATCATCATCGATCAACTTCGATCAACATCGATCATCATCGATCATCATCGATCATCATCGATCATCATCGATCATCATCGATCATCATCGATCATCATCGATTAATTATCATCGATCATTATCGATCATCGTCGATAATCGTCGATCAACTTCGATCAACTTCGATCAAATTCGATCATCGTCGATCATCATCGATCATCATCGATTATCATCGATCATCATCGAACAACACCGATCATCATCGATCATCATCGATCAACACCGATCATCATCGATCATCATCGATCATCATCGATCATCATCGATCATCATCGATCATAATCGATCAACTTCGATCAACTACGATCATCGTCGATCATCGATCATCATCGATCATCATCGATCATCATCGATCATCATCGATCATCATCGATCATCATCGATCATCATCGATCATCGTCGATCATCATCGATCATCGTCGATCATCATCGATCAACATCGATCAGCATCGATCAACATCGATAAACATCGATCATCATCGATCATCATCGATCATCATCGATCATCATCGATCAACATCGATCAACATCGATCATCATCGATCATCATCGATCATCATCGGTCATCATCGATCATCATCGATCATCATCGATCAACATCGATCATCATCGATCATCATCGATCATCATCGATCATCATCGATCACCATCGATCATCATCGATCATCTCATCGATCATCATCGATCATCGTCGATCATCGTCGATCAACTTCGATCAACTTCGATCAACTTCGATCATCGTCGATCATGGATCATCATCGATCAGCATCGATCATCATCGATCATCATCGATCAACATCGATCATCATCGATCATCATCGGTCATCATCGATCAACATCGATCATCATCGATCATCATCGATCAACATCGATCATCATCGATCATCATCGATCATCATCGATCATCATCGATCATCATCGATCATCATCGATCATCATCGATCATCATCGATCAGCATCGATCATCATCGATCATCATCGATCATCATCGATCAACATCGATCATCATTGATCATCATCGATCATCGTCGATCATCGTCGATCACCTTCGATCAACTTCGATCAAATTCGATCATCGTCGATCATCATCGATCATCATCGATCAACATCGATCATCATCGATCATCATCGATCAACATCGATCATCATCGATCATCATCGATCATCATCGATAATCATTGATCATCATCGATCATCATCGATTATCATCGATCAATATCGGTCATCATCGATCATCATCGAGCTTCATCGATCATCTGCGAGCATCATCGATCATCATCGATCATCATAGATCATCATCGATCATCATCGATCATCATCGTTCATCATCGATCATCATCGATCAACATCGATCACCATCGATCATCATCGATCATCATCGATCATCATCGATCATCATCGATCATCATCGATCAACACCGATCATCATCGATCATCATCGATCAACACAGATCATCATCGATCATCATCGATCATCATCGATCATCATCGATCATCATCGATCATCGTCGTTCATCATCGATCATCATCGATCATCATCGATCATCATCGATCATCTTCGATCATCATCGATCATCATCGATCATCATCGATCATCATCGATCATCGTCGATCATCATCGATCATCATCGATAATTATCGATCAACATCGATCATCATCGATCATCATCGATCAACTTCGATCAACATCGATCATCATCGATCATCATCGATCATCATCGATCATCATCGATCATCATCGATCATCATCGATCATCATCGATTAATTATCATCGATCATTATCGATCATCATCGATCATCATCGATCATCATCGATCATCATCGATCATCATCGTTCATCATCGATCGTCATCGATCAGCATCGATCATCATCGATCATCATCGATCATCGTCGATCATCATCGATCATCATCGATCTTCATCGATCAACATCGATCATCATCGATCATCATCGATCAACATCGATCATCATCGATCATCATCGATCATCATCGATCATCATCGATCATCATCGATCATCATCGATCATCATCGGTGATCATCGATCATCATCGATCATCATCGATCAACACCGATCTACATAGATCATCATCAATCATCATCGATCATCATCGATCATCATCGATCATCATCGATCATCATCGATCATCATCGATCATCATCGATCATCATCGATCATCATCGATCATCATCGATCATCATCGATCATCATTGATCATCATCGATCATCGTCGATCATCGTCGATCATCGTCGATCAACTTTGATCAACTTCGATCAAATTCGATCATCGTCGATCATCATCGATCATCATCGATCATCATCGATCATCATCTATCAACACCGATCATCATCGATCATCATCGATCAACACCGATCATCATCGATCATCATCGATCATCATCGATCATCATCGATCATCTTCGATCATCATCGATCATCGTCGATCATCATCGATCAACATCGATCAGCATCGATCATCATCGATCATCATCGATCAACATCGATCATCATCGATCATCATCGATCATCATCGATCATCATCGATCATCATCGATCATCATCGATCAACATCGATCAACATCGATCATCATCGATCATCATCGATCATCATCGATCATCATCGATCTTCATCGATCATCTGCGAGCATCATCGATCATCATCGATCATCATAGATCATCGATCATCATCGACCATCATCGATCACCATCGATCATCATCGATCATCATCGATCATCATCGATCATCATCGATCATCATCGATCAACACAGATCATCATCGATCATCATCGATCATCATCGATCATCATCGATCATCATCGATCATCATCGATCATCATCGATCATCATCGATCATCATCGATCATCATCGATCATCGTCGATCATCATCGATCATCATCGATCATCATCGATCATCATCGATCATCATCGATCATCGTCGATCATCATCGATCATCATCGATCATCATCGATCATCATCGATCATCATCGATCATCATCGATCATCATCGATCATCATGGATCATCATCGATAATTATCGATCAACATCGATCATCATCGATCATCATCGATCAACTTCGATCAACATCGATCATCATCGATCATCATCGATCATCATCGATCATCATCGATCATCATCGATCATCATCGATCATCATCGATCATCATCGATCATCATCGATCATCATCGATCATCATCGATCATCATCGATCATCATCGATCATCATCGATCATCATCGATCATCATCGATTAATTATCATCGATCATTATCGATCATCATCGATCATCATCGATCATCATCGATCATCATCGATCATCATCGATCATCATCGTTCATCATCGATCGTCATCGATCATCATCGATCATCATCGATCATCGTCGATCATCATCGATCATCATCGATCATCATCGATCATCATCGATCATCATCGATCATCATCGATCAACCTCGATCAAATTTGATCATCGTCGATCATCATCGATCATCATCGTTCATCATCTATCAACACCGATCATCATCGATCATCATCGATCAACACCGATCATCATCGATCATCATCGATCATCATCGATCATCATCGATCATAATCGATCATCATCGATCAACATCGATCATCATCGATCATCATCGATCATCATCGATCATCATCGATCAACATCGATCATCATCGATCTTCATCGATCATCATCGATCATCATCGATCATCATCGATCATCATCGATCATCTCATCGATCATCATCGATCATCATCGATCATCATCGATCATCGTCGATCATCGTCGATCAACTTCGATCAACTTCGATCAACTTCGATCATCGTCGATCATCGATCATCATCGATCATCATCGATCATCATCGATCATCATCGATCATCATCGATCATCATCGATCATTATCGGTCATCATCGATCAACATCGATCATCATCGATCATCATCGATCAACATCGATCATCATCGATCATCATCGATCATCATCGATCATCATCGATCATCATCGATCATCATCGATCATCATCGATCATCATCGATCATCATCGATCATCATCGATCAGCATCGATCATCATCGATCATCATCGATCAACATCGATCATCATTGATCATCATCGATCATCGTCGATCATCGTCGATCAACTTCGATCAACTTCGATCAAATTCGATCATCGTCGATCATCATCGATCATCATCGATCAACATCGATCATCATCGATCATCATCGATCAACATCGATCATCATCGATCATCATCGATCATCATCGATAATCATTGATCATCAGCGATCATCATCGATTATCATCGATCAATATCGGTCATCATCGATCATCATCGAGCTTCATCGATCATCTGCGAACATCATCGATCATCATCGATCATCATAGATCATCATCGATCATCATCGATCATCATCGATCATCATCGATCATCATCGATCATCATCGATCATCATCGATCATCATCGATCATCATCGATCAACATCGATCACCATCGATCATCATCGATCATCATCGATCATCATCGATCATCATCGATCATCATCGATCAACACCGATCATCATCGATCATCATCGATCAACACAGATCATCATCGATCATCATCGATCATCATCGATCATCATCGATCATCATCGATCATCATCGATCATCGTCGATCATCATCGATCATCATCGATCATCATCGATCATCATCGATCATCTTCGATCATCATCGATCATCATCGATCATCATCGATCATCATCGATCATCATCGATCATCATCGATCATCATCTATCATCATCGATCATCATGGATCATCATCGATAATTATCGATCAACATCGATCATCATCGATCATCATCGATCAACTTCGATCAACATCGATCATCAACGATCATCATCGATCATCATCGATCATCATCGATCATCATCGATCATCATCGATCATCATCGATCATCATCGATCATCATCGATTAATTATCATCGATCATTACCGATTATCATCTATCATCATCGATCATCATCGATCATCATCGATCATCATCGATCATCATCGATCATCATCGTTCATCATCGATCGTCATCGATCATCATCGATCATCATCGATCATCGTCGATCATCGTCGATCATCATCGATCATCATCGATCTTCATCGATCAAAATCGATCATCATCGATCATCATCGATCAACATCGATCATCATCGATCATCATCGATCATCATCGATCATCATCGATCATCATCGATCATCATCGGTGATCAGCGAGCATCATCGATCATCATCGATCAACATCGATCTACATAGATCATCATCAATCATCATCGATCATCATCGATCATCATCGATCAGCATCGATCATCATCGATCATCATCGATCATCATCGATCAACATCGATCATCATTGATCATCATCGATCATCGTCGATCATCGTCGATCAACTTCGATCAAATTCGATCATCGTCGATCATCATCGATCATCATCGATCAACATCGATCATCATCGATCATCATCGATCAACATCGATCATCATCGATCATCATCGATCATCATCGATCATCATCGATCATCATCGATAATCATTGATCATCATCGATCATCATCGATTATTATCGATCAATATCGGTCATCATCGATCATCATCGAGCTTCATCGATCATCTGCGAGCATCATCGATCATCATCGATCATCATAGATCATCATCGATCATCATCGATCATCATCGATCATCATCGATCATCATCGATCATCATCGATCATCATCGATCATCATCGATCATCATCGATCATCATCGATCAACATCGATCACCATCGATCATCATCGATCATCATCGATCATCATCGATCATCATCGATCATCATCGATCAACACCGATCATCATCGATCATCATCGATCAACACAGATCATCATGGATCATCATCGATCATCATCGGTCATCATCGATCATCATCGTTCATCATCGATCGCCATCGATCATCATCGATCATCATCGATCATCATCGATCATCATCGATCATCATCGATCAACACAGATCATCATCGATCATCATCGATCATCATCGATCATCATCGATCATCATCGATCATCATCGATCATCATCGATCATCATCGATCATCATCGATCATCATCGATCATCATCGATCAACACAGATCATCATCGATCATCATCGATCATCATCGATCATCATCGATCATCATCGATCATCATCGATCATCATCGATCATCATCGATCATCGTCGATCATCATCGATCATCATCGATCATCATCGATCATCATCGATCATCATCGATCATCGTCGATCATCATCGATCATCATCGATCATCATCGATCATCATCGATCATCATCGATCATCATCGATCATCATCGATCATCATGGATCATCATCGATAATTTTCGATCAACATCGATCATCATCGATCATCATCGATCAACTTCGATCAACATCGATCATCATCGATCATCATCGATCATCATCGATCATCATCGATCATCATCGATCATCATCGATCATCATCGATTAATTATTATCGATCATTATCGATCATCATCGATCATCATCGATCATCATCGATCATCATCGATCATCATCGATCATCATCGTTCATCATCGATCGCCATCGATCATCATCGATCATCATCGATCATCGTCGATCATCATCGATCATCATCGATCATCATCGATCATCATCGATCATCATCGATCATCATCGATCATCATCGATCAACTTCGATCAAATTCGATCATCGTCGATCATCATCGATCATCATCGATCATCATCGATCATCATCTATCAACACCGATCATCATCGATCATCATCGATCAACACCGATCATCATCGATCATCATCGATCATCATCGATCATCATCGATCATAATCGATCATCATCGATCAACATCGATCATCATCGATCATCATCGATCATCATCGATCATCATCGATCAACATCGATCATCATCGATCATCATCGATCATCATCGATCATCATCGATCATCATCGATCATCATCGATCATCTCATCGATCATCATCGATCATCGTCGATCATCGTCGATCAACTTCGATCAACTTCGATCAACTTCGATCATCGTCGATCATCGATCATCATCGATCATCATCGATCATCATCGATCATCATCGATCATAGTCGATCATCATCGATCATCATCGATCATCATCGATCATCATCGATCATCATCGATCATCGTCGATCATCATCGATCATCATCGATCATCATCGATCATCATCGATCATCATCGATCATCATCGATCATCATCGATCATCATGGATCATCATCGATAATTATCGATCAACATCGATCATCATCGATCATCATCGATCAACTTCGATCAACATCGATCATCATCGATCATCATCGATCATCATCGATCATCATCGATCATCATCGATCATCATCGATCATCATCGATCATCATCGATCATCATCGATCATCATCGATCATCATCGATCATCATCGATCATCATCGATCATCATCGATTAATTATCATCGATCATTATCGATCATCATCGATCATCATCGATCATCATCGATCATCATCGATCATCATCGATCATCATCGTTCATCATCGATCGTCATCGATCATCATCGATCATCATCGATCATCGTCGATCATCATCGATCATCATCGATCATCATCGATCATCATCGATCATCATCGATCATCATCGATCAACCTCGATCAAATTCGATCATCGTCGATCATCATCGATCATCATCGATCATCATCGATCATCATCGTTCATCATCTATCAACACCGATCATCATCGATCATCATCGATCAACACCGATCATCATCGATCATCATCGATCATCATCGATCATCATCGATCATAATCGATCATCATCGATCAACATCGATCATCATCGATCATCATCGATCATCATCGATCATCATCGATCAACATCGATCATCATCGATCTTCATCGATCATCATCGATCATCATCGATCATCATCGATCATCATCGATCATCTCATCGATCATCATCGATCATCATCGATCATCATCGATCATCATCGATCATCATCGATCATCGTCGATCATCGTCGATCAACTTCGATCAACTTCGATCAACTTCGATCATCGTCGATCATCGATCATCATCGATCATCATCGATCATCATCGATCATCATCGATCATCATCGATCATCATCGATCATCATCGATCATTATCGGTCATCATCGATCAACATCGATCATCATCGATCATCATCGATCAACATCGATCATCATCGATCATCATCGATCATCATCGATCATCATCGATCATCATCGATCATCATCGATCATCATCGATCATCATCGATCAGCATCGATCATCATCGATCATCATCGATCATCATCGATCATCATCGATCATCATTGATCATCATCGATCATCGTCGATCATCGTCGATCAACTTCGATCAACTTCGATCAAATTCGATCATCGTCGATCATCATCGATCATCATCGATCAACATCGATCATCATCGATCATCATCGATCAACATCGATCATCATCGATCATCATCGATCATTATCGATAATCATTGATCATCATCGATCATCATCGATTATCATCGATCAATATCGGTCATCATCGATCATCATCGAGCTTCATCGATCATCTGCGAACATCATCGATCATCATCGATCATCATAGATCATCATCGATCATCATCGATCATCATCGATCATCATCGATCATCATCGATCATCATCGATCATCATCGATCATCATCGATCATCATCGATCAACATCGATCACCATCGATCATCATCGATCATCATCGATCATCATCGATCATCATCGATCATCATCGATCATCATCGATCATCGTCGATCATCATCGATCATCATCGATCATCATCGATCATCATCGATCATCTTCGATCATCATCGATCATCATCGATCATCATCGATCATCATCGATCATCATCGATCATCATCGATCATCATCGATCATCATCGATCATCATCGATCATCATCGATCATCATCTATCATCATCGATCATCATGGATCATCATCGATAATTATCGATCAACATCGATCATCATCGATCATCATCGATCAACTTCGATCAACATCGATCATCATCGATCATCATCGATCATCATCGATCATCATCGATCATCATCGATCATCATCGATCATCATCGATTAATTATCATCGATCATTACCGATTATCATCTATCATCATCGATCATCATCGATCATCATCGATCATCATCGATCATCATCGATCATCATCGTTCATCATCGATCGTCATCGATCATCATCGATCATCATCGATCATCGTCGATCATCGTCGATCATCATCGATCATCATCGATCTTCATCGATCAAAATCGATCATCATCGATCATCATCGATCAACATCGATCATCATCGATCATCATCGATCATCATCGATCATCATCGATCATCATCGATCATCATCGATCATCGTCGATCATCATCGATCATCATCGATCATCATCGATCATCATCGATTATCATCGATCATCATGGATCATCATCGATAATTATCGATCAACATCGATCATCATCGATCATCATCGATCAACTTCGATCAACATCGATCATCATCGATCATCATCGATCATCATCGATCATCATCGATCATCATCGATCATCATCGATCATCATCGATCATCATCGATCATCATCGATCATCATCGATTAATTATCATCGATCATTACCGATCATCATCGATCATCATCGATCATCACCGATCATCATCGATCATCATCGATCATCATCGTTCATCATCGATCGTCATCGATCATCATCGATCATCATCGATCATCGTCGATCATCGTCGATCATCATCGATCATCATCGATCTTCATCGATCAACATCGATCATCATCGATCAGCATCGATCAACATCGATCATCATCGATCATCATCGATCATCATCGATCATCATCGACCATCATCGATCATCATCGGTGATCATCGATCATCATCAATCATCATCGATCAACATCGATCTACATAGATCATCATCGATCATCATCGATTAATTATCATCGATCATTACCGATCATCATCGATCATCATCGATCATCATCGATCATCATCGATCAACACCGATCATCATCGATCATCATCGATCAACACAGATCATCATCGATCATCATCGATCATCATCGATCATCATCGATCATCATCGATCATCATCGATCATCGTCGATCATCATCGATCATCATCGATCATCATCGATCATCATCGATCATCTTCGATCATCATCGATCATCATCGATCATCATCGATCATCATCGATCATCATCGATCATCATCGATCATCATCGATCATCATCGATCATCATCGATCATCATCGATCATCATCGATCATCATCTATCATCATCGATCATCATGGATCATCATCGATAATTATCGATCAACATCGATCATCATCGATCATCATCGATCAACTTCGATCAACATCGATCATCATCGATCATCATGAGATCATCATCGATCATCATCGATCATCATCGATCATCATCGATCATCATCGATCATCATCGATCATCATCGATCATCATCGATTAATTATCATCGATCATTACCGATTATCATCTATCATCATCGATCATCATCGATCATCATCGATCATCATCGATCATCATCGATCATCATCGTTCATCATCGATCGTCATCGATCATCATCGATCATCATCGATCATCGTCGATCATCGTCGATCATCATCGATCATCATCGATCTTCATCGATCAAAATCGATCATCATCGATCATCATCGATCAACATCGATCATCATCGATCATCATCGATCATCATCGATCATCATCGATCATCATCGATCATCATCGATCATCGTCGATCATCATCGATCATCATCGATCATCATCGATCATCATCGATCATCATCGATCATCGTCGATCATCATCGATCATCATCGATCATCATCGATCATCATCGATCATCATCGAGCTTCATCGATCATCTGCGAACATCATCGATCATCATCGATCATCATAGATCATCATCGATCATCATCGATCATCATCGATCATCATCGATCATCATCGATCATCATCGATCATCATCGATCATCATCGATCATCATCGATCAACATCGATCACCATCGATCATCATCGATCATCATCGATCATCATCGATCATCATCGATCATCATCGATCAACACCGATCATCATCGATCATCATCGATCATCATCGATCATCATCGATCATCATCGATCATCGTCGATCATCATCGATCATCATCGATCATCATCGATCATCATCGATCATCTTCGATCATCATCGATCATCATCGATCATCATCGATCATCATCGATCATCATCGATCATCATCGATCATCATCTATCATCATCGATCATCATGGATCATCATCGATAATTATCGATCAACATCGATCATCATCGATCATCATCGATCAACTTCGATCAACATCGATCATCAACGATCATCATCGATCATCATCGATCATCATCGATCATCATCGATCATCATCGATCATCATCGATCATCATCGATCATCATCGATTAATTATCATCGATCATTACCGATTATCATCTATCATCATCGATCATCATCGATCATCATCGATCATCATCGATCATCATCGATCATCATCGTTCATCATCGATCGTCATCGATCATCATCGATCATCATCGATCATCGTCGATCATCGTCGATCATCATCGATCATCATCGATCTTCATCGATCAAAATCGATCATCATCGATCATCATCGATCAACATCGATCATCATCGATCATCATCGATCATCATCGATCATCATCGATCATCATCGATCATCATCGGTGATCATCGAGCATCATCGATCATCATCGATCAACATCGATCTACATAGATCATCATCAATCATCATCGATCATCATCGATCATCATCGATCAGCATCGATCATCATCGATCATCATCGATCATTATCGATCAACATCGATCATCATTGATCATCATCGATCATCGTCGATCATCGTCGATCAACTTCGATCAAATTCGATCATCGTCGATCATCATCGATCATCATCGATCAACATCGATCATCATCGATCATCATCGATCAACATCGATCATCATCGATCATCATCGATCATCATCGATCATCATCGATCATCATCGATAATCATTGATCATCATCGATCATCATCGATTATTATCGATCAATATCGGTCATCATCGATCATCATCGAGCTTCATCGATCATCTGCGAGCATCATCGATCATCATCGATCATCATAGATCATCATCGATCATCATCGATCATCATCGATCATCATCGATCATCATCGATCATCATCGATCATCATCGATCATCATCGATCATCATCGATCATCATCGATCAACATCGATCACCATCGATCATCATCGATCATCATCGATCATCATCGATCATCATCGATCATCATCGATCAACACCGATCATCATCGGATCATCATCGATCAACACAGATCATCATGGATCATCATCGATCATCATCGGTCATCATCGATCATCATCGTTCATCATCGATCGCCATCGATCATCATCGATCATCATCGATCATCATCGATCATCATCGATCATCATCGATCAACACAGATCATCATCGATCATCATCGATCATCATCGATCATCATCGATCATCATCGATCATCATCGATCATCATCGATCATCATCGATCATCATCGATCATCATCGATCATCATCGATCAACACAGATCATCATCGATCATCATCGATCATCATCGATCATCATCGATCATCATCGATCATCATCGATCATCATCGATCATCATCGATCATCGTCGATCATCATCGATCATCATCGATCATCATCGATCATCATCGATCATCATCGATCATCGTCGATCATCATCGATCATCATCGATCATCATCGATCATCATCGATCATCATCGATCATCATCGATCATCATCGATCATCATGGATCATCATCGATAATTTTCGATCAACATCGATCATCATCGATCATCATCGATCAACTTCGATCAACATCGATCATCATCGATCATCATCGATCATCATCGATCATCATCGATCATCATCGATCATCATCGATCATCATCGATTAATTATTATCGATCATTATCGATCATCATCGATCATCATCGATCATCATCGATCATCATCGATCATCATCGATCATCATCGTTCATCATCGATCGCCATCGATCATCATCGATCATCATCGATCATCGTCGATCATCATCGATCATCATCGATCATCATCGATCATCATCGATCATCATCGATCATCATCGATCATCATCGATCAACTTCGATCAAATTCGATCATCGTCGATCATCATCGATCATCATCGATCATCATCGATCATCATCTATCAACACCGATCATCATCGATCATCATCGATCAACACCGATCATCATCGATCATCATCGATCATCATCGATCATCATCGATCATAATCGATCATCATCGATCAACATCGATCATCATCGATCATCATCGATCATCATCGATCATCATCGATCAACATCGATCATCATCGATCATCATCGATCATCATCGATCATCATCGATCATCATCGATCATCATCGATCATCTCATCGATCATCATCGATCATCGTCGATCATCGTCGATCAACTTCGATCAACTTCGATCAACTTCGATCATCGTCGATCATCGATCATCATCGATCATCATCGATCATCATCGATCATAGTCGATCATCATCGATCATCATCGATCATCATCGATCATCATCGATCATCATCGATCATCGTCGATCATCATCGATCATCATCGATCATCATCGATCATCATCGATCATCATCGATCATCATCGATCATCATCGATCATCATGGATCATCATCGATAATTATCGATCAACATCGATCATCATCGATCATCATCGATCAACTTCGATCAACATCGATCATCATCGATCATCATCGATCATCATCGATCATCATCGATCATCATCGATCATCATCGATCATCATCGATCATCATCGATCATCATCGATCATCATCGATCATCATCGATCATCATCGATCATCATCGATCATCATCGATCATCATCGATTAATTATCATCGATCATTATCGATCATCATCGATCATCATCGATCATCATCGATCATCATCGATCATCATCGATCATCATCGTTCATCATCGATCGTCATCGATCATCATCGATCATCATCGATCATCGTCGATCATCATCGATCATCATCGATCATCATCGATCATCATCGATCATCATCGATCATCATCGATCAACCTCGATCAAATTCGATCATCGTCGATCATCATCGATCATCATCGTTCATCATCTATCAACACCGATCATCATCGATCATCATCGATCAACACCGATCATCATCGATCAACACCGATCATCATCGATCATCATCGATCATCATCGATCATCATCGATCATAATCGATCATCATCGATCAACATCGATCATCATCGATCATCATCGATCATCATCGATCATCATCGATCAACATCGATCATCATCGATCTTCATCGATCATCATCGATCATCATCGATCATCATCGATCATCATCGATCATCTCATCGATCATCATCGATCATCATCGATCATCATCGATCATCATCGATCATCATCGATCATCGTCGATCATCGTCGATCAACTTCGATCAACTTCGATCAACTTCGATCATCGTCGATCATCGATCATCATCGATCATCATCGATCATCATCGATCATCATCGATCATCATCGATCATCATCGATCATCATCGATCATTATCGGTCATCATCGATCAACATCGATCATCATCGATCATCATCGATCAACATCGATCATCATCGATCATCATCGATCATCATCGATCATCATCGATCATCATCGATCATCATCGATCATCATCGATCATCATCGATCAGCATCGATCATCATCGATCATCATCGATCATCATCGATCATCATCGATCATCATTGATCATCATCGATCATCGTCGATCATCGTCGATCAACTTCGATCAACTTCGATCAAATTCGATCATCGTCGATCATCATCGATCATCATCGATCAACATCGATCATCATCGATCATCTTCGATCAACATCGATCATCATCGATCATCATCGATCATTATCGATAATCATTGATCATCATCGATCATCATCGATTATCATCGATCAATATCGGTCATCATCGATCATCATCGAGCTTCATCGATCATCTGCGAACATCATCGATCATCATCGATCATCATAGATCATCATCGATCATCATCGATCATCATCGATCATCATCGATCATCATCGATCATCATCGATCATCATCGATCATCATCGATCATCATCGATCAACATCGATCACCATCGATCATCATCGATCATCATCGATCATCATCGATCATCATCGATCATCATCGATCATCATCGATCATCGTCGATCATCATCGATCATCATCGATCATCATCGATCATCATCGATCATCTTCGATCATCATCGATCATCATCGATCATCATCGATCATCATCGATCATCATCGATCATCATCGATCATCATCGATCATCATCGATCATCATCGATCATCATCGATCATCATCTATCATCCATCATCGATCATCATCGATCATCATCGATCATCATCGATCATCATCGATTAATTATCATCGATCATTACCGATCATCATCGATCATCTTCGATCATCATCGATCATCATCGATCATCATCGATCATCATCGATCATCATCGATCATCATCGATCATCATCGATCATCATCGATCATCATGGATCATCATCGATAATTATCGATCAACATCGATCATCATCGATCATCATCGATCAACTTCGATCAACATCGATCATCATCGATCATCATCGATCATCATCGATCATCATCGATCATCATCGATCATCATCGATCATCATCGATCATCATCGATCATCATCGATCATCATCGATTAATTATCATCGATCATTACCGATCATCATCGATCATCATCGATCATCACCGATCATCATCGATCATCATCGATCATCATCGTTCATCATCGATCGTCATCGATCATCATCGATCATCATCGATCATCGTCGATCATCGTCGATCATCGTCGATCATCATCGATCATCATCGATCTTCATCGATCAACACAGATCATCATCGATCATCATCGATCATCATCGATCATCATCGATCATCATCGATCATCATCGATCATCGTCGATCATCATCGATCATCATCGATCATCATCGATCATCATCGATCATCATCGATCATCGTCGATCATCATCGATCATCATCGATCATCATCGATCATCATCGATCATCATCGATCATCATCGATCATCATCGATCATCATCGATCATCATCGATAATTTTCGATCAACATCGATCATCATCGATCATCATCGATCAACTTCGATCAACATCGATCATCATCGATCATCATCGATCATCATCGATCATCATCGATCATCATCGATCATCATCGATCATCATCAATCATCATCGATTAATTATCATCGATCATTATCGATCATCATCGATCATCATCGATCATCATCGATCATCAACGATCATCATCGATCATCATCGTTCATCATCGATCGCCATCGATCATCATCGATCATCATCGATCATCGTCGATCATCATCGATCATCATCGATCATCATCGATCATCATCGATCATCATCGATCATCATCGATCATCATCGATCAACTTCGATCAAATTCGATCATCGTCGATCATCATCGATCATCATCGATCATCATCGATCATCATCTATCAACACCGATCATCATCGATCATCATCGATCAACACCGATCATCATCGATCATCATCGATCATCATCGATCATCATCGATCATAATCTATCATCATCGATCAACATCGATCATCATCGATCATCATCGATCATCATCGATCATCATCGATCAACATCGATCATCATCGATCATCATCGATCATCATCGATCATCATCGATCATCATCGATCATCTCATCGATCATCATCGATCATCGTCGATCATCGTCGATCAACTTCGATCAACTTCGATCAACTTCGATCATCGTCGATCATCGATCATCATCGATCATCATCGATCATCATCGATCATCATCGATCATCGTCGATCATCATCGATCATCATCGATCATCATCGATCATCATCGATCATCATCGATCATCGTCGATCATCATCGATCATCATCGATCATCATCGATCATCATCGATCAACACCGATCATCATCGATCATCATCGATCAACACAGATCATCATCGATCATCCTCGATCATCATCGATCATCATCGATCATCATCGATCATCATCGATCATCATCGATCATCATCGATCATCATCGATCATCATCGATCATCATCGATCATCATCGATCATCATGGATCATCATCGATAATTATCGATCAACATCGATCATCATCGATCATCATCGATCATCATCGATCATCACCGATCATCATCGATCATCATCGATCATCATCGTTCATCATCGATCGTCATCGATCATCATCGATCATCATCGATCATCGTCGATCATCGTCGATCATCATCGATCATCATCGATCTTCATCGATCAACATCGATCATCATCGATCAGCATTGATCAACATCGATCATCATCGATCATCATCGATCATCATCGATCATCATCGACCATCATCGATCATCATCGGTGATCATCGATCATCATCAATCATCATCGATCAACATCGATCTACATAGATCATCATCTTTCATCATCGATTAATTATCATCGATCATTACCGATCATCATCGATCATCATCGATCATCATCGATCTTCATCGATCAACATCGATCATCATCGATCAACATCGATCATCATCGATCATCATCGATCATCATCGATCATCATCGATCATCATCGATCATCATCGATCATCATCGATCAACATCGATCAACATCCATCATCATCGATCATCATCGATCATCATCGATCATCATCGATCTTCATCGATCATCTGCGAGCATCATCGATCATCATCGATCATCATAGATCATCATCGATCATCATCGATCATCATCGATCACCATCGATCATCATCGATCATCATCGATCAACACAGATCATCATCGATCATCCTCGATCATCATCGATCATCATCGATCATCATCGATCATCATCGATCATCATCGATCATCATCGATCATCATCGATCATCATCGATCATCATCGATCATCATCGATCATCATGGATCATCATCGATAATTATCGATCAACATCGATCATCATCGATCATCATCGATCATCATCGATCATCATCGATCATCATCGATTAATTATCATCGATCATTACCGATCATCATCGATCATCTTCGATCATCATCGATAATTATCGATCAACATCGATCATCATCGATCATCATCGATCATCATCGATCATCATCGATCATCATCGATCATCATCGATCATCATCGATCATCATCGATCATCATCGATCATCATCGATTAATTATCATCGATCATTACCGATCATCATCGATCATCTTCGATCATCATCGATCATCATCGATCATCATCGATCATCATCGATCATCATCGATCATCATCGATCATCATCGATCATCATCGATCATCATGGATCATCATCGATAATTATCGATCAACATCGATCATCATCGATCATCATCGATCAACTTCGATCAACATCGATCATCATCGATCATCATCGATCATCATCGATCATCATCGATCATCATCGATCATCATCGATCATCATCGATCATCATCGATCATCATCGATCATCATCGATTAATTATCATCGATCATTACCGATCATCATCGATCATCATCGATCATCACCGATCATCATCGATCATCATCGATCATCATCGTTCATCATCGATCGTCATCGATCATCATCGATCATCATCGATCATCGTCGATCATCGTCGATCATCGTCGATCATCATCGATCATCATCGATCTTCATCGATCAACACAGATCATCATCGATCATCATCGATCATCATCGATCATCATCGATCATCATCGATCATCATCGATCATCATCGATCATCATCGATCATCCTCGATCATCATCGATCATCATCGATCATCATCGATCATCATCGATCATCATCGATCATCATCGATCATCATCGATCATCATCGATCATCATCGATCATCATCGATCATCATGGATCATCATCGATAATTATCGATCAACATCGATCATCATCGATCATCATCGATCATCATCGATCATCACCGATCATCATCGATCATCATCGATCATCATCGTTCATCATCGATCGTCATCGATCATCATCGATCATCATCGATCATCGTCGATCATCGTCGATCATCATCGATCATCATCGATCTTCATCGATCAACATCGATCATCATCGATCAGCATCGATCAACATCGATCATCATCGATCATCATCGATCATCATCGATCAACATCGACCATCATCGATCATCATCGGTGATCATCGATCATCATCAATCATCATCGATCAACATCGATCTACATAGATCATCATCTTTCATCATCGATTAATTATCATCGATCATTACCGATCATCATCGATCATCATCGATCATCATCGATCTTCATCGATCAACATCGGTCATCATCGATCAACATCGATCATCATCGATCATCATCGATCATCATCGATCATCATCGATCATCATCGATCATCATCGATCATCATCGATCAACATCGATCAACATCCATCATCATCGATCATCATCGATCATCATCGATCATCATCGATCTTCATCGATCATCTGCGAGCATCATCGATCATCATCGATCATCATAGATCATCATCGATCATCATCGATCATCATCGATCACCATCGATCATCATCGATCATCATCGATCAACACAGATCATCATCGATCATCCTCGATCATCATCGATCATCATCGATCATCATCGATCATCATCGATCATCATCGATCATCATCGATCATCATCGATCATCATCGATCATCATCGATCATCATCGATCATCATCGATCATCATCGATCATCATCGATCATCATCGATCATCATCGATCATCATCGATCATCATCGATCAACATCGATCATCATCGATCATCATCGATCATCATCGATCATCATCGATCATCATCGATCATCATCGATCATCATCGATCATCATCGATCATCATCGATCATCATCGATCATCTCATCGATCATCATCGATCATCATCGATCATCATCGATCATCATCGATCATCATCGATCATCGTCGATCATCGTCGATCAACTTCGATCAACTTCGATCAACTTCGATCATCGTCGATCATCGATCATCATCGATCATCATCGATCATCATCGATCATCATCGATCATCATCGCTCATCATCGATCATCATCGGTCATCATCGATCAACATCGATCATCATCGATCATCATCGATCATCATCGATCATCATCGATCATCATCGATCATCATCGATCATCATCGATCATCATCGATCAGCATCGATCATCATCGATCATCATCGATCGTCATCGATCAACATCGATCATCATTGATCATCATCGATCATCGTCGATCATCGTCGATCAACTTCGATCAACTTCGATCAAATTCGATCATCGTCGATCATCATCGATCATCATTGATCAACATCGATCATCATCGATCACCATCGATCAACATCGATCATCATCGATCATCATCGATCATCATCGATAATCATTGATCATCATCGATCATCATCGATTATCATCGATCAATATCGGTCATCATCGATCATCATCGAGCTTCATCGAGCTTCATCGATCATCTGCGAGCATCATCGATCATCATCGATCATCATAGATCATCATCGATCATCATCGATCATCATCGATCATCATCGATCATCATCGATCATCATCGATCATGATGATCGATGATGATCGGTGTTGATCGATGATGATCGATGATGATCGATGATGATCGATGATGATCGATGATGATCGATGGTGGTCGATGTTGATCGATGATGATCGATGGATCATCATCGATCAACATCGACCACCATCGATCATCATCGATCATCATCGATCATCATCGATCATCATCGATCATCATCGATCATCATCGATCAACACCGATCATCATCGATCATCATCGATCAACACAGATCATCATCGATCATCCTCGATCATCATCGATCATCATCGATCATCATCGATCATCATCGATCATCATCGATCATCATCGATCATCATCGATCATCATCGATCATCATCGATCATCATCGATCATCATGGATCATCATCGATAATTATCGATCAACATCGATCATCATCGATCATCATCGATCATCATCGATCATCACCGATCATCATCGATCATCATCGATCATCATCGTTCATCATCGATCGTCATCGATCATCATCGATCATCATCGATCATCGTCGATCATCGTCGATCATCATCGATCATCATCGATCTTCATCGATCAACATCGATCATCATCGATCAGCATCGATCAACATCGATCATCATCGATCATCATCGATCATCATCGATCATCATCGACCATCATCGATCATCATCGGTGATCATCGATCATCATCAATCATCATCGATCAACATCGATCTACATAGATCATCATCTTTCATCATCGATTAATTATCATCGATCATTACCGATCATCATCGATCATCATCGATCATCATCGATCTTCATCGATCAACATCGATCATCATCGATCAACATCGATCATCATCGATCATCATCGATCATCATCGATCATCATCGATCATCATCGATCATCATCGATCATCATCGATCAACATCGATCAACATCCATCATCATCGATCATCATCGATCATCATCGATCATCATCGATCTTCATCGATCATCTGCGAGCATCATCGATCATCATCGATCATCATAGATCATCATCGATCATCATCGATCATCATCGATCACCATCGATCATCATCGATCATCATCGATCAACACAGATCATCATCGATCATCCTCGATCATCATCGATCATCATCGATCATCATCGATCATCATCGATCATCATCGATCATCATCGATCATCATCGATCATCATCGATCATCATCGATCATCATCGATCATCATGGATCATCATCGATAATTATCGATCAACATCGATCATCATCGATCATCATCGATCATCATCGATCATCATCGATCATCATCGATTAATTATCATCGATCATTACCGATCATCATCGATCATCTTCGATCATCATCGATAATTATCGATCAACATCGATCATCATCGATCATCATCGATCATCATCGATCATCATCGATCATCATCGATCATCATCGATCATCATCGATCATCATCGATTAATTATCATCGATCATTACCGATCATCATCGATCATCTTCGATCATCATCGATCATCATCGATCATCATCGATCATCATCGATCATCATCGATCATCATCGATCATCATCGATCATCATCGATCATCATGGATCATCATCGATAATTATCGATCAACATCGATCATCATCGATCATCATCGATCAACTTCGATCAACATCGATCATCATCGATCATCATCGATCATCATCGATCATCATCGATCATCATCGATCATCATCGATCATCATCGATCATCATCGATCATCATCGATCATCATCGATCATCATCGATTAATTATCATCGATCATTACCGATCATCATCGATCATCATCGATCATCACCGATCATCATCGATCATCATCGATCATCATCGATCATCATCGTTCATCATCGATCGTCATCGATCATCATCGATCATCATCGATCATCGTCGATCATCGTCGATCATCGTCGATCATCATCGATCATCATCGATCTTCATCGATCAACACAGATCATCATCGATCATCATCGATCATCATCGATCATCATCGATCATCATCGATCATCATCGATCATCATCGATCATCATCGATCATCGTCGATCATCATCGATCATCATCGATCATCATCGATCATCATCGATCATCATCGATCATCGTCGATCATCATCGATCATCATCGATCATCATCGATCATCATCGATCATCATCGATCATCATCGATCATCATCGATCATCATGGATCATCATCGATAATTTTCGATCAACATCGATCATCATCGATCATCATCGATCAACTTCGATCAACATCGATCATCATCGATCATCATCGATCATCATCGATCATCATCGATCATCATCGATCATCATCGATCATCATCGATCATCATCGATTAATTATCATCGATCATTATCGATCATCATCGATCATCATCGATCATCATCGATCATCATCGATCATCATCGATCATCATCGTTCATCATCGATCGCCATCGATCATCATCGATCATCATCGATCATCGTCGATCATCATCGATCATCATCGATCATCATCGATCATCATCGATCATCATCGATCATCATCGATCATCATCGATCAACTTCGATCAAATTCGATCATCGTCGATCATCATCGATCATCATCGATCATCATCGATCATCATCTATCAACACCGATCATCATCGATCATCATCGATCAACACCGATCATCATCGATCATCATCGATCATCATCGATCATCATCGATCATAATCGATCATCATCGATCAACATCGATCATCATCGATCATCATCGATCATCATCGATCATCATCGATCAACATCGATCATCATCGATCATCATCGATCATCATCGATCATCATCGATCATCGTCGATCATCGTCGATCAACTTCGATCAACTTCGATCAACTTCGATCATCGTCGATCATCGATCATCATCGATCATCATCGATCATCATCGATCATCATCGATCATCGTCGATCATCATCGATCATCATCGATCATCATCGATCATCATCGATCATCATCGATCATCGTCGATCATCATCGATCATCATCGATCATCATCGATCATCATCGATCATCATCGATCATCATCGATCATCATCGATCATCATGGATCATCATCGATAATTATCGATCAACATCGATCATCATCGTTCATCATCGATCAACTTCGATCAACATCGATCATCATCGATCATCATCGATCATCATCGATCATCATCGATCATCATCGATCATCATCGATCATCATCGATCATCATCGATCATCATCGATCATCATCGATCATCATCGATCATCATCGATCATCATCGATCATCATCGATCATCATCGATCATCATCGATTAATTATCATCGATCATTATCGATCATCATCGATCATCATCGATCATCATCGATCATCATCGATCATCATCGATCATCATCGTTCATCATCGATCGTCATCGATCATCATCGATCATCATCGATCATCGTCGATCATCATCGATCATCATCGATCATCATCGATCATCATCGATCATCATCGATCATCATCGATCAACCTCGATCAAATTCGATCATCGTCGATCATCATCGATCATCATCGATCATCATCGTTCATCATCTATCAACACCGATCATCATCGATCATCATCGATCAACACCGATCATCATCGATCATCATCGATCATCATCGATCATCATCGATCATAATCGATCATCATCGATCAACATCGATCATCATCGATCATCATCGATCATCATCGATCATCATCGATCAACATCGATCATCATCGATCTTCATCGATCATCATCGATCATCATCGATCATCATCGATCATCATCGATCATCTCATCGATCATCATCGATCATCATCGATCATCATCGATCATCATCGATCATCATCGATCATCGTCGATCATCGTCGATCAACTTCGATCAACTTCGATCAACTTCGATCAACTTCGATCATCGTCGATCATCGATCATCATCGATCATCATCGATCATCATCGATCATCATCGATCATCATCGATCATCATCGATCATCATCGATCATCATCGATCATCATCGATCATCATCGATCATCATCGATCATCATCGATCAGCATCGATCATCATCGATCATCATCGATCATCATCGATCAACATCGATCATCATTGATCATCATCGATCATCGTCGAGCATCGTCGATCAACTTCGATCAACTTCGATCAAATTCGATCATCGTCGATCATCATCGATCATCATCGATCAACATCGATCATCATCGATCATCATCGATCAACATCGATCATCATCGATCATCATCGATCATCATCGATAATCATTGATCATCATCGATCATCATCGATTATCATCGATCAATATCGGTCATCATCGATCATCATCGAGCTTCATCGATCATCTGCGAACATCATCGATCATCATCGATCATCATAGATCATCATCGATCATCATCGATCATCATCGATCATCATCGATCATCATCGATCATCATCGATCATCATCGATCATCATCGATCATCATCGATCAACATCGATCACCATCGATCATCATCGATCATCATCGATCATCATCGATCATCATCGATCATCATCGATCAACACCGATCATCATCGATCATCATCGATCAACACAGATCATCATCGATCATCATCGATCATCATCGATTAATTATCATCGATCATTACCGATCATCATCGATCATCTTCGATCATCATCGATAATTATCGATCAACATCGATCATCATCGATCATCATCGATCATCATCGATCATCATCGATCATCATCGATCATCATCGATCATCATCGATTAATTATCATCGATTAATTATCATCGATCATTACCGATCATCATCGATCATCTTCGATCATCATCGATCATCATCGATCATCATCGATCATCATCGATCATCATCGATCATCTTCGATCATCATCGATCATCATCGATCATCATGGATCATCATCGATAATTATCGATCAACATCGATCATCATCGATCATCATCGATCAACTTCGATCAACATCGATCATCATCGATCATCATCGATCATCATCGATCATCATCGATCATCATCGATCATCATCGATCATCATCGATCATCATCGATCATCATCGATCATCATCGATTAATTATCATCGATCATTACCGATCATCATCGATCATCATCGATCATCACCGATCATCATCGATCATCATCGATCATCATCGTTCATCATCGATCGTCATCGATCATCATCGATCATCATCGATCATCGTCGATCATCGTCGATCATCGTCGATCATCATCGATCATCATCGATCTTCATCGATCAACACAGATCATCATCGATCATCATCGATCATCATCGATCATCATCGATCATCATCGATCATCATCGATCATCGTCGATCATCATCGATCATCATCGATCATCATCGATCATCATCGATCATCATCGATCATCATCGATCATCGTCGATCATCATCGATCATCATCGATCATCATCGATCATCATCGATCATCATCGATCATCATCGATCATCATCGATCATCATCGATCATCGTCGATCATCATCGATCATCATCGATCATCATAGATCATCATCGATCATCATCGATCATCATCGATCACCATCGATCATCATCGATCATCATCGATCAACACAGATCATCATCGATCATCCTCGATCATCATCGATCATCATCGATCATCATCGATCATCATCGATCATCATCGATCATCATCGATCATCATCGATCATCATCGATCATCATCGATCATCATCGATCATCATGGATCATCATCGATAATTATCGATCAACATCGATCATCATCGATCATCATCGATCATCATCGATCATCATCGATCATCATCGATTAATTATCATCGATCATTACCGATCATCATCGATCATCTTCGATCATCATCGATAATTATCGATCAACATCGATCATCATCGATCATCATCGATCATCATCGATCATCATCGATCATCATCGATCATCATCGATCATCATCGATCATCATCGATTAATTATCATCGATCATTACCGCTCATCATCGATCATCTTCGATCATCATCGATCATCATCGATCATCATCGATCATCATCGATCATCATCGATCATCATCGATCATCATCGATCATCATCGATCATCATGGATCATCATCGATAATTATCGATCAACATCGATCATCATCGATCATCATCGATCAACTTCGATCAACATCGATCATCATCGATCATCATCGATCATCATCGATCATCATCGATCATCATCGATCATCATCGATCATCATCGATCATCATCGATCATCATCGATCATCATCGATTAATTATCATCGATCATTACCGATCATCATCGATCATCATCGATCATCACCGATCATCATCGATCATCATCGATCATCATCGTTCATCATCGATCGTCATCGATCATCATCGATCATCATCGATCATCGTCGATCATCGTCGATCATCGTCGATCATCATCGATCATCATCGATCTTCATCGATCAACACAGATCATCATCGATCATCATCGATCATCATCGATCATCATCGATCATCATCGATCATCATCGATCATCATCGATCATCATCGATCATCGTCGATCATCATCGATCATCATCGATCATCATCGATCATCATCGATCATCATCGATCATCGTCGATCATCATCGATCATCATCGATCATCATCGATCATCATCGATCATCATCGATCATCATCGATCATCATCGATCATCATGGATCATCATCGATAATTTTCGATCAACATCGATCATCATCGATCATCATCGATCAACTTCGATCAACATCGATCATCATCGATCATCATCGATCATCATCGATCATCATCGATCATCATTGATCATCATCGATCATCATCGATCATCATCGATTAATTATCATCGATCATTATCGATCATCATCGATCATCATCGATCATCATCGATCATCATCGATCATCATCGATCATCATCGTTCATCATCGATCGCCATCGATCATCATCGATCATCATCGATCATCGTCGATCATCATCGATCATCATCGATCATCATCGATCATCATCGATCATCATCGATCATCATCGATCATCATCGATCAACTTCGATCAAATTCGATCATCGTCGATCATCATCGATCATCATCGATCATCATCGATCATCATCTATCAACACCGATCATCATCGATCATCATCGATCAACACCGATCATCATCGATCATCATCGATCATCATCGATCATCATCGATCATAATCGATCATCATCGATCAACATCGATCATCATCGATCATCATCGATCATCATCGATCATCATCGATCAACATCGATCATCATCGATCATCATCGATCATCATCGATCATCATCGATCATCATCGATCATCTCATCGATCATCATCGATCATCGTCGATCATCGTCGATCAACTTCGATCAACTTCGATCAACTTCGATCATCGTCGATCATCGATCATCATCGATCATCATCGATCATCATCGATCATCATCGATCATCGTCGATCATCATCGATCATCATCGATCATCATCGATCATCATCGATCATCATCGATCATCGTCGATCATCATCGATCATCATCGATCATCATCGATCATCATCGATCATCATCGATCATCATCGATCATCATCGATCATCATGGATCATCATCGATAATTATCGATCAACATCGATCATCATCGTTCATCATCGATCAACTTCGATCAACATCGATCATCATCGATCATCATCGATCATCATCGATCATCATCGATCATCATCGATCATCATCGATCATCATCGATCATCATCGATCATCATCGATCATCATCGATCATCATCGATCATCATCGATCATCATCGATCATCATCGATCATCATCGATTAATTATCATCGATCATTATCGATCATCATCGATCATCATCGATCATCATCGATCATCATCGATCATCATCGATCATCTTCGTTCATCATCGATCAACATCGATCATCATTGATCATCATCGATCATCGTCGAGCATCGTCGATCAACTTCGATCAACTTCGATCAAATTCGATCATCGTCGATCATCATCGATCATCATCGATCAACATCGATCATCATCGATCATCATCGATCAACATCGATCATCATCGATCATCATCGATCATCATCGATAATCATTGATCATCATCGATCATCATCGATTATCATCGATCAATATCGGTCATCATCGATCATCATCGAGCTTCATCGATCATCTGCGAACATCATCGATCATCATCGATCATCATAGATCATCATCGATCATCATCGATCATCATCGATCATCATCGATCATCATCGATCATCATCGATCATCATCGATCATCATCGATCATCATCGATCAACATCGATCACCATCGATCATCATCGATCATCATCGATCATCATCGATCATCATCGATCATCATCGATCAACACCGATCATCATCGATCATCATCGATCAACACAGATCATCATCGATCATCATCGATCATCATCGATCATCATCGATCATCATCGATCATCATCGATCATCGTCGATCATCATCGATCATCATCGATCATCATCGATCATCATCGATCATCTTCGATCATCATCGATCATCATCGATCATCATCGATCATCATCGATCATCATCGATCATCATCGATCATCATCGATCATCATCGATCATCATCGATCATCATCGATCATCATCGATCATCATCTATCATCATCGATCATCATGGATCATCATCGATAATTATCGATCAACATCGATCATCATCGATCATCATCGATCAACTTCGATCAACATCGATCATCATCGATCATCATCGATCATCATCGATCATCATCGATCATCATCGATCATCATCGATCATCATCGATTAATTATCATCGATCATTACCGATTATCATCTATCATCATCGATCATCATCGATCATCATCGATCATCATCGATCATCATCGATCATCATCGATCATCATCGTTCATCATCGATCGTCATCGATCATCATCGATCATCATCGATCATCGTCGATCATCGTCGATCATCATCGATCATCATCGATCTTCATCGATCAAAATCGATCATCATCGATCATCATCGATCAACATCGATCATCATCGATCATCATCGATCATCATCGATCATCATCGATCATCATCGATCATCATCGATCATCGTCGATCATCATCGATCATCATCGATCATCATCGATCATCATCGATCATCATCGATCATCGTCGATCATCATCGATCATCATCGATCATCATCGATCATCATCGATCATCATCGATCATCATCGATCATCATCGATCATCATGGATCATCATCGATAATTATCGATCAACATCGATCATCATCGATCATCATCGATCAACTTCGATCAACATCGATCATCATCGATCATCATCGATCATCATCGATCATCATCGATCATCATCGATCATCATCGATCATCATCGATCATCATCGATCATCATCGATCATCATCGATCATCATCGATCATCATCGATCATCATCGATCATTATCGATCATCATCGATCATCATCGATCATCATCGATCATCATCGATCATCATCGATCATCATCGATCATCATCGTTCATCATCGATCGTCATCGATCATCATCGATCATCATCGATCATCGTCGATCATCATCGATCATCATCGATCATCATCGATCATCATCGATCATCATCGATCATCATCGATCAACCTCGATCAAATTCGATCATCGTCGATCATCATCGATCATCATCGATCATCATCGTTCATCATCTATCAACACCGATCATCATCGATCATCATCGATCAACACCGATCATCATCGATCATCATCGATCATCATCGATCATCATCGATCATAATCGATCATCATCGATCAACATCGATCATCATCGATCATCATCGATCATCATCGATCATCATCGATCAACATCGATCATCATCGATCTTCATCGATCATCATCGATCATCATCGATCATCATCGATCATCATCGATCATCTCATCGATCATCATCGATCATCATCGATCATCATCGATCATCATCGATCATCATCGATCATCGTCGATCATCGTCGATCAACTTCGATCAACTTCGATCAACTTCGATCATCGTCGATCATCGATCATCATCGATCATCATCGATCATCATCGATCATCATCGATCATCATCGATCATTATCGGTCATCATCGATCAACATCGATCATCATCGATCATCATCGATCAACATCGATCATCATCGATCATCATCGATCATCATCGATCATCATCGATCATCATCGATCATCATCGATCATCATCGATCAGCATCGATCATCATCGATCATCATCGATCATCATCGATCAACATCGATCATCGTCGATCATCGATCATCATCGATCATCATCGATCATCATCGATCATCATCGATCATCATCGCTCTTCATCGATCATCATCGGTCATCATCGATCAACATCGATCATCATCGATCATCATCGATCAACATCGATCATCATCGATCATCATCGATCATCATCGATCATCATCGACCAATCATCATCGATCATCATCGATCATCATCGATCATCATCGATCATCATCGATCATCATCGATCAGCATCGATCATCATCGATCATCATCGATCATCATCGATCAACATCGATCATCTCATCGATCGTCATCGATCATCATAGATCATCATCGATCATCATCTATTATCATCGATCAATATCGGTCATCATCGATCACCATCGATCTTCATCGATCATCTGCGAGCATCATCGATCATCATCGATCATCATCGATCATCATCGATCATCATCGATCATCATCGTTCATCATCGATCGTCATCGATCATCATCGATCATCATCGATCATCGTCGATCATCATCGATCATCATCGATCATCATCGATCATCATCGATCATCATCGATCAACTTCGAGCAAATTCGATCATCGTCGATCATCATCGATCATCATCGATCATCATCGATCATCATCGATCATCATCTATCAACACCGATCATCATCGATCATCATCGATCAACACCGATCATCATCGATCATCATCGATCATCATCGATCATCATCGATCATAATCGATCATCATCGATCAACATCGATCATCATCGATCATCATCGATCATCATCGATCATCATCGATCAACATCGATCATCATCGATCATCATCGATCATCATCGATCATCATCGATCATCATCGATCATCATCGATCATCATCGATCATCATCGATCATCTCATCGATCATCATCGATCATCATCGATCATCATCGATCATCATCGATCATCATCGATCATCGTCGATCATCGTCGATCAACTTCGATCAACTTCGATCAACTTCGATCATCGTCGATCATCGATCATCATCGATCATCATCGATCATCATCGATCATCATCGATCATCATCGCTCATCATCGATCATCATCGGTCATCATCGATCAACATCGATCATCATCGATCATCATCGATCAACATCGATCATCATCGATCATCATCGATCATCATCGATCATCATCGATCATCATCGATCATCATCGATCATCATCGATCATCATCGATCAGCATCGATCATCATCGATCATCATCGATCATCATCGATCAACATCGATCATCATTGATCATCATCGATCATCGTCGATCATCGTCGATCAACTTCGATCAACTTCGATCAAATTCGATCATCGTCGATCATCATCGATCATCATTGATCAACATCGATCATCATCGATCACCATCGATCAACATCGATCATCATCGATCATCATCGATCATCATCGATAATCATTGATCATCATCGATCATCATCGATTATCATCGATCAATATCGGTCATCATCGATCATCATCGAGCTTCATCGAGCTTCATCGATCATCTGCGAGCATCATCGATCATCATCGATCATCATAGATCATCATCGATCATCATCGATCATCATCGATCATCATCGATCATCATCGATCATCATCGATCATGATGATCGATGATGATCGGTGTTGATCGATGATGATCGATGATGATCGATGATGATCGATGATGATCGATGATGATCGATGGTGGTCGATGTTGATCGATGATGATCCATCGATCATCATCGATCAACATCGACCACCATCGATCATCATCGATCATCATCGATCATCATCGATCATCATCGATCATCATCGATCAACACCGATCATCATCGATCATCATCGATCAACACAGATCATCATCGATCATCCTCGATCATCATCGATCATCATCGATCATCATCGATCATCATCGATCATCATCGATCATCATCGATCATCATCGATCATCATCGATCATCATCGATCATCATCGATCATCATCGATCATCATGGATCATCATCGATAATTATCGATCAACATCGATCATCATCGATCATCATCGATCATCATCGATCATCACCGATCATCATCGATCATCATCGATCATCATCGTTCATCATCGATCGTCATCGATCATCGTCGATCATCATCGATCATCATCGATCTTCATCGATCAACATCGATCATCATCGATCAGCATCGATCAACATCGATCATCATCGATCATCATCGATCATCATCGATCATCATCGACCATCATCGATCATCATCGGTGATCATCGATCATCATCAATCATCATCGATCAACATCGATCTACATAGATCATCATCTTTCATCATCGATTAATTATCATCGATCATTACCGATCATCATCGATCATCATCGATCATCATCGATCTTCATCGATCAACATCGATCATCATCGATCAACATCGATCATCATCGATCATCATCGATCATCATCGATCATCATCGATCATCATCGATCATCATCGATCATCATCGATCAACATCGATCAACATCCATCATCATCGATCATCATCGATCATCATCGATCATCATCGATCTTCATCGATCATCTGCGAGCATCATCGATCATCATCGATCATCATAGATCATCATCGATCATCATCGATCATCATCGATCACCATCGATCATCATCGATCATCATCGATCAACACAGATCATCATCGATCATCCTCGATCATCATCGATCATCATCGATCATCATCGATCATCATCGATCATCATCGATCATCATCGATCATCATCGATCATCATCGATCATCATCGATCATCATCGATCATCATCGATCAACATCGATCATCATCGATCATCATCGATCATCATCGATCATCATCGATCATCATCGATCATCATCGATCATCATCGATCATCATTGATCATCATCGATCATCATCGATCATCTCATCGATCATCATCGATCATCATCGATCATCATCGATCATCATCGATCATCATCGATCATCGTCGATCAACTTCGATCAACTTCGATCAACTTCGATCATCGTCGATCATCGATCATCATCGATCATCATCGATCATCATCGATCATCATCGATCATCATCGCTCATCATCGATCATCATCGGTCATCATCGATCAACATCGATCATCATCGATCATCATCGATCAACATCGATCATCATCGATCATCATCGATCATCATCGATCATCATCGATCATCATCGATCATCATCGATCATCATCGATCATCATCGATCAGCATCGATCATCATCGATCATCATCGATCATCATCGATCAACATCGATCATCATTGATCATCATCGATCATCGTCGATCATCGTCGATCAACTTCGATCAACTTCGATCAAATTCGATCATCGTCGATCATCATCGATCATCATTGATCAACATCGATCATCATCGATCACCATCGATCAACATCGATCATCATCGATCATCATCGATCATCATCGATAATCATTGATCATCATCGATCATCATCGATTATCATCGATCAATATCGGTCATCATCGATCATCATCGAGCTTCATCGAGCTTCATCGATCATCTGCGAGCATCATCGATCATCATCGATCATCATAGATCATCATCGATCATCATCGATCATCATCGATCAACATCGATCATCATCGATCAGCATCGATCAACATCGATCATCATCGATCATCATCGATCATCATCGATCATCATCGACCATCATCGATCATCATCGGTGATCATCGATCATCATCAATCATCATCGATCAACATCGATCTACATAGATCATCATCTTTCATCATCGATTAATTATCATCGATCATTACCGATCATCATCGATCATCATCGATCATCATCGATCTTCATCGATCAACATCGATCATCATCGATCAACATCGATCATCATCGATCATCATCGATCATCATCGATCATCATCGATCATCATCGATCATCATCGATCATCATCGATCAACATCGATCAACATCCATCATCATCGATCATCATCGATCATCATCGATCATCATCGATCTTCATCGATCATCTGCGAGCATCATCGATCATCATCGATCATCATAGATCATCATCGATCATCATCGATCATCATCGATCACCATCGATCATCATCGATCATCATCGATCAACACAGATCATCATCGATCATCCTCGATCATCATCGATCATCATCGATCATCATCGATCATCATCGATCATCATCGATCATCATCGATCATCATCGATCATCATCGATCATCATCGATCATCATCGATCATCATGGATCATCATCGATAATTATCGATCAACATCGATCATCATCGATCATCATCGATCATCATCGATCATCATCGATCATCATCGATCATCATCGATTAATTATCATCGATCATTACCGATCATCATCGATCATCTTCGATCATCATCGATAATTATCGATCAACATCGATCATCATCGATCATCATCGATCATCATCGATCATCATCGATCATCATCGATCATCATCGATCATCATCGATCATCATCGATTAATTATCATCGATCATTACCGATCATCATCGATCATCTTCGATCATCATCGATCATCATCGATCATCATCGATCATCATCGATCATCATCGATCATCATCGATCATCATCGATCATCATCGATCATCATGGATCATCATCGATAATTATCGATCAACATCGATCATCATCGATCATCATCGATCAACTTCGATCAACATCGATCATCATCGATCATCATCGATCATCATCGATCATCATCGATCATCATCGATCATCATCGATCATCATCGATCATCATCGATCATCATCGATCATCATCGATTAATTATCATCGATCATTACCGATCATCATCGATCATCATCGATCATCACCGATCATCATCGATCATCATCGATCATCATCGTTCATCATCGATCGTCATCGATCATCATCGATCATCATCGATCATCGTCGATCATCGTCGATCATCGTCGATCATCATCGATCATCATCGATCTTCATCGATCAACATCGATCATCATCGATCAGCATCGATCAACATCGATCATCATCGATCATCATCGATCATCATCGATCATCATCGACCATCATCGATCATCATCGATCATCATCGCTCATCATCGATCATCATCGGTCATCATCGATCAACATCGATCATCATCGATCATCATCGATCAACATCGATCATCATCGATCATCATCGATCATCATCGATCATCATCGATCATCATCGATCATCATCGATCATCATCGATCATCATCGATCAGCATCGATCATCATCGATCATCATCGATCATCATCGATCAACATCGATCATCATTGATCATCATCGATCATCGTCGATCATCGTCGATCAACTTCGATCAACTTCGATCAAATTCGATCATCGTCGATCATCATCGATCATCATTGATCAACATCGATCATCATCGATCACCATCGATCAACATCGATCATCATCGATCATCATCGATCATCATCGATAATCATTGATCATCATCGATCATCATCGATTATCATCGATCAATATCGGTCATCATCGATCATCATCGAGCTTCATCGAGCTTCATCGATCATCTGCGAGCATCATCGATCATCATCGATCATCATAGATCATCATCGATCATCATCGATCATCATCGATCATCATCGATCATCATCGATCATCATCGATCATGATGATCGATGATGATCGGTGTTGATCGATGATGATCGATGATGATCGATGATGATCGATGATGATCGATGATGATCGATGGTGGTCGATGTTGATCGATGATGATCCATCGATCATCATCGATCAACATCGACCACCATCGATCATCATCGATCATCATCGATCATCATCGATCATCATCGATCATCATCGATCAACACCGATCATCATCGATCATCATCGATCAACACAGATCATCATCGATCATCCTCGATCATCATCGATCATCATCGATCATCATCGATCATCATCGATCATCATCGATCATCATCGATCATCATCGATCATCATCGATCATCATCGATCATCATCGATCATCATCGATCATCATCGATCATCATCGATCATCGTCGATCATCGTCGATCATCATCGATCATCATCGATCTTCATCGATCAACATCGATCATCATCGATCAGCATCGATCAACATCGATCATCATCGATCATCATCGATCATCATCGATCATCATCGACCATCATCGATCATCATCGATCATCATCGATCATCATCGATCATCATCGATCATCATCGTTCATCATCGATCGTCATCGATCATCGTCGATCATCGTCGATCATCATCGATCATCATCGATCATCATCGATCACCACCGATCATCATCGATCATCATCGATCATCATCGTTCATCATCGATCGTCATCGATCATCATCGATCATCATCGATCATCGTCGATCATCGTCGATCATCATCGATCATCATCGATCTTCATCGATCAACATCGATCATCATCGATCAGCATCGATCAACATCGATCATCATCGATCATCATCGATCATCATCGATCATCATCGACCATCATCGATCATCATCGGTGATCATCGATCATCATCAATCATCATCGATCAACATCGATCTACATAGATCATCATCTTTCATCATCGATTAATTATCATCGATCATTACCGATCATCATCGATCATCATCGATCATCATCGATCTTCATCGATCAACATCGATCATCATCGATCAACATCGATCATCATCGATCATCATCGATCATCATCGATCATCATCGATCATCATCGATCATCATCGATCACCATCGATCAACATCGATCAACATCCATCATCATCGATCATCATCGATCATCATCGATCATCATCGATCTTCATCGATCATCTGCGAGCATCATCGATCATCATCGATCATCATAGATCATCATCGATCATCATCGATCATCATCGATCACCATCGATCATCATCGATCATCATCGATCAACACAGATCATCATCGATCATCCTCGATCATCATCGATCATCATCGATCATCATCGATCATCATCGATCATCATCGATCATCATCGATCATCATCGATCATCATCGATCATCATCGATCATCATCGATCATCATGGATCATCATCGATAATTATCGATCAACATCGATCATCATCGATCATCATCGATCATCATCGATCATCATCGATCATCATCGATCATCATCGATTAATTATCATCGATCATTACCGATCATCATCGATCATCTTCGATCATCATCGATAATTATCGATCAACATCGATCATCATCGATCATCATCGATCATCATCGATCATCATCGATCATCATCGATCATCATCGATCATCATCGATCATCATCGATTAATTATCATCGATCATTACCGATCATCATCGATCATCTTCGATCATCATCGATCATCATCGATCATCATCGATCATCATCGATCATCATCGATCATCATCGATCATCATCGATCATCATCGATCATCATGGATCATCATCGATAATTATCGATCAACATCGATCATCATCGATCATCATCGATCAACTTCGATCAACATCGATCATCATCGATCATCATCGATCATCATCGATCATCATCGATCATCATCGATCATCATCGATCATCATCGATCATCATCGATCATCATCGATCATCATCGATTAATTATCATCGATCATTACCGATCATCATCGATCATCATCGATCATCACCGATCATCATCGATCATCATCGATCATCATCGTTCATCATCGATCGTCATCGATCATCATCGATCATCATCGATCATCGTCGATCATCGTCGATCATCGTCGATCATCATCGATCATCATCGATCTTCATCGATCAACATCGATCATCATCGATCAGCATCGATCAACATCGATCATCATCGATCATCATCGATCATCATCGATCATCATCGACCATCATCGATCATCATCGGTGATCATCGATCATCATCAATCATCATCGATCAACATCGATCTACATAGATCATCATCGATCATCATCGATTAATTATCATCGATCATTACCGATCATCATCGATCATCATCGATCATCATCGATCTTCATCGATCAACATCGATCATCATCGATCAACATCGATCATCATCGATCATCATCGATCATCATCGATCATCATCGGTCATCATCGATCATCATCGATCATCATCGATCAACATCGATCAACATCGATCATCATCGATCATCATCGATCATCATCGATCATCATCGATCTTCATCGATCATCTGCGAGCATCATCGATCATCATCGATCATCATAGATCATCATCGATCATCATCGATCATCATCGATCACCATCGATCATCATCGATCATCATCGATCATCATCGATCATCATCGATCATCATCGATCATCGTCGATCATCATCGATCATCATCGATCATCATCGATCATCATCGATCATCATCGATCATCATGGATCATCATCGATAATTATCGATCAACATCGATCATCATCGATCATCATCGATCAACTTCGATCAACATCGATCATCATCGATCATCATCGATCATCATCGATCATCATCGATCATCATCGATCATCATCGATTAATTATCATCGATCATTATCGATCATCATCGATCATCATCGATCATCATCGATCATCATCGATCATCATCGATCATCATCGCTCATCATCGATCGTCATCGATCATCATCGATCATCATCGATCATCGTCGATCATCATCGATCATCATCGATCATCATCGATCATCATCGATCATCATCGATCATCATCGATCATCATCGATCATCGTCGATCATCATCGATCATCATCGATCATCATCGATCATCATCGATCATCATCGATCATCGTCGATCATCATCGATCATCATCGATCATCATCGATCATCGATCATCATCGATCATCATGGATCATCATCGATAATTATCGATCAACATCGATCATCATCGATCATCATCGATCAACTTCGATCAACATCGATCATCATCGATCATCATCGATCATCATCGATCATCATCGATCATCATCGATTAATTATCATCGATCATTATCGATCATCATCGATCATCATCGATCATCATCGATCATCATCGATCATCATCGATCATCATCGTTCATCATCGATCGTCATCGATCATCATCGATCATCATCGATCATCGTCGATCATCATCGATCATCATCGATCATCATCGATCATCATCGATCATCATCGATCATCATCGATCATCATCGATCATCATCGATCATCATCGATCATCAGCGATCAACTTCGATCAAATTCGATCATCGTCGATCATCATCGATCATCATCGATCATCATCGATTAATTATCATCGATCATTACCGATTATCATCTATCATCATCGATCATCATCGATCATCATCGATCATCATCGATCATCATCGATCATCATCGATCATCATCGATCATCATCGATCATCATCTATCAACACCGATCATCATGGATCATCATCGATCAACATCGACCATCATCGATCATCATCGATCATCATCGATGCATCATCGATCATCATCGATCATCATCGATCATCATCGATCATCTCATCGATCATCATCGATCATCATCGATCATCATCGATCATCATCGATCATCATCGATCATCGTCGATCATCGTCGATCAACTTCGATCAAATTCGATCATCGTCGATCTGATGATCGATGATTCGATCATCATCGATCAACATCGATCATCATCGATCATCATCGATCATCATCGATCAACATCGATCATCATCGATCATCATCGATCATCATCGATCATCATCGGTCATCATCGATCAACATCGATCAACATCGATCATCATCGATCATCATCGATCATCATCGATCATCATCGATCATCATCGATCATCATCGATCATCATCGATCATCATCGATCATCATCGATCATCATCGGTCATCATCGATCAACATCGATCAACATCGATCATCATCGATCATCATCGATCATCATCGATCATCATCGATCATCATCGATCATCATCGATCATCATCGATCATCATCGATCAGCATCGATCATCATCGATCATCATCGATCATCATCGATCAACATCGATCATCATTGATAATCATCGATCATCGTCGATCATCGTCGATCAACTTCGATCAACTTCGATCAAATTCGATCATCGTCGATCATCATCGATCATCATCGATCAACATCGATCATCATCGATCATCATCGATCAACATCGATCATCATCGATCATCATCGATCATCATCGATAATCATTGATCATCATCGATCATCATCGATTATCATCGATCAATATCGGTCATCATCGATCATCATCGAGCTTCATCGATCATCTGCGAGCATCATCGATCATCATCGATCATCATCGATCATCATCGATCATCATCGATCATCATCGATCATCATCGTTCATCATCGATCGTCATCGATCATCATCGATCATCATCGATCATCATCGATCATCATCGATCATCATCGATCATCATCGATCATCATCGATCAACTTTGATCAAATTCGATCATCGTCGATCATCATCGATCATCATCGATCATCATCGATCATCATCTATCAACACCGATCATCATCGATCATCATCGATCAACACCGATCATAATCGATCATCATCGATCATCATCGATCATCATCGATCATAATCGATCGTCATCGATCAACATCGATCATCATCGATCATCATCGATCATCATCGATCATCATCGATCAACATCGATCATCATCGATCATCATCGATCATCATCGATCATCATCGATCATCATCGATCATCATCGATCATCATCGATCATCTCATCGATCATCATCGATCATCATCGATCATCATCGATCATCATCGATCATCATCGATCATCGTCGATCATCGTCGATCAACTTCGATCATCATCGATCATCATCGATCAACATCGATCATCATCGATCATCATCGATCATCATCGATCATCATCGATCATCATCGATCAACACCGATCATCATCGATCATCATCGATCAACACAGATCGTCATCGATCATCATCAATCATCATCGATCATCATCGATCATCATCGATCGTCATCGATCATCGTCGATCATCATCGATCATCATCGATCATCATCGATCATCATCGATCATCATCGATCATCATCGATCATCATCGATCATCATCGATCATCATGGATCATCATCGATAATTATCGATCAACAACGATCATCATCGATCATCATCGATCAACTTCGATCAACATCGATCATCATCGATCATCATCGATCATTATCGATCATCATCGATCATCATCGATCATCATCGATCATCATCGATCATCATCGATCATCATCGATCATCATCGATCATCATCGATCATCATCGATCATCATCGATCATCATCGATCATCATCGATCATCATGGATCATCATCGATAATTATCGATCAACATCGATCATCATCGATCATCATCGATCAACTTCGATCAACATCGATCATCATCGATCATCATCGATCATCATCGATCATCATCGATCATCATCGATCATCATCGATCATCATCGATCATCATCGATCATCATCGATCATCATCGATCATCATCGATCATCATCGATTAATTATCATCGATCATTATCGATCATCATCGATCATCATCGATCATCATCGATCATCATCGATCATCATCGATCATCATCGTTCATCATCGATCGTCATCGATCATCATCGATCATCATCGATCATCGTCGATCATCATCGATCATCATCGATCATCATCGATCATCATCGATCATCATCGATCATCATCGATCATCATCGATCATCATCGATCATCAGCGATCAACTTCGATCAAATTCGATCATCGTCGATCATCATCGATCATCATCGATCATCATCTATCAACACCGATCATCATGGATCATCATCGATCAACATCGACCATCATCGATCATCATCGATCATCATCGATGCAACATCGATCATCATCGATCATCATCGATCATCATCGATCATCTCATCGATCATCATCGATCATCATCGATCATCATCGATCATCATCGATCATCATCGATCATCGTCGATCATCGTCGATCAACTTCGATCAACTTCGATCAACTTCGATCATCGTCGATCATCGATCATCATCGATCATCATCGATCATCATCGATCATCATCGATCATCATCGATCATCATCGATCATCATCGATCATCATCGGTCATCATCGATCAACATCGATCAACATCGATCATCATCGATCATCATCGATCATCATCGATCATCATCGATCATCATCGATCATCATCGATCATCATCGATCATCATCGATCATCATCGATCAGCATCGATCATCATCGATCATCATCGATCACCATCGATCAACATCGATCATCATTGATCATCATCGATCATCGTCGATCATCGTCGATCAACTTCGATCAACTTCGATCAAATTCGATCATCGTCGATCATCATCGATCATCATCGATCAACATCGATCATCATCGATCATCATCGATCAACATCGATCATCATCGATCATCATCGATCATCATCGATAATCATTGATCATCATCGATCATCATCGATTATCATCGATCGATATCGGTCATCATCGATCATCATCGAGCTTCATCGATCATCTGCGAGCATCATCGATCATCATCGATCATCATCGATCATCATCGATCATCATCGATCATCATCGATCATCATCGTTCATCATCGATCGTCATCGATCATCATCGATCATCATCGATCATCGTCGGTCATCATCGATCATCATCGATCATCATCGATCATCATCGATCATCATCGATCATCATCGATCATCATCGATCAACTTCGATCAAATTCGATCATCGTCGATCATCATCGATCATCATCGATCATCATCGATCATCATCTATCAACACCGATCATCATCGATCATCATCGATCAACACCGATCATCATCGATCATCATCGATCATCATCGATCATAATCGATCATCATCGATCATCATCGATCATAATCGATCGTCATCGATCAACATCGATCATCATCGATCATCATCGATCATCATCGATCATCATCGATCAACATCGATCATCATCGATCATCATCGATCATCATCGATCATCATCGATCATCATCGATCATCTCATCGATCATCATCGATCATCATCGATCATCATCGATCATCATCGATCATCATCGATCATCATCGATCATCATCGATCATCGTCGATCATCGTCGATCAACTTCGATCATCATCGATCATCATCGATCAACATCGATCATCATCGATCATCATCGATCATCATCGATCATCATCGATCATCATCGATCAACACCGATCATCATCGATCAACACAGATCGTCATCGATCATCATCAATCATCATCGATCATCATCGATCATCATCGATCGTCATCGATCATCGTCGATCATCATCGATCATCATCGATCATCATCGATCATCATCGATCATCATCGATCATCATCGATCATCATCGATCATCATCGATCATCATGGATCATCATCGATAATTATCGATCAACAACGATCATCATCGATCATCATCGATCAACTTCGATCAACATCGATCATCATCGATCATCATCGATCATTATCGATCATCATCGATCATCATCGATCATCATCGATCATCATCGATCATCATCGATCATCATCGATCATCATCGATCATCATCGATCATCATCGATCATCATCGATCATCATGGATCATCATCGATAATTATCGATCAACATCGATCATCATCGATCATCATCGATCAACTTCGATCAACATCGATCATCATCGATCATCATCGATCATTATCGATCATCATCGATCATCATCGATCATCATCGATCATCATCGATCATCATCGATCATCATCGATTAATTATCATCGATCATTACCGATCATCATCTATCATCATCGATCATCATCGATCATCATCGATCATCATCGTTCATCATCGATCGTCATCGATCATCATCGATCATCATCGATCATCGTCGATCATCGTCGATCATCATCGATCATCATCGATCTTCATCGATCAAAATCGATCATCATCGATCATCATCGATCAACATCGATCATCATCGATCATCATCGATCATCATCGAACACCGTCGATCATCATCGATCATCATCGATCATCATCGGTGATCATCGATCATCATCGATCAACATCGATCTACATAGATCATCATCAATCATCATCGATCATCATCGATCATCATCGATCATCATCGATCATCATCGATCATCATCGATCATCATTGATCATCATCGATCATCGTCGATCATCGTCGATCATCGTCGATCAACTTCGATCAACTTCGATCAAATTCGATCATCGTCGATCATCATCGATCATCATCGATCATCATCTATCAACACCGATCATCATCGATCATCATCGATCAACACCGATCATCATCGATCATCATCGATCATCATCGACCATCATCGATCATCATCGATCATCATCGATCATAATCGATCATCATCGATCAACATCGATCATCATCGATCATCATCGATCATCATCGGTCATCATCGATCAACATCGATCATCATCGATCATCATCGATCAACATCGATCATCATCGATCATCATCGATCATCATCGATCATCATCGATCATCATCGATCAGCATCGATCATCATCGATCATCATCGATCATCATCGATCATCATCGATCATCGTCGATCATCATCGATCATCGTCGATCATCATCGATCAACATCGATCAGCATCGATCAACATCGATCAACATCGATCATCATCGATCATAATCGATCATCATCGATCAACATCGATCATCATCGATCATCATCGATCATCATCGATCATCATCGATCATCATCGATCATCATCGATCATCATCGATCAACATCGATCAACATCGATCATCATCGATCATCATCGATCATCATCGATCATCATCGATCTTCATCGATCATCTGCGAGCATCATCGATCATCATCGATCATCATAGATCATCATCGATCATCATCGATCATCATCGATCACCATCGATCATCATCGATCATCATCGATCATCATCGATCATCATCGATCATCATCGATCAACACAGATCATCATCGATCATCATCGATCATCATCGATCATCATCGATCATCATCGATCATCATCGATCATCGTCGATCATCATCGATCATCATCGATCATCATCGATCATCATCGATCATCATCGATCATCGTCGATCATAATCGATCATCATCGATCATCATCGATCATCATCGATCATCATCGATCATCATGGATCATCATCGATAATTATCGATCAACATCGATCATCATCGATCATCATCGATCAACTTCGATCAACATCGATCATCATCGATCATCATCGATCATCATCGATCATCATCGATCATCATCGATCATCATCGATCATCATCGATCATCATCGATTAATTATCATCGATCATTATCGATCATCATCGATCATCATCGATCATCATCGATCATCATCGATCATCATCGATCATCATCGTTCATCATCGATCGTCATCGATCATCATCGATCATCATCGATCATCGTCGATCATCATCGATCATCATCGATCATCATCGATCATCATCGATCATCATCGATCATCATCGATCAACTTCGATCAAATTCGATCATCGTCGATCATCATCGATCATCATCGATCATCATCTATCAACACCGATCATCATCGATCATCATCGATCAACATCGATCATCATCGATCATCATCGATCATCATCGATCATCATCAATCAACATCGATCATCATCGATCATCATCGATCATCATCGATCATCATCGATCATCATCGATCATCGTCGATCATCATCGATCATCGTCGATCATCATCGATCAACATCGATCAGCATCGATCAACATCGATCAACTTCGATCATCATCGATCATCATCGATCAACATCGATCATCATCGATCATCATCGATCATCATCGATCATCATCGATCATCATCGATCATCATCGATCATCATCGATCATCATCGATCAACATCGATCAACATCGATCATCATCGATCATCATCGATCATAATCGATCATCATCGATTATCATCGAACGTCATCGATCATCATAGATCATCGTCGATCATCATCGATTATCATCGATCAATATCGGTCATCATCGATCATCATCGATCTTCATCGATCATCTGCGAGCATCATCGATCATCATCGATCATCATCGATCATCATCGATCATCATCGATCATCATCGTTCATCATCGATCGTCATCGATCATCATCGATCATCATCGATCATCGTCGATCATCATCGATCATCATCGATCATCATCGATCATCATCGATCATCATCGATCAACTTCGAGCAAATTCGATCATCGTCGATCATCATCGATCATCATCGATCATCATCTATCAACACCGATCATCATCGATCGTCATCGATCATCATCGATCATCATCGATCATCGTCGGTCATCATCGATCATCATCGATCATCATCGATCATCATCGATCATCATCGATCATCATCGATCATCATCGATCATCATCGATCATCATCGATCAACTTCGATCAAATTCGATCATCGTCGATCATCATCGATCATCATCGATCATCATCGATCATCATCTATCAACACCGATCATCATCGATCATCATCGATCAACACCGATCATCATCGATCATCATCGATCATCATCGATCATCATCGATCATAATCGATCGTCATCGATCAACATCGATCATCATCGATCATCATCGATCATCATCGATCATCATCGATCAACATCGATCATCATCGATCATCATCGATCATCATCGATCATCATCGATCAACATCGATCATCATCGATCATCATCGATCAACTTCGATCAACATCGATCATCATCGATCATCATCGATCATCATCGATCATCATCGATCATCATCGATCATCATCGATCATCATCGATCATCATCGATCATCATCGATTAATTATCATCGATCATTATCGATCATCATCGATCATCATCGATCATCATCGATCATCATCGATCATCATCGTTCATCATCGATCGTCATCGATCATCATCGATCATCATCGATCATCGTCGATCATCATCGATCATCATCGATCATCATCGATCATCATCGATCATCATCGATCATCATCGATCATCATCGATCATCATCGATCATCAGCGATCAACTTCGATCAAATTCGATCATCGTCGATCATCATCGATCATCATCGATCATCATCGATCATCATCTATCAACACCGATCATCATGGATCATCATCGATCAACATCGATCATCATCGATCATCATCGATGCATCATCGATCATCATCGATCATCATCGATCATCATCGATCATCTCATCGATCATCATCGATCATCATCGATCATCATCGATCATCATCGATCATCATCGATCATCGTCGATCATCGTCGATCATCGTCGATCATCGTCGATCAACTTCGATCAACTTCGATCAACTTCGATCATCGTCGATCATCGATCATCATCGATCATCATCGATCATCATCGATCATCATCGATCATCATCGATCATCATCGATCATCATCGATCATCATCGATCATCATCGGTCATCATCGATCAACATCGATCAACATCGATCATCATCGATCATCATCGATCATCATCGATCATCATCGATCATCATCGATCATCATCGATCATCATCGATCATCATCGATCAGCATCGATCATCATCGATCATCATCGATCACCATCGATCAACATCGATCATCATTGATCATCATCGATCATCGTCGATCATCGTCGATCAACTTCGATCAACTTCGATCAAATTCGATCATCGTCGATCATCATCGATCATCATCGATCAACATCGATCATCATCGATCATCATCGATCAACATCGATCATCATCGATCATCATCGATCATCATCGATAATCATTGATCATCATCGATCATCATCGATTATCATCGATCGATATCGGTCATCATCGATCATCATCGAGCTTCATCGATCATCTGCGAGCATCATCGATCATCATCGATCATCATCGATCATCATCGATCATCATCGATCATCATCGATCATCATCGATCATCATCGATCATCATCGATCATCATCGATCAACTTCGATCAAATTCGATCATCGTCGATCATCATCGATCATCATCGATCATCATCGATCATCATCTATCAACACCGATCATCATCGATCATCATCGATCAACACCGATCATCATCGATCATCATCGATCATCATCGATCATCATCGATCATCATCGATCATCATCGATCATCATCGATCATAATCGATCGTCATCGATCAACATCGATCATCATCGATCATCATCGATCATCATCGATCATCATCGATCAACATCGATCATCATCGATCATCATCGATCATCATCGATCATCATCGATCATCATCGATCATCATCGATCATCTCATCGATCATCATCGATCATCATCGATCATCATCGATCATCATCGATCATCATCGATCATCGTCGATCATCGTCGATCAACTTCGATCATCATCGATCATCATCGATCAACATCGATCATCATCGATCATCATCGATCATCATCGATCATCATCGATCATCATCGATCAACACCGATCATCATCGATCATCATCGATCAACACAGATCGTCATCGATCATCATCAATCATCATCGATCATCATCGATCATCATCGATCGTCATCGATCATCGTCGATCATCATCGATCATCATCGATCATCATCGATCATCATCGATCATCATCGATCATCATCGATCATCATCGATCATCATCGATCATCATGGATCATCATCGATAATTATCGATCAACAACGATCATCATCGATCATCATCGATCAATTTCGATCAACATCGATCATCATCGATCATCATCGATCATTATCGATCATCATCGATCATCATCGATCATCATCGATCATCATCGATCATCATCGATCATCATCGATCATCATCGATCATCATCGATCATCATCGATCATCATCGATCATCATCGATCATCATGGATCATCATCGATAATTATCGATCAACATCGATCATCATCGATCATCATCGATCAACTTCGATCAACATCGATCATCATCGATCATCATCGATCATTATCGATCATCATCGATCATCATCGATCATCATCGATCATCATCGATCATCATCGATCATCATCGATTAATTATCATCGATCATTACCGATCATCATCTATCATCATCGATCATCATCGATCATCATCGATCATCATCGTTCATCATCGATCGTCATCGATCATCATCGATCATCATCGATCATCGTCGATCATCGTCGATCATCATCGATCATCATCGATCTTCATCGATCAAAATCGATCATCATCGATCATCATCGATCAACATCGATCATCATCGATCATCATCGATCATCATCGAACATCATCGATCATCATCGATCATCATCGATCATCATCGGTGATCATCGATCATCATCGATCATCATCGATCAACATCGATCTACTGATCGATGATGATCGATGTTGATCGATGATGATCGATGATGATCGGTGTTGATAGATGATGATCGATGATGATCGATGATGATCGATGATGATCGACGATGATCGAATTTGATCGAAGTTGATCGATGATGATCGATGATGATCGATGATGATCGATGATGATCGATGATGATCGATGATGATCGACAATGATCGATGATGATCGATGATGATCGATGACGATCGATGATGAACGATGATGATCGATGATGATCGATGATGATCGATGATGATCGATGATGATCGATGATGATCGATAATGATCGATGATAATTAATCGATGATGATCGATGATGATCAATGATGATCGATGATGATCGATGATGATCGATGATGATCGATGATGATCGATGATGATCGATGATGATCGATGATGATCGATGATGATCGATGTTGATCGAAGTTGATCGATGATGATCGATGATGATCGATGTTGATCGATAATTATCGATGATGATCCATGATGATCGATGATGATCGATGATGATCGATGATGATCGATGATGATCGATGATGATCGACGATGGTCGATGATGATCGATGATGATCGATGATGATCGATGATGATCGATGATGATCGATGATGATCGATGATGATCGATGATGATCTGTGTTGATCGATGATGATCGATGATGATCGATGATGATCGATGATGATCGATGATGATCGATGATGATCGATGATGATCGATGGTGATCGATGATGATCGATGATGATCTATGATGATCGATGATGATCGATGATGCTCGCAGATGATCGATGATGATCGATGATGATCTATGATGATCGATGATGATCGATGATGCTCGCAGATGATCGATGAAGATCGATGATGATCGATGATGATCGATGATGATCGATGATGATCGATGTTGATCGATGTTGATCGATGATGATCGATGATGATCGATGATGATCGATGATGATCGATGATGATCGATGATGATCGATGATGATCGATGTTGATCGATGATGATCGATTATGATCGATGATGATCGATGTTGATCGATGTTGATCGATGCTGATCGATGTTGATCGATGATGATCGACGATGATCGATGATGATCGATGATTATCGATGCTGATCGATGATGATCGATGATGATCGATGATGATCGATGATGATCGATGATGATCGATGTTGATCGATGATGATCGATGATGATCGATGTTGATCGATGATGACCGATGATGATCGATGATGATCGATGATGATCGATGTTGATCGATGATGATCGATTATGATCGATGATGATCGATGATGATCGATGATGGTCGATGATGATCGATGATGATCGATGATGATCGGTGTTGATCGATGATGATCGATGATGATCGATGATGATCGACGATGATCGAATTTGATCGAAGTTGATCGAAGTTGATCGACGATGATCGACGATGATCGACGATGATCGATGATGATCAATGATGATCGATGATGATCGATGATGATCGATGATGATCGATGATGATCGATGATGATCGATGATGATTGATGATGATCTATGTAGATCGATGTTGATCGATGATGATCGATGATGATCGATGATCACCGATGATGATCGATGATGATCGATGATGATCGATGATGTTCGATGATGATCGATGATGATCGATGATGATCGATGTTGATCGATGATGATCGATGATGATCGATTTTGATCATCATCGATCGATCATCATCGATCATCATCGATCATCATCGATCATCGTCGATCATCATCGATCATCGTCGATCATCATCGATCAACATCGATCAGCATCGATCAACATCGATCAACATCGATCATCATCGATCATAATCGATCATCATCGATTATCATCGATCGTCATCGATCATCATAGATCATCATCGATCATCATCGATTATCATCGATCAATATCGGTCATCATCGATCATCATCGATCTTCATCGATCATCTGCGAGCATCATCGATCATCATCGATCATCATCGATCATCATCGATCATCATCGATCATCATCGATCATCATCGATCATCATCGATCATCATCGATCATCATCGATCATCATCGATCATCATCGATCATCATCGATCATCATCGATCATCATCGATCATCATCGATCATCATCGATCATCATCGATCATCTCATCGATCATCATCGATCATCATCGATCATCATCGATCATCATCGATCATCATCGATCATCATCGATCATCATCGATCATCATCGATCATCGTCGATCATCGTCGATCAACTTCGATCATCATCGATCATCATCGATCAACATCGATCATCATCGATCATCATCGATCATCATCGATCATAATCGATCATCATCGATTATCATCGATCGTCATCGATCATCATAGATCATCATCGATCATCATCGATTATCATCGATCAATATCGGTCATCATCGATCATCATCGATCTTCATCGATCATCTGCGAGCATCATCGATCATCATCGATCATCATCGATCATCATCGATCATCATCGATCAACACCGATCATCATCGATCATCATCGATCAACACAGATCGTCATCGATCATCATCAATCATCATCGATCATCATCGATCATCATCGATCGTCATCGATCATCGTCGATCATCATCGATCATCATCGATCATCATCGATCATCATCGATCATCATCGATCATCATCGATCATCATCGATCATCATCGATCATCATGGATCATCATCGATAATTATCGATCAACAACGATCATCATCGATCATCATCGATCAACTTCGATCAACATCGATCATCATCGATCATCATCGATCATTATCGATCATCATCGATCATCATCGATCATCATCGATCATCATCGATCATCATCGATCATCATCGATCATCATCGATCATCATCGATCATCATCGATCATCATCGATCATCATCGATCATCATGGATCATCATCGATAATTATCGATCAACATCGATCATCATCGATCATCATCGATCAACTTCGATCAACATCGATCATCATCGATCATCATCGATCATTATCGATCATCATCGATCATCATCGATCATCATCGATCATCATCGATCATCATCGATCATCATCGATTAATTATCATCGATCATTACCGATCATCATCTATCATCATCGATCATCATCGATCATCATCGATCATCATCGTTCATCATCGATCGTCATCGATCATCATCGATCATCATCGATCATCGTCGATCATCGTCGATCATCATCGATCATCATCGATCTTCATCGATCAAAATCGATCATCATCGATCATCATCGATCAACATCGATCATCATCGATCATCATCGATCATCATCGAACATCATCGATCATCATCGATCATCATCGATCATCATCGGTGATCATCGATCATCATCGATCATCATCGATCAACATCGATCTACATAGATCATCATCAATCATCATCGATCATCATCGATCATCATCGATCATCATCGATCATCATCGATCATCATCGATCATCATTGATCATCATCGATCATCGTCGATCATCGTCGATCATCGTCGATCAACTTCGATCAACTTCGATCAAATTCGATCATCGTCGATCATCATCGATCATCATCGATCATCATCGATCAACACCGATCATCATCGATCATCATCGATCATCATCGACCATCATCGATCATCATCGATCATCATCGATCATAATCGATCATCATCGATCAACATCGATCATCATCGATCATCATCGATCATCATCGGTCATCATCGATCAACATCGATCATCATCGATCATCATCGATCAACATCGATCATCATCGATCATCATCGATCATCATCGATCATCATCGATCATCATCGATCAGCATCGATAATCATCGATCATCATCGATCATCGTCGATCATCATCGATCAACATCGATCAGCATCGATCAACATCGATCAACATCGATCATCATCGATCATAATCGATCATCATCGATCAACATCGATCATCATCGATCATCATCGATCATCATCGATCATCATCGATCATCATCGATCATCATCGATCATCATCGATCAACATCGATCAACATCGATCATCATCGATCATCATCGATCATCATCGATCATCATCGATCTTCATCGATCATCTGCGAGCATCATCGATCATCATCGATCATCATAGATCATCATCGATCATCATCGATCATCATCGATCACCATCGATCATCATCGATCATCATCGATCATCATCGATCATCATCGATCATCATCGATCATCATCGATCATCATCGATCAACACAGATCATCATCGATCATCATCGATCATCATCGATCATCATCGATCATCATCGATCATCATCGATCATCATCGATCATCATCGACCATCGTCGATCATCATCGATCATCATCGATCATCATCGATCATCATCGATCATCATCGATCATCATGGATCATCATCGATAATTATCGATCAACATCGATCATCATCGATCATCATCGATCAACTTCGATCAACATCGATCATCATCGATCATCATCGATCATCATCGATCATCATCGATCATCATCGATCATCATCGATCATCATCGATCATCATCGATCATCATTGATCATCATCGATCATCATCGATTAATTATCATCGATCATTATCGATCATCATCGATCATCATCGATCATCATCGATCATCATCGATCATCATCGATCATCATCGTTCATCATCGATCGTCATCGATCATCATCGATCATCATCGATCATTGTCGATCATCATCGATCATCATCGATCATCATCGATCATCATCGAGCATCATCGATCATCATCGATCAACTTCGATCAAATTCGATCATCGTCGATCATCATCGATCATCATCGATCATCATCGATCATCATCTATCAACACCGATCATCATCGATCATCATCGATCAACATCGATCATCATCGATCATCATCGATCATCATCGATCATCATCGATCAACATCGATCATCATCGATCATCATCGATCATCATCGATCATCATCGATCATCATCGATCATCGTCGATCATCATCGATCATCGTCGATCATCATCGATCAACATCGATCAGCATCGATCAACATCGATCAACATCGATCATCATCGATCATAATCGATCATCATCGATTATCATCGATCGTCATCGATCATCATAGATCATCATCGATCATCATCGATTATCATCGATCAATATCGGTCATCATCGATCATCATCGATCTTCATCGATCATCTGCGAGCATCATCGATCATCATCGATCATCATCGATCATCATCGATCATCATCGATCATCATCGATCATCATCGATCATCATCGATCATCATCGATCATCATCGATCATCATCGATCATCATCGATCATCATCGATCATCATCGATCATCATCGATCATCATCGATCATCTCATCGATCATCATCGATCATCATCGATCATCATCGATCATCATCGATCATCATCGATCATCATCGATCATCATCGATCATCATCGATCATCGTCGATCATCGTCGATCAACTTCGATCATCATCGATCATCATCGATCAACATCGATCATCATCGATCATCATCGATCATCATCGATCATAATCGATCATCATCGATTATCATCGATCGTCATCGATCATCATAGATCATCATCGATCATCATCGATTATCATCGATCAATATCGGTCATCATCGATCATCATCGATCTTCATCGATCATCTGCGAGCATCATCGATCATCATCGATCATCATCGATCATCATCGATCATCATCGATCATCATCGTTCATCATCTATCAACACCGACCATCATCGATCATCATCGATCAACACCGATCATCATCGATCATCATCGATCATCATCGATCATAATCGATCATCATCGATTATCATCGATCGTCATCGATCATCATAGATCATCATCGATCATCATCGATTATCATCGATCAATATCGGTCATCATCGATCATCATCGATCTTCATCGATCATCTGCGAGCATCATCGATCATCATCGATCATCATCGATCATCATCGATCATCATCGATCATCATCGTTCATCATCGATCGTCATCGATCATCATCGATCATCATCGATCATCGTCGATCATCATCGATCATCATCGATCATCATCGATCATCATCGATCATCATCGATCAACTTCGAGCAAATTCGATCATCGTCGATCATCATCGATCATCATCGATCATCATCTATCAACACCGATCATCATCGATCGTCATCGATCATCATCGATCATCATCGATCATCGTCGGTCATCATCGATCATCATCGATCATCATCGATCATCATCGATCATCATCGATCATCATCGATCATCATCGATCATCATCGATCATCATCGATCAACTTCGATCAAATTCGATCATCGTCGATCATCATCGATCATCATCGATCATCATCGATCATCATCTATCAACACCGACCATCATCGATCATCATCGATCAACACCGATCATCATCGATCATCATCGATCATTATCGATCATCATCGATCATAATCGATCGTCATCGATCAACATCGATCATCATCGATCATCATCGATCAACATCGATCATCATCGATCATCATCGATCATCATCGATCATCATCGATCATCATCGATCATCATCGATCATCTCATCGATCATCATCGATCATCATCGATCATCATCGATCATCATCGATCATCATCGATCATCATCGATCATCATCGATCATCATCGATCATCGTCGATCATCGTCGATCAACTTCGATCATCATCGATCATCATCGATCAACATCGATCATCATCGATCATCATCGATCATCATCGATCATCATCGATCATCATCGATCAACACCGATCATCATCGATCATCATCGATCAACACAGATCGTCATCGATCATCATCGATCATCATCGATCATCATCGATCATCATCGATCGTCATCGATCATCGTCGATCATCATCGATCATCATCGATCATCATCGATCATCATCGATCATCATCGATCATCATCGATCATCATCGATCATCATGGATCATCATCGATAATTATCGATCAACATCGATCATCATCGATCATCATCGATCAACTTCGATCAACATCGATCATCATCGATCATCATCGATCATTATCGATCATCATCGATCATCATCGATCATCATCGATCATCATCGATCATCATCGATCATCATCGATCATCAACGATCATCATGGATCATCATCGATAATTATCGATCAACATCGATCATTATCGATCATCATCGATCAACTTCGATCAACATCGATCATCATCGATCATCATCGATCATTATCGATCATCATCGATCATCATCGATCATCATCGATCATCATCGATCATCATCGATCATCATCGATTAATTATCATCGATCATTACCGATCGTCATCTATCATCATCGATCATCATCGATCATCATCGATCATCATCGTTCATCATCGATCGTCATCGATCATCATCGATCATCATCGATCATCGTCGATCATCGTCGATCATCATCGATCATCATCGATCTTCATCGATCAAAATCGATCATCATCGATCATCATCGATCAACATCGATCATCATCGATCATCATCGATCATCATCGAACATCATCGATCATCATCGATCATCATCGATCATCATCGGTGATCATCGATCATCATCGATCATCATCGATCAACATCGATCTACATAGATCATCATCGATCATCGTCGATCATCGTCGATCATCATCGATCATCATCGATCTTCATCGATCAAAATCGATCATCATCGATCATCATCGATCAACATCGATCATCATCGATCATCATCGATCATCATCGAACATCATCGATCATCATCGATCATCATCGATCATCATCGGTGATCATCGATAATCATCGATCATCATCGATCATCATCGATCATCATCGGTGATCATCGATCATCATCGATCATCATCGATCAACATCGATCTACATAGATCATCATCAATCATCATCGATCATCATCGATCATCATCGATCATCATCGATCATCATCGATCATCATCGATCATCATCGATCATCGTCGATCATCATCGATCATCATCGATCATCATCGATCATCATCGATCATCATCGATCATCATCGATCATCATCGATCATCATGGATCATCATCGATAATTATCGATCAACATCGATCATCATCGATCATCATCGATCAACTTCGATCAACATCGATCATCATCGATCATCATCGATCATTATCGATCATCATCGATCATCATCGATCATCATCGATCATCATCGATCATCATCGATCATCATCGATTAATTATCATCGATCATTACCGATCATCATCTATCATCATCGATCATCATCGATCATCATCGATCATCATCGTTCATCATCGATCGTCATCGATCATCATCGATCATCATCGATTATCGTCGATCATCGTCGATCATCATCGATCATCATCGATCTTCATCGATCAAAATCGATCATCATCGATCATCATCGATCAACATCGATCATCATCGATCATCATCGATCATCATCGAACATCATCGATCATCATCGATCATCATCGATCATCATCGGTGATCATCGATCATCATCGATCATCATCGATCAACATCGATCTACATAGATCATCATCAATCATCATCGATCATCATCGATCATCATCGATCATCATCGATCATCATCGATCATCATCGATCATCATTGATCATCATCGATCATCGTCGATCATCGTCGATCATCGTCGATCAACTTCGATCAACTTCGATCAAATTCGATCATCGTCGATCATCATCGATCATCATCGATCATCATCTATCAACACCGATCATCATCGATCATCATCGATCAACACCGATCATCATCGATCATCATCGATCATCATCGACCATCATCGATCATCATCGATCATCATCGATCATAATCGATCATCATCGATCAACATCGATCATCATCGATCATCATCGATCATCATCGGTCATCATCGATCAACATCGATCATCATCGATCATCATCGATCAACATCGATCATCATCGATCATCATCGATCATCATCGATCATCATCGATCATCATCGATCAGCATCGATCATCATCGATCATCATCGATCATCATCGATCATCATCGATCATCGTCGATCATCATCGATCATCGTCGATCATCATCGATCAACATCGATCAGCATCGATCAACATCGATCATCATCGATCATCATCGATCATCATCGAACATCATCGATCATCATCGATCATCATCGATCATCATCGGTGATCATCGATCATCATCGATCATCATCGATCAACATCGATCTACATAGATCATCATCAATCATCATCGATCATCATCGATCATCATCGATCATCATCGATCATCATCGATCATCATCGATCATCATTGATCATCATCGATCATCGTCGATCATCGTCGATCATCGTCGATCAACTTCGATCAACTTCGATCAAATTCGATCATCGTCGATCATCATCGATCATCATCGATCATCATCTATCAACACCGATCATCATCGATCATCATCGATCAACACCGATCATCATCGATCATCATCGATCATCATCGACCATCATCGATCATCATCGATCATCATCGATCATAATCGATCATCATCGATCAACATCGATCATCATCGATCATCATCGATCATCATCGGTCATCATCGATCAACATCGATCATCATCGATCATCATCGATCAACATCGATCATCATCGATCATCATCGATCATCATCGATCATCATCGATCATCATCGATCAGCATCGATCATCATCGATCATCATCGATCATCATCGATCATCATCGATCATCGTCAATCATCATCGATCATCGTCGATCATCATCGATCAACATCGATCAGCATCGATCAACATCGATCAACATCGATCATCATCGATCATAATCGATCATCATCGATCAACATCGATCATCATCGATCATCATCGATCATCATCGATCATCATCGATCATCATCGATCATCATCGATCAACATCGATCAACATCGATCATCATCGATCATCATCGATCATCATCGATCATCTTCGATCTTCATCGATCATCTGCGAGCATCATCGATCATCATCGATCATCATAGATCATCATCGATCATCATCGATCATCATCGATCACCATCGATCATCATCGATCATCATCGATCATCATCGATCATCATCGATCATCATCGATCATCATCGATCAACACAGATCATCATCGATCATCATCGATCATCATCGATCATCATCGATCATCATCGATCATCATCGATCATCGTCGATCATCATCGATCATCATCGATCATCATCGATCATCATCGATCATCATCGACCATCGTCGATCATCATCGATCATCATCGATCATCATCGATCATCATCGATCATCATCGATCATCATGGATCATCATCGATAATTATCGATCAACATCGATCATCATCGATCATCATCGATCAACTTCGATCAACATCGATCATCATCGATCATCATCGATCATCATCGATCATCATCGATCATCATCGATCATCATCGATCATCATCGATTAATTATCATCGATCATTATCGATCATCATCGATCATCATCGATCATCATCGATCATCATCGATCATCATCGATCATCATCGTTCATCATCGATCGTCATCGATCATCATCGATCATCATCGATCATCGTCGATCATCATCGATCATCATCGATCATCATCGATCATCATCGATCATCATCGATCATCATCGATCAACTTCGATCAAATTCGATCATCGTCGATCATCATCGATCATCATCGATCATCATCGATCATCATCTATCAACACCGATCATCATCGATCATCATCGATCAACATCGATCATCATCGATCATCATCGATCATCATCGATCATCATCGATCAACATCGATCATCATCGATCATCATCGATCATCATCGATCATCATCGATCATCATCGATCATCGTCGATCATCATCGATCATCGTCGATCATCATCGATCAACATCGATCAGCATCGATCAACATCGATCAACATCGATCATCATCGATCATCATCGATCATCATCGATCAACATCGATCATCATCGATCATCATCGATCATCATCGATCAACATCGATCAACATCGATCATCATCGATCATCATCGATCATCATCGATCATCATCGATTATCATCGATCGTCATCGATCATCATAGATCATCATCGATCATCATCGATTATCATCGATCAATATCGGTCATCATCGATCATCATCGATCTTCATCGATCATCTGCGAGCATCATCGATCATCATCGATCATCATCGATCATCATCGATCATCATCGATCATCATCGTTCATCATCGATCGTCATCGATCATCATCGATCATCATCGATCATCGTCGATCATCATCGATCATCATCGATCATCATCGATCATCATCGATCATCATCGATCAACTTCGAGCAAATTCGATCATCGTCGATCATCATCGATCATCATCGATCATCATCGATCATCATCTATCAACACCGATCATCATCGATCGTCATCGATCATCATCGATCATCATCGATCATCGTCGGTCATCATCGATCATCATCGATCATCATCGATCATCATCGATCATCATCGATCATCATCGATCATCATCGATCATCATCGATCATCATCGATCAACTTCGATCAAATTCGATCATCGTCGATCATCATCGATCATCATCGATCATCATCGATCATCATCTATCAACACCGATCATCATCGATCATCATCGATCAACACCGATCATCATCGACCATCATCGATCATCATCGATCATCATCGATCATCATCGATCATAATCGATCGTCATCGATCAACATCGATCATCATCGATCATCATCGATCATCATCGATCATCATCGATCAACATCGATCATCATCGATCATCATCGATCATCATCGATCATCATCGATCATCATCGATCATCATCGATCATCTCATCGATCATCATCGATCATCATCGATCATCATCGATCATCATCGATCATCATCGATCATCATCGATCATCATCGATCATCGTCGATCATCGTCGATCAACTTCGATCATCATCGATCATCATCGATCAACATCGATCATCATCGATCATCATCGATCATCATCGATCATCATCGATCATCATCGATCAACACCGATCATCATCGATCATCATCGATCAACACAGATCGTCATCGATCATCATCGATCATCATCGATCATCATCGATCATCATCGATAATTATCGATCAACATCGATCATCATCGATCATCATCGATCAACTTCGATCAACATCGATCATCATCGATCATCATCGATCATTATCGATCATCATCGATCATCATCGATCATCATCGATCATCATCGATCATCATCGATCATCATCGATCATCATCGATCATCATGGATCATCATCGATAATTATCGATCAACATCGATCATTATCGATCATCATCGATCAACTTCGATCAACATCGATCATCATCGATCATCATCGATCATTATCGATCATCATCGATCATCATCGATCATCATCGATCATCATCGATCATCATCGATCATCATCGATCATCATCGATTAATTATCATCGATCATTACCGATCATCATCTATCATCATCGATCATCATCGATCATCATCGATCATCATCGTTCATCATCGATCGTCATCGATCATCATCGATCATCATCGATCATCGTCGATCATCGTCGATCATCATCGATCATCATCGATCTTCATCGATCAAAATCGATCATCATCGATCATCATCGATCAACATCGATCATCATCGAACATCATCGATCATCATCGATCATCATCGATCATCATCGGTAATCATCGATCATCATCGATCATCATCGATCAACATCGATCTACATAGATCATCATCAATCATCATCGATCATCATCGATCATCATCGATCATCATCGATCATCATCGATCATCATCGATCATCATCGATCATCATCGATCATCGTCGATCATCATCGATCATCATCGATCATCATCGATCATCATCGATCATCATTGATCATCATCGATCATCGTCGATCATCGTCGATCATCGTCGATCAACTTCGATCAACTTCGATCAAATTCGATCATCGTCGATCATCATCGATCATCATCGATCATCATCTATCAACACCGATCATCATCGATCATCATCGATCAACACCGATCATCATCGATCATCATCGATCATCATCGACCATCATCGATCATCATCGATCATCATCGATCATAATCGATCATCATCGATCAACATCGATCATCATCGATCATCATCGATCATCATCGGTCATCATCGATCAACATCGATCATCATCGATCATCATCGATCAACATCGATCATCATCGATCATCATCGATCATCATCGATCATCATCGATCATCATCGATCAGCATCGATCATCATCGATCATCATCGATCATCATCGATCATCATCGATCATCGTCGATCATCATCGATCATCGTCGATCATCATCGATCAACATCGATCAGCATCGATCAACATCGATCAACATCGATCATCATCGATCATAATCGATCATCATCGATCAACATCGATCATCATCGATCATCATCGATCATCATCGATCATCATCGATCATCATCGAACATCATCGATCATCATCGATCATCATCGATCATCATCGGTGATCATCGATCATCATCGATCATCATCGATCAACATCGATCTACATAGATCATCATCAATCATCATCGATCATCATCGATCATCATCGATCATCATCGATCATCATCGATCATCATCGATCATCATCGATCATCGTCGATCATCATCGATCATCATCGATCATCATCGATCATCATCGGTCATCATCGATCAACATCGATCATCATCGATCATCATCGATCAACATCGATCATCATCGATCATCATCGATCATCATCGATCATCATCGATCATCATCGATCAGCATCGATCATCATCGATCATCATCGATCATCATCGATCATCATCGATCATCGTCGATCATCATCGATCATCGTCGATCATCATCGATCAACATAGATCAGCATCGATCAACATCGATCAACATCGATCAACATCGATCATCATCGATCATAATCGATCATCATCGATCAACATCGATCATCATCGATCATCATCGATCATCATCGATCATCATCGATCATCATCGATCATCATCGATCATCATCGATCAACATCGATCAACATCGATCATCATCGATCATCATCGATCATCATCGATCATCATCGATCTTCATCGATCATCTGCGAGCATCATCGATCATCATCGATCATCATAGATCATCATCGATCATCATCGATCATCATCGATCACCATCGATCATCATCGATCATCATCGATCATCATCGATCATCATCGATCATCATCGATCATCATCGATCAACACAGATCATCATCGATCATCATCGATCATCATCGATCATCATCGATCATCATCGATCATCATCGATCATCGTCGATCATCATCGATCATCATCGATCATCATCGATCATCATCGATCATCATCGACCATCGTCGATCATCATCGATCATCATCGATCATCATCGATCATCATCGATCATCATCGATCATCATGGATCATCATCGATAATTATCGATCAACATCGATCATCATCGATCATCATCGATCAACTTCGATCAACATCGATCATCATCGATCATCATCGATCATCATCGATCATCATCGATCATCATCGATCATCATCGATCATCATCGATTAATTATCATCGATCATTATCGATCATCATCGATCATCATCGATCATCATCGATCATCATCGTTCATCATCGATCGTCATCGATCATCATCGATCATCATCGATCATCGTCGATCATCATCGATCATCATCGATCATCATCGATCATCATCGATCATCATCGATCATCATCGATCAACTTCGATCAAATTCGATCATCGTCGATCATCATCGATCATCATCGATCATCATCGATCATCATCTATCAACACCGTTCATCATCGATCATCATCGATCAACATCGATCATCATCGATCATCATCGATCATCATCGATCATCATCGATCAACATCGATCATCATCGATCATCATCGATCATCTCATCGATCATCATCGATCATCATCGATCATCGTCGATCATCGTCGATCAACTTCGATCAACTTCGATCAACTTCGATCATCGTCGATCATCGATCATCATCGATCATCATCGATCATTATCGATCATAATCGATCATCATCGATCAACATCGATCATCATCGATCATCATCGATCATCATCGATCATCATCGATCATAATCGATCATCATCGATCATCGTCGATCATCATCGATCATCGTCGATCATCATCGATCAACATCGATCAGCATCGATCAACATCGATCAACATCGATCATCATCGATCATCATCGATCATCATCGATCAACATCGACCATCATCGATCATCATCGATCATCATCGATCATCATCGATCATCATCGATCATCATCGATCATCATCGATCAACATCGATCAACATCGATCATCATCGATCATCATCGATCATCATCGATCATCATCGATTATCATCGATCGTCATCGATCATCATAGATCATCATCGATCATCATCGATTATCATCGATCAATATCGGTCATCATCGATCATCATCGATCTTCATCGATCATCTGCGAGCATCATCGATCATCATCGATCATCATCGATCATCATCGATCATCATCGATCATCATCGTTCATCATCGATCGTCATCGATCATCATCGATCATCATCGATCATCGTCGATCATCATCGATCATCATCGATCATCATCGATCATCATCGATCATCATCGATCAACTTCGAGCAAATTCGATCATCGTCGATCATCATCGATCATCATCGATCATCATCGATCATCATCTATCAACACCGATCATCATCGATCATCATCGATCAACACCGATCATCATCGATCATCATCGATCATCATCGATCATTATCGATCATAATCGATCATCATCGATCAACATCGATCATCATTGATCATCATCGATCATCATCGATCATCATCGATCAACATCGATCATCATCGATCATCATCGATCATCATCGATCATCATCGATCATCATCGATCATCATCGATCATCATCGATCATCATCGATTATCTCATCGATCATCATCGATCATCATCGATCATCATCGATCATCATCGATCATCATCGATCATCGTCGATCATCGTCGATCAACTTCGATCAACTTCGATCAACTTCAATCATCGTCGATCATCGATCATCATCGATCATCATCGATCATCATCGATCATCATCGATCATCATCGCTCATCATCGATCATCATCGGTCATCATCGATCAACATCGATCATCATCGATCATCATCGATCATCATCGGTGATCATCGATCATCATCGATCATCATCGATCAACATCGATCTACATAGATCATCATCAATCATCATCGATCATCATCGATCATCATCGATCATCATCGATCATCATCGATCATCATCGATCATCATTGATCATCATCGATCATCGTCGATCATCGTCGATCATCGTCGATCAACTTCGATCAACTTCGATCAAATTCGATCATCGTCGATCATCATCGATCATCATCGATCATCATCTATCAACACCGATCATCATCGATCATCATCGATCAACACCGATCATCATCGATCATCATCGATCATCATCGACCATCATCGATCATCATCGATCATCATCGATCATAATCGATCATCATCGATCAACATCGATCATCATCGATCATCATCGATCATCATCGGTCATCATCGATCAACATCGATCATCATCGATCATCATCGATCAACATCGATCATCATCGATCATCATCGATCATCATCGATCATCATCGATCATCATCGATCAGCATCGATCATCATCGATCATCATCGATCATCATCGATCATCATCGATCATCGTCGATCATCATCGATCATCGTCGATCATCATCGATCAACATCGATCAGCATCGATCAACATCGATCATCATCGATCATCATCGATCATCATCGAACATCATCGATCATCATCGATCATCATCGATCATCATCGGTGATCATCGATCATCATCGATCATCATCGATCAACATCGATCTACATAGATCATCATCAATCATCATCGATCATCATCGATCATCATCGATCATCATCGATCATCATCGATCATCATCGATCATCATTGATCATCATCGATCATCGTCGATCATCGTCGATCATCGTCGATCAACTTCGATCAACTTCGATCAAATTCGATCATCGTCGATCATCATCGATCATCATCGATCATCATCTATCAACACCGATCATCATCGATCATCATCGATCAACACCGATCATCATCGATCATCATCGATCATCATCGACCATCATCGATCATCATCGATCATCATCGATCATAATCGATCATCATCGATCAACATCGATCATCATCGATCATCATCGATCATCATCGGTCATCATCGATCAACATCGATCATCATCGATCATCATCGATCAACATCGATCATCATCGATCATCATCGATCATCATCGATCATCATCGATCATCATCGATCAGCATCGATCATCATCGATCATCATCGATCATCATCGATCATCATCGATCATCGTCAATCATCATCGATCATCGTCGATCATCATCGATCAACATCGATCAGCATCGATCAACATCGATCAACATCGATCATCATCGATCATAATCGATCATCATCGATCAACATCGATCATCATCGATCATCATCGATCATCATCGATCATCATCGATCATCATCGATCATCATCGATCAACATCGATCAACATCGATCATCATCGATCATCATCGATCATCATCGATCATCTTCGATCTTCATCGATCATCTGCGAGCATCATCGATCATCATCGATCATCATAGATCATCATCGATCATCATCGATCATCATCGATCACCATCGATCATCATCGATCATCATCGATCATCATCGATCATCATCGATCATCATCGATCATCATCGATCATCATCGATCATCATCGATCAACACAGATCATCATCGATCATCATCGATCATCATCGATCATCATCGATCATCATCGATCATCATCGATCATCGTCGATCATCATCGATCATCATCGATCATCATCGATCATCATCGATCATCATCGACCATCGTCGATCATCATCGATCATCATCGATCATCATCGATCATCATCGATCATCATCGATCATCATGGATCATCATCGATAATTATCGATCAACATCGATCATCATCGATCATCATCGATCAACTTCGATCAACATCGATCATCATCGATCATCATCGATCATCATCGATCATCATCGATCATCATCGATCATCATCGATCATCATCGATTAATTATCATCGATCATTATCGATCATCATCGATCATCATCGATCATCATCGATCATCATCGATCATCATCGATCATCATCGTTCATCATCGATCGTCATCGATCATCATCGATCATCATCGATCATCGTCGATCATCATCGATCATCATCGATCATCATCGATCATCATCGATCATCATCGATCATCATCGATCAACTTCGATCAAATTCGATCATCGTCGATCATCATCGATCATCATCGATCATCATCGATCATCATCTATCAACACCGATCATCATCGATCATCATCGATCAACATCGATCATCATCGATCATCATCGATCATCATCGATCATCATCGATCAACATCGATCATCATCGATCATCATCGATCATCATCGATCATCATCGATCATCATCGATCATCGTCGATCATCATCGATCATCGTCGATCATCATCGATCAACATCGATCAGCATCGATCAACATCGATCAACATCGATCATCATCGATCATCATCGATCATCATCGATCAACATCGATCATCATCGATCATCATCGATCATCATCGATCAACATCGATCAACATCGATCATCATCGATCATCATCGATCATCATCGATCATCATCGATTATCATCGATCGTCATCGATCATCATAGATCATCATCGATCATCATCGATTATCATCGATCAATATCGGTCATCATCGATCATCATCGATCTTCATCGATCATCTGCGAGCATCATCGATCATCATCGATCATCATCGATCATCATCGATCATCATCGATCATCATCGTTCATCATCGATCGTCATCGATCATCATCGATCATCATCGATCATCGTCGATCATCATCGATCATCATCGATCATCATCGATCATCATCGATCATCATCGATCAACTTCGAGCAAATTCGATCATCGTCGATCATCATCGATCATCATCGATCATCATCGATCATCATCTATCAACACCGATCATCATCGATCGTCATCGATCATCATCGATCATCATCGATCATCGTCGGTCATCATCGATCATCATCGATCATCATCGATCATCATCGATCATCATCGATCATCATCGATCATCATCGATCATCATCGATCAACTTCGATCAAATTCGATCATCGTCGATCATCATCGATCATCATCGATCATCATCGATCATCATCTATCAACACCGATCATCATCGATCATCATCGATCAACACCGATCATCATCGACCATCATCGATCATCATCGATCATCATCGATCATCATCGATCATAATCGATCGTCATCGATCAACATCGATCATCATCGATCATCATCGATCATCATCGATCATCATCGATCAACATCGATCATCATCGATCATCATCGATCATCATCGATCATCATCGATCATCATCGATCATCATCGATCATCTCATCGATCATCATCGATCATCATCGATCATCATCGATCATCATCGATCATCATCGATCATCATCGATCATCATCGATCATCGTCGATCATCGTCGATCAACTTCGATCATCATCGATCATCATCGATCAACATCGATCATCATCGATCATCATCGATCATCATCGATCATCATCGATCATCATCGATCAACACCGATCATCATCGATCATCATCGATCAACACAGATCGTCATCGATCATCATCGATCATCATCGATCATCATCGATCATCATCGATAATTATCGATCAACATCGATCATCATCGATCATCATCGATCAACTTCGATCAACATCGATCATCATCGATCATCATCGATCATTATCGATCATCATCGATCATCATCGATCATCATCGATCATCATCGATCATCATCGATCATCATCGATCATCATCGATCATCATGGATCATCATCGATAATTATCGATCAACATCGATCATTATCGATCATCATCGATCAACTTCGATCAACATCGATCATCATCGATCATCATCGATCATTATCGATCATCATCGATCATCATCGATCATCATCGATCATCATCGATCATCATCGATCATCATCGATCATCATCGATTAATTATCATCGATCATTACCGATCATCATCTATCATCATCGATCATCATCGATCATCATCGATCATCATCGTTCATCATCGATCGTCATCGATCATCATCGATCATCATCGATCATCGTCGATCATCGTCGATCATCATCGATCATCATCGATCTTCATCGATCAAAATCGATCATCATCGATCATCATCGATCAACATCGATCATCATCGATCATCATCGATCATCATCGAACATCATCGATCATCATCGATCATCATCGATCATCATCGGTAATCATCGATCATCATCGATCATCATCGATCAACATCGATCTACATAGATCATCATCAATCATCATCGATCATCATCGATCATCATCGATCATCATCGATCATCATCGATCATCATCGATCATCATCGATCATCATCGATCATCGTCGATCATCATCGATCATCATCGATCATCATCGATCATCATCGATCATCATTGATCATCATCGATCATCGTCGATCATCGTCGATCATCGTCGATCAACTTCGATCAACTTCGATCAAATTCGATCATCGTCGATCATCATCGATCATCATCGATCATCATCTATCAACACCGATCATCATCGATCATCATCGATCAACACCGATCATCATCGATCATCATCGATCATCATCGACCATCATCGATCATCATCGATCATCATCGATCATAATCGATCATCATCGATCAACATCGATCATCATCGATCATCATCGATCATCATCGGTCATCATCGATCAACATCGATCATCATCGATCATCATCGATCAACATCGATCATCATCGATCATCATCGATCATCATCGATCATCATCGATCATCATCGATCAGCATCGATCATCATCGATCATCATCGATCATCATCGATCATCATCGATCATCGTCGATCATCATCGATCATCGTCGATCATCATCGATCAACATCGATCAGCATCGATCAACATCGATCAACATCGATCATCATCGATCATAATCGATCATCATCGATCAACATCGATCATCATCGATCATCATCGATCATCATCGATCATCATCGATCATCATCGAACATCATCGATCATCATCGATCATCATCGATCATCATCGGTGATCATCGATCATCATCGATCATCATCGATCAACATCGATCTACATAGATCATCATCAATCATCATCGATCATCATCGATCATCATCGATCATCATCGATCATCATCGATCATCATCGATCATCATCGATCATCGTCGATCATCATCGATCATCATCGATCATCATCGATCATCATCGGTCATCATCGATCAACATCGATCATCATCGATCATCATCGATCAACATCGATCATCATCGATCATCATCGATCATCATCGATCATCATCGATCATCATCGATCAGCATCGATCATCATCGATCATCATCGATCATCATCGATCATCATCGATCATCGTCGATCATCATCGATCATCGTCGATCATCATCGATCAACATAGATCAGCATCGATCAACATCGATCAACATCGATCAACATCGATCATCATCGATCATAATCGATCATCATCGATCAACATCGATCATCATCGATCATCATCGATCATCATCGATCATCATCGATCATCATCGATCATCATCGATCATCATCGATCAACATCGATCAACATCGATCATCATCGATCATCATCGATCATCATCGATCATCATCGATCTTCATCGATCATCTGCGAGCATCATCGATCATCATCGATCATCATAGATCATCATCGATCATCATCGATCATCATCGATCACCATCGATCATCATCGATCATCATCGATCATCATCGATCATCATCGATCATCATCGATCATCATCGATCAACACAGATCATCATCGATCATCATCGATCATCATCGATCATCATCGATCATCATCGATCATCATCGATCATCATCGATCATCGTCGATCATCATCGATCATCATCGATCATCATCGATCATCATCGATCATCATCGACCATCGTCGATCATCATCGATCATCATCGATCATCATCGATCATCATCGATCATCATCGATCATCATGGATCATCATCGATAATTATCGATCAACATCGATCATCATCGATCATCATCGATCAACTTCGATCAACATCGATCATCATCGATCATCATCGATCATCATCGATCATCATCGATCATCATCGATCATCATCGATCATCATCGATCATCATCGATTAATTATCATCGATCATTATCGATCATCATCGATCATCATCGATCATCATCGATCATCATCGTTCATCATCGATCGTCATCGATCATCATCGATCATCATCGATCATCGTCGATCATCATCGATCATCATCGATCATCATCGATCATCATCGATCATCATCGATCATCATCGATCAACTTCGATCAAATTCGATCATCGTCGATCATCATCGATCATCATCGATCATCATCGATCATCATCTATCAACACCGTTCATCATCGATCATCATCGATCAACATCGATCATCATCGATCATCATCGATCATCATCGATCATCATCGATCAACATCGATCATCATCGATCATCATCGATCATCTCATCGATCATCATCGATCATCATCGATCATCGTCGATCATCGTCGATCAACTTCGATCAACTTCGATCAACTTCGATCATCGTCGATCATCGATCATCATCGATCATCATCGATCATTATCGATCATAATCGATCATCATCGATCAACATCGATCATCATCGATCATCATCGATCATCATCGATCATCATCGATCATAATCGATCATCATCGATCATCGTCGATCATCATCGATCATCGTCGATCATCATCGATCAACATCGATCAGCATCGATCAACATCGATCAACATCGATCATCATCGATCATCATCGATCATCATCGATCAACATCGACCATCATCGATCATCATCGATCATCATCGATCATCATCGATCATCATCGATCATCATCGATCATCATCGATCAACATCGATCAACATCGATCATCATCGATCATCATCGATCATCATCGATCATCATCGATTATCATCGATCGTCATCGATCATCATAGATCATCATCGATCATCATCGATTATCATCGATCAATATCGGTCATCATCGATCATCATCGATCTTCATCGATCATCTGCGAGCATCATCGATCATCATCGATCATCATCGATCATCATCGATCATCATCGATCATCATCGTTCATCATCGATCGTCATCGATCATCATCGATCATCATCGATCATCGTCGATCATCATCGATCATCATCGATCATCATCGATCATCATCGATCATCATCGATCAACTTCGAGCAAATTCGATCATCGTCGATCATCATCGATCATCATCGATCATCATCGATCATCATCTATCAACACCGATCATCATCGATCATCATCGATCAACACCGATCATCATCGATCATCATCGATCATCATCGATCATTATCGATCATAATCGATCATCATCGATCAACATCGATCATCATTGATCATCATCGATCATCATCGATCATCATCGATCAACATCGATCATCATCGATCATCATCGATCATCATCGATCATCATCGATCATCATCGATCATCATCGATCATCATCGATCATCATCGATTATCTCATCGATCATCATCGATCATCATCGATCATCATCGATCATCATCGATCATCATCGATCATCGTCGATCATCGTCGATCAACTTCGATCAACTTCGATCAACTTCAATCATCGTCGATCATCGATCATCATCGATCATCATCGATCATCATCGATCATCTTCGATCATCATCGCTCATCATCGATCATCATCGGTCATCATCGATCAACATCGATCATCATCGATCATCATCGATCAACATCGATCATCATCGATCATCATCGATCATCATCGATCATCATCGATCATCATCGATCATCATCGATCATCATCGATCATCATCGATCAGCATCGATCATCATCGATCATCATCGATCATCATCGATCAACATCGATCATCATTGATCATCATCGATCATCGTCGATCATCGTCGATCAACTTCGATCAACTTCGATCAAATTCGATCATCGTCGATCATCATCGATCATCATTGATCAACATCGATCATCATCGATCACCATCGATCCACATCGATCATCATCGATCATCATCGATCATCATCGATAATCATTGATCATCATCGATCATCATCGATTATCATCGATCAATATCGGTCATCATCGATCATCATCGAGCTTCATCGAGCTTCATCGATCATCTGCGAGCATCATCGATCATAATCGATCATCATCGATCATCATCGATCATCATCGATCATCATCGATCATCATCGATCATCATGATCGATGGATCATCATCGATCAACATCGACCACCATCGATCATCATCGATCATCATCGATCATCATCGATCATCATCGATCATCATCGATCAACACCGATCATCATCGATCATCATCGATCAACACAGATCATCATCGATCATCCTCGATCATCATCGATCATCATCGATCATCATCGATCATCATCGATCATCATCGATCATCATCGATCATCATCGATCATCATCGATCATCATCGATCATCATCGATCATCATCGATCATCATGGATCATCATCGATAATTATCGATCAACATCGATCATCATCGATCATCATCGATCATCATCGATCATCATCGATCATCATCGATCATCATCGATCATCATCGATCATCATCGATCATCATCGATTAATTATCATCGATCATTACCGATCATCATCGATCATCTTCGATCATTATCGATCATCATCGATCATCATCGATCATCATCGATCATCATCGATCATCATCGATCATCATCGATCATCATCGATCATCATCGATCATCATCGATTAATTATCATCGATCATTACCGATCATCATCTATCATCATCGATCATCATCGATCATCATCGTTCATCATCGATCGTCATCGATCATCATCGATCATCATCGATCATCGTCGATCATCGTCGATCATCATCGATCATCATCGATCTTCATCGATCAAAATCGATCATCATCGATCATCATCGATCAACATCGATCATCATCGATCATCATCGATCATCATCGAACATCATCGATCATCATCGATCATCATCGATCATCATCGGTGATCATCGATCATCATCGATCATCATCGATCAACATCGATCTACATAGATCATCATCAATCATCATCGATCATCATCGATCATCATCGATCATCATCGATCATCATCGATCATCATCGATCATCATCGATCATCGTCGATCATCATCGATCATCATCGATCATCATCGATCATCATCGATCATCATTGATCATCATCGATCATCGTCGATCATCGTCGATCAACTTCGATCAACTTCGATCAAATTCGATCATCGTCGATCATCATCGATCATCATCGATCATCATCTATCAACACCGATCATCATCGATCATCATCGATCAACACCGATCATCATCGATCATCATCGATCATCATCGACCATCATCGATCATCATCGATCATCATCGATCATAATCGATCATCATCGATCAACATCGATCATCATCGATCATCATCGATCATCATCGGTCATCATCGATCAACATCGATCATCATCGATCATCATCGATCAACATCGATCATCATCGATCATCATCGATCATCATCGATCATCATCGATCATCATCGATCAGCATCGATCATCATCGATCATCATCGATCATCATCGATCATCATCGATCATCGTCGATCATCATCGATCATCGTCGATCATCATCGATCAACATCGATCAGCATCGATCAACATCGATCAACATCGATCATCATCGATCATAATCGATCATCATCGATCAACATCGATCATCATCGATCATCATCGATCATCATCGATCATCATCGATCATCATCGATCATCATCGATCATCATCGATCATCATCGATCAACATCGATCAACATCGATCATCATCGATCATCATCGATCATCATCGATCATCATCGATCTTCATCGATCATCTGCGAGCATCATCGATCATCATCGATCATCATAGATCATCATCGATCATCATCGATCATCATCGATCACCATCGATCATCATCGATCATCATCGATCATCATCGATCATCATCGATCATCATCGATCAACACAGATCATCATCGATCATCATCGATCATCATCGATCATCATCGATCATCATCGATCATCATCGATCATCATCGATCATCATCGATCATCATGGATCATCATCGATAATTATCGATCAACATCGATCATCATCGATCATCATCGATCATCATCGATCATCATCGACCATCGTCGATCATCATCGATCATCATCGATCATCATCGATCATCATCGATCATCATCGATCATCATCGATCATCATGGATCATCATCGATAATTATCGATCAACATCGATCATCATCGATCATCATCGATCAACTTCGATCAACATCGTTCATCATCGATCGTCATCGATCATCATCGATCATCATCGATCATCGTCGATCATCATCGATCATCATCGATCATCATCGATCATCATCGATCATCATCGATCATCATCGATCAACTTCGATCAAATTCGATCATCGTCGATCATCATCGATCATCATCGATCATCATCGATCATCATCTATCAACACCGTTCATCATCGATCATCATCGATCAACATCGATCATCATCGATCATCATCGATCATCATCGATCATCATCGATCAACATCGATCATCATCGATCATCATCGATCATCTCATCGATCATCATCGATCATCATCGATCATCGTCGATCATCGTCGATCAACTTCGATCAACTTCGATCAACTTCGATCATCGTCGATCATCGATCATCATCGATCATCATCGATCATTATCGATCATAATCGATCATCATCGATCAACATCGATCATCATCGATCATCATCGATCATCATCGATCATCATCGATCATAATCGATCATCATCGATCATCGTCGATCATCATCGATCATCGTCGATCATCATCGATCAACATCGATCAGCATCGATCAACATCGATCAACATCGATCATCATCGATCATCATCGATCATCATCGATCAACATCGACCATCATCGATCATCATCGATCATCATCGATCATCATCGATCATCATCGATCATCATCGATCATCATCGATCAACATCGATCAACATCGATCATCATCGATCATCATCGATCATCATCGATCATCATCGATTATCATCGATCGTCATCGATCATCATAGATCATCATCGATCATCATCGATTATCATCGATCAATATCGGTCATCATCGATCATCATCGATCTTCATCGATCATCTGCGAGCATCATCGATCATCATCGATCATCATCGATCATCATCGATCATCATCGATCATCATCGTTCATCATCGATCGTCATCGATCATCATCGATCATCATCGATCATCGTCGATCATCATCGATCATCATCGATCATCATCGATCATCATCGATCATCATCGATCAACTTCGAGCAAATTCGATCATCGTCGATCATCATCGATCATCATCGATCATCATCGATCATCATCGATCATCATCTATCAACACCGATCATCATCGATCATCATCGATCAACACCGATCATCATCGATCATCATCGATCATCATCGATCATTATCGATCATAATCGATCATCATCGATCAACATCGATCATCATTGATCATCATCGATCATCATCGATCATCATCGATCAACATCGATCATCATCGATCATCATCGATCATCATCGATCATCATCGATCATCATCGATCATCATCGATCATCATCGATCATCATCGATTATCTCATCGATCATCATCGATCATCATCGATCATCATCGATCATCATCGATCATCATCGATCATCGTCGATCATCGTCGATCAACTTCGATCAACTTCGATCAACTTCAATCATCGTCGATCATCGATCATCATCGATCATCATCGATCATCATCGATCATCATCGATCATCATCGCTCATCATCGATCATCATCGGTCATCATCGATCAACATCGATCATCATCGATCATCATCGATCAACATCGATCATCATCGATCATCATCGATCATCATCGATCATCATCGATCATCATCGATCATCATCGATCATCATCGATCATCATCGATCAGCATCGATCATCATCGATCATCATCGATCATCATCGATCAACATCGATCATCATTGATCATCATCGATCATCGTCGATCATCGTCGATCAACTTCGATCAACTTCGATCAAATTCGATCATCGTCGATCATCATCGATCATCATTGATCAACATCGATCATCATCGATCACCATCGATCCACATCGATCATCATCGATCATCATCGATCATCATCGATAATCATTGATCATCATCGATCATCATCGATTATCATCGATCAATATCGGTCATCATCGATCATCATCGAGCTTCATCGAGCTTCATCGATCATCTGCGAGCATCATCGATCATAATCGATCATCATCGATCATCATCGATCATCATCGATCATCATCGATCATCATCGATCATCATGATCGATGGATCATCATCGATCAACATCGACCACCATCGATCATCATCGATCATCATCGATCATCATCGATCATCATCGATCATCATCGATCAACACCGATCATCATCGATCATCATCGATCAACACAGATCATCATCGATCATCCTCGATCATCATCGATCATCATCGATCATCATCGATCATCATCGATCATCATCGATCATCATCGATCATCATCGATCATCATCGATCATCATCGATCATCATCGATCATCATCGATCATCATGGATCATCATCGATAATTATCGATCAACATCGATCATCATCGATCATCATCGATCATCATCGATCATCATCGATCATCATCGATCATCATCGATCATCATCGATCATCATCGATCATCATCGATTAATTATCATCGATCATTACCGATCATCATCGATCATCTTCGATCATTATCGATCATCATCGATCATCATCGATCATCATCGATCATCATCGATCATCATCGATCATCATCGATCATCATCGATCATCATCGATCATCATCGATTAATTATCATCGATCATTACCGATCATCATCTATCATCATCGATCATCATCGATCATCATCGTTCATCATCGATCGTCATCGATCATCATCGATCATCATCGATCATCGTCGATCATCGTCGATCATCATCGATCATCATCGATCTTCATCGATCAAAATCGATCATCATCGATCATCATCGATCAACATCGATCATCATCGATCATCATCGATCATCATCGAACATCATCGATCATCATCGATCATCATCGATCATCATCGGTGATCATCGATCATCATCGATCATCATCGATCAACATCGATCTACATAGATCATCATCAATCATCATCGATCATCATCGATCATCATCGATCATCATCGATCATCATCGATCATCATCGATCATCATCGATCATCGTCGATCATCATCGATCATCATCGATCATCATCGATCATCATCGATCATCATTGATCATCATCGATCATCGTCGATCATCGTCGATCAACTTCGATCAACTTCGATCAAATTCGATCATCGTCGATCATCATCGATCATCATCGATCATCATCTATCAACACCGATCATCATCGATCATCATCGATCAACACCGATCATCATCGATCATCATCGATCATCATCGACCATCATCGATCATCATCGATCATCATCGATCATAATCGATCATCATCGATCAACATCGATCATCATCGATCATCATCGATCATCATCGGTCATCATCGATCAACATCGATCATCATCGATCATCATCGATCAACATCGATCATCATCGATCATCATCGATCATCATCGATCATCATCGATCATCATCGATCAGCATCGATCATCATCGATCATCATCGATCATCATCGATCATCATCGATCATCGTCGATCATCATCGATCATCGTCGATCATCATCGATCAACATCGATCAGCATCGATCAACATCGATCAACATCGATCATCATCGATCATAATCGATCATCATCGATCAACATCGATCATCATCGATCATCATCGATCATCATCGATCATCATCGATCATCATCGATCATCATCGATCATCATCGATCATCATCGATCAACATCGATCAACATCGATCATCATCGATCATCATCGATCATCATCGATCATCATCGATCTTCATCGATCATCTGCGAGCATCATCGATCATCATCGATCATCATAGATCATCATCGATCATCATCGATCATCATCGATCACCATCGATCATCATCGATCATCATCGATCATCATCGATCATCATCGATCATCATCGATCAACACAGATCATCATCGATCATCATCGATCATCATCGATCATCATCGATCATCATCGATCATCATCGATCATCGTCGATCATCATCGATCATCATCGATCATCATCGATCATCATCGATCATCATCGACCATCGTCGATCATCATCGATCATCATCGATCATCATCGATCATCATCGATCATCATCGATCATCATGGATCATCATCGATAATTATCGATCAACATCGATCATCATCGATCATCATCGATCAACTTCGATCAACATCGATCATCATCGATCATCATCGATCATCATCGATCATCATCGATCATCATCGATCATCATCGATCATCATCGATCATCATCGATCATCATCGATGATCATCGTTCATCATCGATCGTCATCGATCATCATCGATCATCATCGATCATCGTCGATCATCATCGATCATCATCGATCATCATCGATCATCATCGATCATCATCGATCATCATCGATCAACTTCGATCAAATTCGATCATCGTCGATCATCATCGATCATCATCGATCATCATCGATCATCATCTATCAACACCGATCATCATCGATCATCATCGATCAACATCGATCATCATCGATCATCATCGATCATCATCGATCATCATCGATCAACATCGAACATCATCGATCATCATCGATCAACATCGATCAGCATCGATCAACATCGATCAACATCGATCATCATCGATCATCATCGATCATCATCGATCAACATCGATCATCATCGATCATCATCGATCATCATCGATCATCATCGATCATCATCGATCATCATCGATCATCATCGATCAACATCGATCATCATCGATCATCATCGATCATCATCGATCATCATCGATTATCATCGATCGTCATCGATCATCATAGATCATCATCGATCATCATCGATTATCATCGATCAATATCGGTCATCATCGATCATCATCGATCTTCATCGATCATCTGCGAGCATCATCGATCATCATCGATCATCATCGATCATCATCGATCATCATCGATCATCATCGTTCATCATCGATCGTCATCGATCATCATCGATCATCATCGATCATCGTCGATCATCATCGATCATCATCGATCATCATCGATCATCATCGATCATCATCGATCAACTTCGAGCAAATTCGATCATCGTCGATCATCATCGATCATCATCGATCATCATCGATCATCATCTATCAACACCGATCATCATCGATCATCATCGATCAACACCGATCATCATCGATCATCATCGATCATCATCGATCATTATCGATCATAATCGATCATCATCGATCAACATCGATCATCATTGATCATCATCGATCATCATCGATCATCATCGATCAACATCGATCATCATCGATCATCATCGATCATCATCGATCATCATCGATCATCATCGATCATCATCGATCATCATCGATCATCATCGATCATCTCATCGATCATCATCGATCATCATCGATCATCATCGATCATCATCGATCATCATCGATCATCGTCGATCATCGTCGATCAACTTCGATCAACTTCGATCAACTTCGATCATCGTCGATCATCGATCATCATCGATCATCATCGATCATCATCGATCATCATCGATCATCATCGCTCATCATCGATCATCATCGGTCATCATCGATCAACATCGATCATCATCGATCATCATCGATCAACATCGATCATCATCGATCATCATCGATCATCATCGATCATCATCGATCATCATTGATCATCATCGATCATCATCGATCATCATCGATCAGCATCGATCATCATCGATCATCATCGATCATCATCGATCAACATCGATCATCATTGATCATCATCGATCATCGTCGATCATCGTCGATCAACTTCGATCAACTTCGATCAAATTCGATCATCGTCGATCATCATCGATCATCATTGATCAACATCGATCATCATCGATCACCATCGATCAACATCGATCATCATCGATCATCATCGATCATCATCGATAATCATTGATCATCATCGATCATCATCGATTATCATCGATCAATATCGGTCATCATCGATCATCATCGAGCTTCATCGAGCTTCATCGATCATCTGCGAGCATCATCGATCATAATCGATCATCATCGATCATCATCGATCATCATCGATCATCATCGATCATCATCGATCATCATCGATCATCATCGATCATCATCGATCATCATCGATCATCATCGATCATGATGATCATGATGATCGATGGATCATCATCGATCAACATCGACCACCATCGATCATCATCGATCATCATCGATCATCATCGATCATCATCGATCATCATCGATCAACACCGATCATCATCGATCATCATCGATCAACACAGATCATCATCGATCATCCTCGATCATCATCGATCATCATCGATCATCATCGATCATCATCGATCATCATCGATCATCATCGATCATCATCGATCATCATCGATCATCATCGATCATCATGGATCATCATCGATAATTATCGATCAACATCGATCATCATCGATCATCATCGATCATCATCGATCATCATCGATCATCATCGATCATCATCGATCATCATCGATCATCATCGATTAATTATCATCGATCATTACCGATCATCAACGATCACCTTCGATCATCATCGATCATCATCGATCATCATCGATCATCATCGATCATCATCGATCATCATCGATCATCATCGATCATCATCGATCATCATCGATCATCATGGATCATCATCGATAATTATCGATCAACATCGATCATCATCGATCATCATCGATCAACTTCGATCAACATCGATCATCATCGATCATCATCGATCATCATCGATCATCATCGATCATCATCGATCATCATCGATCATCATCGATCATCATCGATCATCATCGATTAATTATCATCGATCATTACCGATCATCATCGATCATCATCGATCATCATCGATCATCATCGATCAACATCGATCACCATCGATCATCATCGATTATCATCGATCATCATCGATCAACACCGATCATCATCGATCATCATCGATCAACACAGATCATCATCGATCATCATCGATCATCATCGATCAACACCGATCATCATCGATCATCATCGATCATCATCGACCATCATCGATCATCATCGATCATCATCGATCATAATCGATCATCATCGATCAACATCGATCATCATCGATCATCATCGATCATCATCGGTCATCATCGATCAACATCGATCATCATCGATCATCATCGATCAACATCGATCATCATCGATCATCATCGATCATCATCGATCATCATCGATCATCATCGATCAGCATCGATCATCATCGATCATCATCGATCATCATCGATCATCATCGATCATCGTCGATCATCATCGATCATCGTCGATCATCATCGATCAACATCGATCAGCATCGATCAACATCGATCAACATCGATCATCATCGATCATAATCGATCATCATCGATCAACATCGATCATCATCGATCATCATCGATCATCATCGATCATCATCGATCATCATCGATCATCATCGATCATCATCGATCAACATCGATCAACATCGATCATCATCGATCATCATCGATCATCATCGATCATCATCGATCTTCATCGATCATCTGCGAGCATCATCGATCATCATCGATCATCATAGATCATCATCGATCATCATCGATCATCATCGATCACCATCGATCATCATCGATCATCATCGATCATCATCGATCATCATCGATCATCATCGATCATCATCGATCAACACAGATCATCATCGATCATCATCGATCATCATCGATCATCATCGATCATCATCGATCATCATCGATCATCGTCGATCATCATCGATCATCATCGATCATCATCGATCATCATCGATCATCATCGACCATCGTCGATCATCATCGATCATCATCGATCATCATCGATCATCATCGATCATCATCGATCATCATGGATCATCATCGATAATTATCGATCAACATCGATCATCATCGATCATCATCGATCAACTTCGATCAACATCGATCATCATCGATCATCATCGATCATCATCGATCATCATCGATCATCATCGATTAATTATCATCGATCATTATCGATCATCATCGATCATCATCGATCATCATCGATCATCATCGATCATCATCGATCATCATCGTTCATCATCGATCGTCATCGATCATCATCGATCATCATCGATCATCGTCGATCATCATCGATCATCATCGATCATCATCGATAATCATCGATCATCATCGATCATCATCGATCAACTTCGATCAAATTCGATCATCGTCGATCATCATCGATCATCATCGATCATCATCGATCATCATCTATCAACACCGATCATCATCGATCATCATCGATCAACATCGATCATCATCGATCATCATCGATCATCATCGATCATCATCGATCAACATCGATCATCATCGATCATCATCGATCATCATCGATCATCATCGATCATCATCGATCATCGTCGATCATCATCGATCATCGTCGATCATCATCGATCAACATCGATCAGCATCGATCAACATCGATCAACATCGATCATCATCGATCATCATCGATCATCATCGATCAACATCGATCATCATCGATCATCATCGATCATCATCGATCATCATCGATCATCATCGATCATCATCGATCATCATCGATCAACATCGATCATCATCGATCATCATCGATCTTCATCGATCATCTGCGAGCATCATCGATCATCATCGATCATCATCGATCATCATCGATCATCATCGATCATCATCGTTCATCATCGATCGTCATCGATCATCATCGATCATCATCGATCATCGTCGATCATCATCGATCATCATCGATCATCATCGATCATCATCGATCATCATCGATCAACTTCGAGCAAATTCGATCATCGTCGATCATCATCGATCATCATCGATCATCATCGATCATCATCTATCAACACCGATCATCATCGATCGTCATCGATCATCATCGATCATCATCGATCATCGTCGGTCATCATCGATCATCATCGATCATCATCGATCATCATCGATCATCATCGATCATCATCGATCATCATCGATCATCATCGATCATCATCGATCAACTTCGATCAAATTCGATCATCGTCGATCATCATCGATCATCATCGATCATCATCGATCATCATCTATCAACACCGATCATCATCGATCATCATCGATCAACACCGATCATCATCGATCATCATCGATCATCATCGATCATCATCGATCATAATCGATCGTCATCGATCAACATCGATCATCATCGATCATCATCGATCATCATCGATCATCATCGATCATCATCGATCAACATCGATCATCATCGATCATCATCGATCATCATCGATCATCATCGATCATCACCGATCATCATCGATCATCTCATCGATCATCATCGATCATCATCGATCATCATCGATCATCGTCGATCATCGTCGATCAACTTCGATCATCATCGATCATCATCGATCAACATCGATCATCATCGATCATCATCGATCATCATCGATCATCATCGATCATCATCGATCAACACCGATCATCATCGATCATCATCGATCAACACAGATCGTCATCGATCATCATCGATCATCATCGATCATCATCGATCATCATCGATCGTCATCGATCATCGTCGATCATCATCGATCGTCATCGATCATCATCGATCATCATCGATCATCATCGATCATCATCGATCATCATCGATCATCATGGATCATCATCGATAATTATCGATCAACATCGATCATCATCGATCATCATCGATCAACTTCGATCAACATCGATCATCATCGATCATCATCGATCATTATCGATCATCATCGATCATCATCGATCATCATCGATCATCATCGATCATCATCGATCATCATCGATCATCATCGATCATCATCGATCATCATCGATCATCATGGATCATCATCGATAATTATCGATCAACATCGATCATCATCGATCATCATCGATCAACTTCGATCAACATCGATCATCATCGATCATCATCGATCATTATCGATCATCATCGATCATCATCGATCATCATCGATCATCATCGATCATCATCGATCATCATCGATTAATTATCATCGATCATTACCGATCATCATCTATCATCATCGATCATCATCGATCATCATCGATCATCATCGTTCATCATCGATCGTCATCGATCATCATCGATCATCATCGATCATCGTCGATCATCGTCGATCATCATCGATCATCATCGATCTTCATCGATCAAAATCGATCATCATCGATCATCATCGATCAACATCGATCATCATCGATCATCATCGATCATCATCGAACATCATCGATCATCATCGATCATCATCGATCATCATCGGTGATCATCGATCATCATCGATCATCATCGATCAACATCGATCTACATAGATCATCATCAATCATCATCGATCATCATCGATCATCATCGATCATCATCGATCATCATCGATCATCATCGATCATCATCGATCATCGTCGATCATCATCGATCATCATCGATCATCATCGATCATCGTCGATCATCATTGATCATCATCGATCATCGTCGATCATCGTCGATCATCGTCGATCAACTTCGATCAACTTCGATCAAATTCGATCATCGTCGATCATCATCGATCATCATCGATCATCATCTATCAACACCGATCATCATCGATCATCATCGATCAACACCGATCATCATCGATCATCATCGATCATCATCGACCATCATCGATCATCATCGATCATCATCGATCATAATCGATCATCATCGATCAACATCGATCATCATCGATCATCATCGATTATCATCGGTCATCATCGATCAACATCGATCATCATCGATCATCATCGATCAACATCGATCATCATCGATCATCATCGATCATCATCGATCATCATCGATCATCATCGATCAGCATCGATCATCATCGATCATCATCGATCATCATCGATCATCATCGATCATCGTCGATCATCATCGATCATCGTCTCATCGATCATCATAGATCATCATCGATCATCATCGATCATCATCGATCACCATCGATCATCATCGATCATCATCGATCATCATCGATCATCATCGATCATCATCGATCATCATCGATCATCATCGATCAACACAGATCATCATCGATCATCATCGATCATCATCGATCATCATCGATCATCATCATCATCATCGATCATCGTCGATCATCATCGATCATCATCGATCATCATCGATCATCATCGATCATCATCGATCATCATCGATCATCGTCGATCATCATCGATCATCATCTATCATCATCGATCATCATCGATCATCATCGATCATCATGGATCATCATCGATAATTATCGATCAACATCGATCATCATCGATCATCATCGATCAACTTCGATCAACATCGATCATCATCGATCATCATCGATCATCATCGATCATCATCGATCATCATCGATCATCATCGATCATCATCGATCATCATCGATCATCATCGATCATCATCGGTTAATTATCATCGATCATTATCGATCATCATCGATCATCATCGATCATCATCGATCATCATCGATCATCATCGATCATCATCGTTCATCATCGATCCTCATCGATCATCATCGATCATCATCGATCGTCGTCGATCATCATCGATCATCATCGATCATCATCGATCATCATCGATCATCATCGATCATCATCGATCAGCTTCGATCAAATTCGATCATCGTCGATCATCATCGATCATCATCGATCATCATCGATCATCATCTATCAACACCGATCATCATCGATCAACACCGATCATCATCGATCATCATCGATCATCATCGATCATCATCGATCATAATCGATCATCATCGATCAACATCGATCATCATCGATCATCATCGATCATCATCGATCATCATCGATCATCATCGATTATCATCGATCGTCATCGATCATCATCGATCATCATCGATCATCATCGATTATCATCGATCAATATCGGTCATCATCGATCATCATCGATCTTCATCGATCATCTGCGAGCATCATCGATCATCATCGATCATCATCGATCATCATCGATCATCATCGATCATCATCGATCATCATTGATCATCATCGATCATCATCGATCATCATCGATCATCATCGATCATCATCGATCATCATCGATCATCATCGATCAACATCGATCATCATTGATCATCATCGATCATCGTCGATCATCGTCGATTAACTTCGATCAACTTCGATCAAATTCGATCATCGTCGATCATCATCGATCATCATCGATCATCATCGATCAACATCGATCATCATCGATCATCATCGATCAACATCGATCATCATCGATCATCATCGATCGTCATCGATCATCGTCGATCATCATCGATCATCATCGATTATCATCGATCAATATCGGTCATCATCGATCATCATCGATCTTCATCGATCATCTGCGAGCATCATAGATCATCATCGATCATCATCGATCATCATCGATCATCATTGATCATCATCGATCATCATCGATCATCATCGATCATCATCGATCATCATCGATCATCATCGATCATCATCGATCAACATCGATCATCATTGATCATCATCGATCATCGTCGATCATCGTCGATCATCATCGATCATCATCGATTATCATCGATCAATATCGGTCATCATCGATCTTCATCGATCATCTGCGAGCATCATCGATCATCATCGATCATCATCGATCATCATCGATCATCATCAATCATCATCGATCATCATCGATCAACATCGATCACCATCGATCATCATCGATCATCATCGATCATCATCGATCAACACCGATCATCATCGATCATCATCGATCAACACAGATCATCATCGATCATCATCGATCATCATCGATCATCATCGATCATCATCGATCATCATCGATCATCGTCGATCATCATCGATCATCATCGATCATCATCGATCATCATCGATCATCATCGATCATCATCGATCATCATCGATCATCATCGATCATCTTCGATCAGCATCGATCATCATCGATCATCATCGATCATCATCGATCATCATCGATCATCATCGATCATCATCGATCATCATCGATCAACATCGATCAACATCGATCATCATCGATCATCATCGATCATCATCGATCATCATCGATTATCATCGATCTTCATCGATCATCTGCGAGCATCATCGATCATCATCGATCATCATAGATCATCATCGATCATCATCGATCATCATCGATCACCATCGATCATCATCGATCATCATCGATCATCATCGATCATCATCGATCATCATCGATCATCATCGATCAACACAGATCATCATCGATCATCATCCATCATCATCGATCATCATCGATCATCATCATCATCATCGATCATCGTCGATCATCAACGATCATCATCGATCATCATCGATCATCATCGATCATCATCGATCATCGTCGATCATCATCGATCATCATCTATCATCATCGATCATCTTCGATCATCATCGATCATCATGGATCATCATCGATAATTATCGATCAACATCGATCATCATCGATCATCATCGATCAACTTCGATCAACATCGATCATCATCGATCATCATCGATCATCATCGATCATCATCGATCATCATCGATCATCATCGATCATCATCGATCATCATCGATCATCATCGATCATCATCGATCATCATCGGTTAATTATCATCGATCATTATCGTTCATCATCGATCGTCATCGATCATCATCGATCATCATCGATCGTCGTCGATCATCATCGATCATCATCGATCATCATCGATCATCATCGATCATCATCGATCATCATCGATCAACTTCGATCAAATTCGATCATCGTCGATCATCATCGATCATCATCTATCAACACCGATCATCATCGATCATCATCGATCAACACCGATCATCATCGATCATCATCGATCATCATCGATCATCATCGATCATAATCGATCATCATCGATCAACATCGATCATCATCGATCATCATCGATCATCATCGATCATCATCGATCATCATCGATTATCATCGATCGTCCTCGATCATCATCGATCATCATCGATCATCATCGATTATCATCGATCAATATCGGTCATCATCGATCATCATCGATCTTCATCGATCATCTGCGAGCATCATCGATCATCATCGATCATCATCGATCATCATCGATCATCATCGATCATCATTGATCATCATCGATCATCATCGATCATCATCGATCATCATCGATCATCATCGATCATCATCGATCAACATCGATCATCATTGATCATCATCGATCATCGTCGATCATCGTCGATCAACTTCGATCAACTTCGATCAAATTCGATCATCGTCGATCATCATCGATCATCATCGATCATCATCGATCAACATCGATCATCATCGATCATCATCGATCAACATCGATCATCATCGATCATCATCGATCGTCATCGATCATCATCGATCATCATCGATCATCATCGATCATCATCGATCATCATCGATCATCATCGATCATAATCGATCATCATCGATCAACATCGTTCATCATCGATCATCATCGATCATCATCGATCATCATCGATCATCATCGATTATCATCGATCGTCATCGATCATCATCGATCATCATCGATCATCATCGATTATCATCGATCAATATCGGTCATCATCGATCATCATCGATCTTCATCGATCATCTGCGAGCATCATCGATCATCATCGATCATCATCGATCATCATCGATCATCATTGATCATCATCGATCATCATCGATCATCATCGATCATCATCGATCATCATCGATCATCATCGATCATCATCGATCAACATCGATCATCATTGATCATCATCGATCATCGTCGATCATCGTCGATCAACTTCGATCAACTTCGATCAAATTCGATCATCGTCGATCATCATCGATCATCATCGATCATCATCGATCAACATCGATCATCATCGATCATCAACGATCAACATCGATCATCATCGATCATCATCGATCGTCATCGATCATCATCGATCATCATCGATCATCATCGATTATCATCGATCAATATCGGTCATCATCGATCTTCATCGATCTTCATCGATCATCTGCGAGCATCATCGATCATCATCGATCATCATCGATCATCATCGATCATCATCAATCATCATCCATCATCATCGATCAACATCGATCACCATCGATCATCATCGATCATCATCGATCATCATCGATCAACACCGATCATCATCGATCATCATCGATCAACACAGATCATCATCGATCATCATCGATCATCATCGATCATCATCGATCATCATCGATCATCATCGATCATCGTCGATCATCATCGATCATCATCGATCATCATCGATCATCATCGATCATCTTCGATCAGCATCGATCATCATCGATCATCATCGATCATCATCGATCATCATCGATCATCATCGATCATCATCGATCATCATCGATCATCATCGATCATCATCGATCATCATCGATTATCATCGATCTTCATCGATCATCTGCGAGCATCATCGATCATCATCGATCATCATAGATCATCATCGATCATCATCGATCATCATCGATCACCATCGATCATCATCGATCATCAACGATCAACATCGATCATCATCGATCATCATCGATCGTCATCGATCATCATCGATCATCATCGATCATCATCGATTATCATCGATCAATATCGGTCATCATCGATCTTCATCGATCTTCATCGATCATCTGCGAGCATCATCGATCATCATCGATCATCATCGATCATCATCGATCATCATCAATCATCATCCATCATCATCGATCAACATCGATCACCATCGATCATCATCGATCATCATCGATCATCATCGATCAACACCGATCATCATCGATCATCATCGATCAACACAGATCATCATCGATCATCATCGATCATCATCGATCATCATCGATCATCATCGATCATCATCGATCATCGTCGATCATCATCGATCATCATCGATCATCATCGATCATCATCGATCATCTTCGATCAGCATCGATCATCATCGATCATCATCGATCATCATCGATCATCATCGATCATCATCGATCATCATCGATCATCATCGATCATCATCGATCATCATCGATTATCATCGATCTTCATCGATCATCTGCGAGCATCATCGATCATCATCGATCATCATAGATCATCATCGATCATCATCGATCATCATCGATCACCATCGATCATCATCGATCATCATCGATCATCATCGATCATCATCGATCATCATCGATCATCATCGATCAACACAGATCATCATCGATCATCATCGATCATCATCGATCATCATCGATCATCACCGATCATCATCGATCATCATCGATCATCATCGATCATCATCGATCATCGTCGATCATCATCGATCATCATCGATCATCGTCGATCATCATCGATCATCATCGATCATCGTCGATCATCATCGATCATCATCGATCATCATCGATCATCATCGATCATCATCGATCATCATCGATCATCATGGGTCATCATGGGTCATCATCGATAATTATCGATCAACATCGATCATCATCGATCATCATCGATCAACTTCGATCAACATCGATCATCATCGATCATCATCGATCATCATCGATCATCATCGATCAGCATCGATAATCATCGATCATCATCGATTAATTATCATCGATCATTATCGATCATCATCGATCATCATCGATCATCATCGATCATCATCGATCATCATCGATCATCATCGATCATCATCGATCATCATCGTTCATCATCGATCGTCATCGATCATCATCGATCATCATCGATCATCGTCGATCATCATCGATCATCATCGATTATCATCGATCATCATCGATCATCATCGATCAACTTCGATCAAATTCGATCATCGTCGATCATCATCAATCATCATCGATCATCATCGATCATCATCTATCAACACTGATCATCATCGATCATCATCGATCAACACCGATCATCATCGATCATCATCGATCATCATCGATCATCATCGATCATAATCGATCATCATCGATCAACATCGATCATCATCGATCATCATCGATCATCATCGATCATCATCGATCATAATCGATCAACTTCGATCAAATTCGATCATCGTCGATCATCATCGATCATCATCGATCATCATCGATCATCATCTATCAACACTGATCATCATCGATCATCATCGATCAACACCGATCATCATCGATCATCATCGATCATCATCGATCATCATCGATCATAATCGATCATCATCGATCAACATCGATCATCATCGATCATCATCGATCATCATCGATCATCATCGATCATAATCGATCATCATCGATCATCGTCGATCATCATCGAACATCGTCGATCATCATCGATCATCGTCGATCATCATCGATCAACATCGATCAGCATCGATCAACATCGATCAACATCGATCATCATCGATCATCATCGATCATCATCGATCAACATCGGTCATCATCGATCATCATCGATCATCATCGATCATCATCGATCATCATCGATCATCATCGATCATCATCGATCAACATCGATCAACATCGATCATCATCGATCATCATCGATCATCATCGATCATCATCGATTATCATCGATCGTCATCGATCATCATAGATCATCATCGATCATCATCGATTATCATCGATCAATATCGGTCATCATCGATCATCATCGATCTTCATCGATCATCTGCGAGCATCATCGATCATCATCGATCATCATCGATCATCATCGATCATCATCGATCATCATCGTTCATCATCGATCGTCATCGATCATCATCGATCATCATCGATCATCGTCGATCATCATCGATCATCATCGATCATCATCGATCATCATCGATCAACTTCGAGCAAATTCGATCATCGTCGATCATCATCGATCATCATCGATCATCATCGATCATCATCTATCAACACCGATCATCATCGATCATCATCGATCATCATCGATCATCATCGATCATAATCGATCATCATCGATCAACATCGATCATCATCGATCATCATCGATCATCATCGATCATCATCGATCAACATCGATCATCATCGATCATCATCGATCATCATCGATCATCATCGATCATCATCGATCATCATCGATCATCATCGATCATCATCGATCATCTCATCGATCATCATCGATCATCATCAATCATCATCGATCATCATCGATCATCATCGATCATCGTCGATCATCGTCGATCAACTTCGATCAACTTCGATCAACTTCGATCATCGTCGATCATCGATCATCATCGATCATCATCGATCATCATCGATCATCATCGATCATCATCGATCATCATCGCTCATCATCGATCATCATCGGTCATCATCGATCAACATCGATCATCATCGATCATCATCGATCAACATCGATCAACATCGATCATCATCGATCATCATCGATCATCATCGATCATCATCGATCATCATCGATCATCATCGATCATCATCGATCATCATCGATCATCTCATCGATCATCATCGATCATCATCAATCATCATCGATCATCATCGATCATCATCGATCATCGTCGATCATCGTCGATCAACTTCGATCAACTTCGATCAACTTCGATCATCGTCGATCATCGATCATCATCGATCATCATCGATCATCATCGATCATCATCGATCATCATCGATCATCATCGATCATCATCGCTCATCATCGATCATCATCGGTCATCATCGATCAACATCGATCATCATCGATCATCATCGATCAACATCGATCATCATCGATCATCATCGATCATCATCGATCATCATCGATCAGCATCGACCATCATCGATCATCATCGATCATCATCGATCAACATCGATCATCATTGATCATCATCGATCATCGTCGATCATCGTCGATCAACTTCGATCAACTTCGATCAAATTCGATCATCGTCGATCATCATCGATCATCATCGATCATCATCGATCATCATCGATTAATTATCATCGATCATTACCGATCATCATCGATCATCTTCGATCATCATCGATCATCATCGATTATCATCGATCATCATCGATCATCATCGATCATCATCGATCATCATCGATCATCATCGATCATCATCGATCATCATCGATCATCATCGATCATCATGGATCATCATCGGTAATTATCGATCAACATCGATCATCATCGATCATCATCGATCAACTTCGATCAACATCAATCATCATCGATCATCATCGATCATCATCGATCATCATCGATCATCATCGATCATCATCGATCATCATCGATCATCATCGATCATCATCGATTAATTATCATCGATCATTACCGATCATCATCGATCATCTTCGATCATCATCGATCATCATCGATCATCATCGATCATCATCGATCATCATCGATCATCATCGATCATCATCGATCATCATCGATCATCATCGATCATCATGGATCATCATCGATAATTATCGATCAACATCGATCATCATCGATCATCATCGATCATCATCGATCATCATCGATCATCATCGATCATCATCGATCATAATCGATCATCATCGATCATCATCGATCATCATCGATCATCATCGATCATCATCGATCATCATCGATCATCATCGATCATCATCGATCATCATCGATCATCATCGATCATCATCGATCATCATCGATCATCATCGATCATCATGGATCATCATCGATAATTATCGATCAACATCGATCATCATCGATCATCATCGATCAACTTCGATCAACATCGATCATCATCGATCATCATCGATCATCATCGATCATCATCGATCATCATCGATCTTCATCGATCAACATCGATCATCATCGATCATCATCGATCAACATCGATCATCATCGATCATCATCGATCATCATCGATCATCATCGACCATCATCGATCATCATCGGTGATCATCGATCATCATCGATAATTATCGATCAACATCGATCATCATCGATCATCATCGATCATCATCGATCATCATCGATCATCATGGATCATCATCGATAATTATCGATCAACATCGATCATCATCGATCATCATCGATCATCATCGATCATCATCGATCATCATCGATCATCATCGATCATCATCGATCATCATCGATCATCATCGATCATCATCGATCATCATCGATCATCATCGATCATCATCGATCATCATGGATCATCATCGATAATTATCGATCAACATCGATCATCATCGATCATCATCGATCAACTTCGATCAACATCGATCATCATCGATCATCATCGATCATCATCGATCATCATCGATCATCATCGATCTTCATCGATCAACATCGATCATCATCGATCATCATCGATCAACATCGATCATCATCGATCATCATCGATCATCATCGATCATCATCGACCATCATCGATCATCATCGATCAACATCGATCTACATAGATCATCATCAATCATCATCGATCATCATCGATCATCATCGATCATCATCGATCATCATCGATCATCATCGATCATCATCGATCATCATCGATCATCATCGATCATCATCGATCATCATCGATCATCATCGATCATCATCGATCATCATCGATCAACATCGATCATCATTGATCATCATCGATCATCGTCGATCATCGTCGATCATCGTCGATCAACTTCGATCAACTTCGATCAAATTCGATCATCGTCGATCATCATCGATCATCATCGATCATCATCGATCATCATCTATCAACACCGATCATCATCGATCATCATCGATCAACACTGATCATCATCGATCATCATCGATCATCATCGATCATCATCGATCATCATCGATCATAATCGATCATCATCGATCAACATCGATCATCATCGATCATCATCGATCATCATCGATCATCATCGATCATCATCGATCATCATCGATCATCGTCGATCATCATCGATCATTGTCGATCATCATCGATCAACATCGATCAGCATCGATCAACATCGATCAACATCGATCATCATCGATCATCATCGATCATCATCGATCAACATCGATCATCATCGATCATCATCGATCATCATCGATCATCATCGATCATCATCGATCATCATCGATCATCATCGATCAACATCGATCAACATCGATCATCATCGATCATCATCGATCATCTTCGATCTTCATCGATCATCTGCGAGCATCATCGATCATCATCGATCATCATAGATCATCATCGATCATCATCGATCATCATCGATCACCATCGATCATCATCGATCATCATCGATCATCATCGATCATCATCGATCATCATCGATCATCATCGATCAACACAGATCATCATCGATCATCATCGATCATCATCGATCATCATCGATCATCATCATCATCATCGATCATCGTCGATCATCATCGATCATCATCGATCATCATCGATCATCATCGATCATCATCGATCATCGTCGATCATCATCGATCATCATCTATCATCATCGATCATCATCGATCATCATCGATCATCATGGATCATCATCGATAATTATCGATCAACATCGATCATCATCGATCATCATCGATCAACTTCGATCAACATCGATCATCATTGATCATCATCGATCATCATCGATCATCATCGATCATCTTCGATCATCATCGATCATCATCGATCATCATCGATCATCATCGATCATCATCGATCATCATCGATCATCATCGGTTAATTATCATCGATCATTATCGATCATCATCGATCATCATCGATCATCATCGATCATCATCGATCATCATCGATCATCATCGTTCATCATCGATCGTCATCGATCATCATCGATCATCATCGATCGTCGTTGATCATCATCGATCATCATCGATCATCATCGATCATCATCGATCATCATCGATCATCATCGATCAACTTCGATCAAATTCGATCATCGTCGATCATCATCGATCATCATCGATCATCATCGATCATTATCTATCAACACCGATCATCATCGATCATCATCGATCAACACCGATCATCATCGATCATCATCGATCATCATCGATCATCATCGATCATTATCGATCATCATCGATTATCATCGATCGTCATCGATCATCATCGATCATCATCGATTATCATCGATCAATATCGGTCATCATCGATCATCATCGATCTTCATCGATCATCTGCGAGCATCATCGATCATCATCGATCATCATCGATCATCATCGATCATCATCGATCATCATTGATCATCATCGATCATCATCGATCATCATCGATCATCATCGATCATCATCGATCATCATCGATCATCATCGATCAACATCGATCATCATTGATCATCATCGATCATCGTCGATCATCGTCGATCAACTTCGATCAAATTCGATCATCGTCGATCATCATCGATCATCATCGATCATCATCGATCAACATCGATCATCATCGATCATCATCGATAAACATCGATCATCATCGATCATCATCGATCGTCATCGATCATCATCGATCATCATCGATCATCATCGATCATCATCGATCATCGTCGATCATAATCGATCATCATCGATCAACATCGATCATCATCGATCATCATCGATCATCATCGATCATCATCGATCATCATCGATCATCATCGATTATCATCGATCGTCATCGATCATCATCGATCATCATCGATTATCATCGATCAATATCGGTCATCATCGATCATCATCGATCTTCATCGATCATCTGCGAGCATCATCGATCATCATCGATCATCATCGATCATCATCGATCATCATTGATCATCATCGATCATCATCGATCATCATCGATCATCATCGATCATCATCGATCATCATCGATCATCATCGATCAACATCGATCATCATTGATCATCATCGATCATCGTCGATCATCGTCGATCAACTTCGATCAACTTCGATCAAATTCGATCATCGTCGATCATCATCGATCATCATCGATCATCATCGATCATCATCGGTGATCATCGATCATCATCGATCATCATCGATCAACACCGATCTACATAGATCATCATCAATCATCATCGATCATCATCGATCATCATCGATCATCATCGATCATCATCGATCATCATCGATCATCATCGATCATCATCGATCATCATCGATCATCATCGATCATCATCGATCATCATTGATCATCATCGATCATCGTCGATCATCGTCGATCATCGTCGATCAACTTTGATCAACTTCGATCAAATTCGATCATCGTCGATCATCATCGATCATCATCGATCATCATCGATCATCATCTATCAACACCGATCATCATCGATCATCATCGATCAACACCGATCATCATCGATCATCATCGATCATCATCGATCATCATCGATCATCTTCGATCATCATCGATCATCGTCGATCATCATCGATCAACATCGATCAGCATCGATCATCATCGATCATCATCGATCAACATCGATCATCATCGATCATCATAGATCATCATCGATCATCATCGATCATCATCGATCATCATCGATCATCATCGATCAACATCGATCAACATCGATCATCATCGATCATCATCGATCATCATCGATCATCATCGATCTTCATCGATCATCTGCGAGCATCATCGATCATCATCGATCATCATAGATCATCGATCATCATCGACCATCATCGATCACCATCGATCATCATCGATCATCATCGATCATCATCGATCATCATCGATCATCATCGATCAACACAGATCATCATCGATCATCATCGATCATCATCGATCATCATCGATCATCATCGATCATCATCGATCATCATCGATCATCATCGATCATCATCGATCATCATCGATCATCGTCGATCATCATCGATCATCATCGATCATCATCGATCATCATCGATCATCATCGATCATCGTCGATCATCATCGATCATCATCGATCATCATCGATCATCATCGATCATCATCGATCATCATCGATCATCATCGATCATCATGGATCATCATCGATAATTATCGATCAACATCGATCATCATCGATCATCATCGATCAACTTCGATCAACATCGATCATCATCGATCATCATCGATCATCATCGATCATCATCGATCATCATCGATCATCATCGATCATCATCGATCATCATCGATCATCATCGATCATCATCGATCATCATCGATCATCATCGATCATCATCGATCATCATCGATCATCATCGATTAATTATCATCGATCATTATCGATCATCATCGATCATCATCGATCATCATCGATCATCATCGATCATCATCGATCATCATCGTTCATCATCGATCGTCATCGATCATCATCGATCATCATCGATCATCGTCGATCATCATCGATCATCATCGATCATCATCGATCATCATCGATCATCATCAATCATCATCGATCAACCTCGATCAAATTTGATCATCGTCGATCATCATCGATCATCATCGATCATCATCGTTCATCATCTATCAACACCGATCATCATCGATCATCATCGATCAACACCGATCATCATCGATCATCATCGATCATCATCGATCATCATCGATCATAATCGATCATCATCGATCAACATCGATCATCATCGATCATCATCGATCATCATCGATCATCATCGATCAACATCGATCATCATCGATCTTCATCGATCATCATCGATCATCATCGATCATCATCGATCATCATCGATCATCTCATCGATCATCATCGATCATCATCGATCATCATCGATCATCATCGATCATCATCGATCATCGTCGATCATCGTCGATCAACTTCGATCAACTTCGATCAACTTCGATCATCGTCGATCATCGATCATCATCGATCATCATCGATCATCATCGATCATCATCGATCATCATCGATCATTATCGGTCATCATCGATCAACATCGATCATCATCGATCATCATCGATCAACATCGATCATCATCGATCATCATCGATCATCATCGATCATCATCGATCATCATCGATCATCATCGATCATCATCGATCATCATCGATCATCATCGATCAGCATCGATCATCATCGATCATCATCGATCATCATCGATCAACATCGATCATCATTGATCATCATCGATCATCGTCGATCATCGTCGATCAACTTCGATCAACTTCGATCAAATTCGATCATCGTCGATCATCATCGATCATCATCGATCAACATCGATCATCATCGATCATCATCGATCAACATCGATCATCATCGATCATCATCGATCATCATCGATAATCATTGATCATCAGCGATCATCATCGATTATCATCGATCAATATCGGTCATCATCGATCATCATCGAGCTTCATCGATCATCTGCGAACATCATCGATCATCATCGATCATCATAGATCATCATCGATCATCATCGATCATCATCGATCATCATCGATCATCATCGATCATCATCGATCATCATCGATCATCATCGATCATCATCGATCAACATCGATCACCATCGATCATCATCGATCATCATCGATCATCATCGATCATCATCGATCATCATCGATCAACACCGATCATCATCGATCAACACAGATCATCATCGATCATCATCGATCATCATCGATCATCATCGATCATCATCGATCATCATCGATCATCGTCGATCATCATCGATCATCATCGATCATCATCGATCATCATCGATCATCTTCGATCATCATCGATCATCATCGATCATCATCGATCATCATCGATCATCATCGATCATCATCGATCATCATCTATCATCATCGATCATCATGGATCATCATCGATAATTATCGATCAACATCGATCATCATCGATCATCATCGATCAACTTCGATCAACATCGATCATCATCGATCATCATCGATCATCATCGACATCATCGATCATCATCGATCATCATCGATCATCATCGATCATCATCGATCATCATCGATTAATTATCATCGATCATTACCGATTATCATCTATCATCATCGATCATCATCGATCATCATCGATCATCATCGATCATCATCGATCATCATCGTTCATCATCGATCGTCATCGATCATCATCGATCATCATCGATCATCGTCGATCATCGTCGATCATCATCGATCATCATCGATCTTCATCGATCAAAATCGATCATCATCGATCATCATCGATCAACATCGATCATCATCGATCATCATCGATCATCATCGATCATCATCGATCATCATCGATCATCATCGGTGATCATCGAGCATCATCGATCATCATCGATCAACATCGATCTACATAGATCATCATCAATCATCATCGATCATCATCGATCATCATCGATCAGCATCGATCATCATCGATCATCATCGATCATCATCGATCAACATCGATCATCATTGATCATCATCGATCATCGTCGATCATCGTCGATCAACTTCGATCAAATTCGATCATCGTCGATCATCATCGATCATCATCGATCAACATCGATCATCATCGATCATCATCGATCAACATCGATCATCATCGATCATCATCGATCATCATCGATCATCATCGATCATCATCGATAATCATTGATCATCATCGATCATCATCGATTATTATCGATCAATATCGGTCATCATCGATCATCATCGAGCTTCATCGATCATCTGCGAGCATCATCGATCATCATCGATCATCATAGATCATCATCGATCATCATCGATCATCATCGATCATCATCGATCATCATCGATCATCATCGATCATCATCGATCATCATCGATCATCATCGATCATCATCGATCAACATCGATCACCATCGATCATCATCGATCATCATCGATCATCATCTATCATCATCGATCATCATCGATCAACACCGATCATCATCGATCATCATCGATCAACACAGATCATCATGGATCATCATCGATCATCATCGATCATCATCGATCAACATCGATCAACATCGATCATCATCGATCATCATCGATCATCATCGATCATCATCGATCTTCATCGATCATCTGCGAGCATCATCGATCATCATCGATCATCATAGATCATCGATCATCATCGACCATCATCGATCACCATCGATCATCATCGATCATCATCGATCATCATCGATCATCATCGATCATCATCGATCAACACAGATCATCATCGATCATCATCGATCATCATCGATCATCATCGATCATCATCGATCATCATCGATCATCATCGATCATCATCGATCATCATCGATCATCATCGATCATCGTCGATCATCATCGATCATCATCGATCATCATCGATCATCATCGATCATCATCGATCATCGTCGATCATCATCGATCATCATCGATCATCATCGATCATCATCGATCATCATCGATCATCATCGATCATCATCGATCATCATGGATCATCATCGATAATTATCGATCAACATCGATCATCATCGATCATCATCGATCAACTTCGATCAACATCGATCATCATCGATCATCATCGATCATCATCGATCATCATCGATCATCATCGATCATCATCGATCATCATCGATCATCATCGATCATCATCGATCATCATCGATCATCATCGATCATCATCGATCATCATCGATCATCATCGATCATCATCGATTAATTATCATCGATCATTATCGATCATCATCGATCATCATCGATCATCATCGATCATCATCGATCATCATCGATCATCATCGTTCATCATCGATCGTCATCGATCATCATCGATCATCATCGATCATCGTCGATCATCATCGATCATCATCGATCATCATCGATCATCATCGATCATCATCGATCATCATCGATCAACCTCGATCAAATTTGATCATCGTCGATCATCATCGATCATCATCGATCATCATCGTTCATCATCTATCAACACCGATCATCATCGATCATCATCGATCAACACCGATCATCATCGATCATCATCGATCATCATCGATCATCATCGATCATAATCGATCATCATCGATCAACATCGATCATCATCGATCATCATCGATCATCATCGATCATCATCGATCAACATCGATCATCATCGATCTTCATCGATCATCATCGATCATCATCGATCATCATCGATCATCATCGATCATCTCATCGATCATCATCGATCATCATCGATCATCATCGATCATCATCGATCATCATCGATCATCGTCGATCATCGTCGATCAACTTCGATCAACTTCGATCAACTTCGATCATCGTCGATCATCGATCATCATCGATCATCATCGATCATCATCGATCATCATCGATCATCATCGATCATTATCGGTCATCATCGATCAACATCGATCATCATCGATCATCATCGATCAACATCGATCATCATCGATCATCATCGATCATCATCGATCATCATCGATCATCATCGATCATCATCGATCATCATCGATCATCATCGATCATCATCGATCAGCATCGATCATCATCGATCATCATCGATCATCATCGATCAACATCGATCATCATTGATCATCATCGATCATCGTCGATCATCGTCGATCAACTTCGATCAACTTCGATCAAATTCGATCATCGTCGATCATCATCGATCATCATCGATCAACATCGATCATCATCGATCATCATCGATCAACATCGATCATCATCGATCATCATCGATCATCATCGATAATCATTGATCATCAGCGATCATCATCGATTATCATCGATCAATATCGGTCATCATCGATCATCATCGAGCTTCATCGATCATCTGCGAACATCATCGATCATCATCGATCATCATAGATCATCATCGATCATCATCGATCATCATCGATCATCATCGATCATCATCGATCATCATCGATCATCATCGATCATCATCGATCATCATCGATCAACATCGATCACCATCGATCATCATCGATCATCATCGATCATCATCGATCATCATCGATCATCATCGATCAACACCGATCATCATCGATCAACACAGATCATCATCGATCATCATCGATCATCATCGATCATCATCGATCATCATCGATCATCATCGATCATCGTCGATCATCATCGATCATCATCGATCATCATCGATCATCATCGATCATCTTCGATCATCATCGATCATCATCGATCATCATCGATCATCATCGATCATCATCGATCATCATCGATCATCATCTATCATCATCGATCATCATGGATCATCATCGATAATTATCGATCAACATCGATCATCATCGATCATCATCGATCAACTTCGATCAACATCGATCATCATCGATCATCATCGATCATCATCGATCATCATCGATCATCATCGATCATCATCGATCATCATCGATCATCATCGATCATCATCGATTAATTATCATCGATCATTACCGATTATCATCTATCATCATCGATCATCATCGATCATCATCGATCATCATCGATCATCATCGATCATCATCGTTCATCATCGATCGTCATCGATCATCATCGATCATCATCGATCATCGTCGATCATCGTCGATCATCATCGATCATCATCGATCTTCATCGATCAAAATCGATCATCATCGATCATCATCGATCAACATCGATCATCATCGATCATCATCGATCATCATCGATCATCATCGATCATCATCGATCATCATCGGTGATCATCGAGCATCATCGATCATCATCGATCAACATCGATCTACATAGATCATCATCAATCATCATCGATCATCATCGATCATCATCGATCAGCATCGATCATCATCGATCATCATCGATCATCATCGATCAACATCGATCATCATTGATCATCATCGATCATCGTCGATCATCGTCGATCAACTTCGATCAAATTCGATCATCGTCGATCATCATCGATCATCATCGATCAACATCGATCATCATCGATCATCATCGATCAACATCGATCATCATCGATCATCATCGATCATCATCGATCATCATCGATCATCATCGATAATCATTGATCATCATCGATCATCATCGATTATTATCGATCAATATCGGTCATCATCGATCATCATCGAGCTTCATCGATCATCTGCGAGCATCATCGATCATCATCGATCATCATAGATCATCATCGATCATCATCGATCATCATCGATCATCATCGATCATCATCGATCATCATCGATCATCATCGATCATCATCGATCATCATCGATCATCATCGATCAACATCGATCACCATCGATCATCATCGATCATCATCGATCATCATCTATCATCATCGATCATCATCGATCAACACCGATCATCATCGATCATCATCGATCAACACAGATCATCATGGATCATCATCGATCATCATCGGTCATCATCGATCATCATAGATCATCATCGATCATCATCGATCATCATCGATCATCATCGATCATCATCGATCATCATCGATCATCATCGATCATCATCGATCAACACAGATCATCATCGATCATCATCGATCATCATCGATCATCATCGATCATCATCGATCATCATCGATCATCATCGATCATCATCGATCATCATCGATCATCGTCGATCATCATCGATCATCATCGATCATCATCGATCATCATCGATCATCATCGATCATCGTCGATCATCATCGATCATCATCGATCATCATCGATCATCATCGATCATCATCGATCATCATCGATCATCATCGATCATCATGGATCATCATCGATAATTTTCGATCAACATCGATCATCATCGATCATCATCGATCAACTTCGATCAACATCGATCATCATCGATCATCATCGATCATCATCGATCATCATCGATCATCATCGATCATCATCGATCATCATCGATCATCATCGATTAATTATCATCGATCATTATCGATCATCATCGATCATCATCGATCATCATCGTTCATCATCGATCGCCATCGATCATCATCGATCATCATCGATCATCGTCGATCATCATCGATCATCATCGATCATCATCGATCATCATCGATCATCATCGATCATCATCGATCATCATCGATCAACTTCGATCAAATTCGATCATCGTCGATCATCATCGATCATCATCGATCATCATCGATCATCATCGATCATCATCTATCAACACCGATCATCATCGATCATCATCGATCAACACCGATCATCATCGATCATCATCGATCATCATCGATCATCATCGATCATAATCGATCATCATCGATCAACATCGATCATCATCGATCATCATCGATCATCATCGATCATCATCGATCAACATCGATCATCATCGATCATCATCGATCATCATCGATCATCATCGATCATCATCGATCATCTCATCGATCATCATCGATCATCGTCGATCATCGTCGATCAACTTCGATCAACTTCGATCAACTTCGATCATCGTCGATCATCGATCATCATCGATCATCATCGATCATCATCGATCATCATCGATCATCGTCGATCATCATCGATCATCATCGATCATCATCGATCATCATCGATCATCATCGATCATCGTCGATCATCATCGATCATCATCGATCATCATCGATCATCATCGATCATCATCGATCATCATCGATCATCATCGATCATCATGGATCATCATCGATAATTATCGATCAACATCGATCATCATCGATCATCATCGATCAACTTCGATCAACATCGATCATCATCGATCATCATCGATCATCATCGATCATCATCGATCATCATCGATCATCATCGATCATCATCGATCATCATCGATCATCATCGATCATCATCGATCATCATCGATCATCATCGATCATCATCGATCATCATCGATCATCATCGATCATCATCGATTAATTATCATCGATCATTATCGATCATCATCGATCATCATCGATCATCATCGATCATCATCGATCATCATCGATCATCATCGTTCATCATCGATCGTCATCGATCATCATCGATCATCATCGATCATCGTCGATCATCATCGATCATCATCGATCATCATCGATCATCATCGATCATCATCGATCATCATCGATCAACCTCGATCAAATTCGATCATCGTCGATCATCATCGATCATCATCGATCATCATCGTTCATCATCTATCAACACCGATCATCATCGATCATCATCGATCAACACCGATCATCATCGATCATCATCGATCATCATCGATCATCATCGATCATAATCGATCATCATCGATCAACATCGATCATCATCGATCATCATCGATCATCATCGATCATCATCGATCAACATCGATCATCATCGATCTTCATCGATCATCATCGATCATCATCGATCATCATCGATCATCATCGATCATCTCATCGATCATCATCGATCATCATCGATCATCATCGATCATCATCGATCATCATCGATCATCGTCGATCATCGTCGATCAACTTCGATCAACTTCGATCAACTTCGATCAACTTCGATCATCGTCGATCATCGATCATCATCGATCATCATCGATCATCATCGATCATCATCGATCATCATCGATCAACTTCGATCAACTTCGATCAAATTCGATCATCGTCGATCATCATCGATCATCATCGATCAACATCGATCATCATCGATCATCATCGATCAACATCGATCATCATCGATCATCATCGATCATCATCGATAATCATTGATCATCATCGATCATCATCGATTATCATCGATCAATATCGGTCATCATCGATCATCATCGAGCTTCATCGATCATCTGCGAACATCATCGATCATCATCGATCATCATAGATCATCATCGATCATCATCGATCATCATCGATCATCATCGATCATCATCGATCATCATCGATCATCATCGATCATCATCGATCATCATCGATCAACATCGATCACCATCGATCATCATCGATCATCATCGATCATCATCGATCATCATCGATCATCATCGATCAACACCGATCATCATCGATCATCATCGATCAACACAGATCATCATCGATCATCATCGATCATCATCGATCATCATCGATCATCATCGATCATCGTCGATCATCATCGATCATCATCGATCATCATCGATCATCATCGATCATCTTCGATCATCATCGATCATCATCGATCATCATCGATCATCATCGATCATCATCGATCATCATCGATCATCATCGATCATCATCGATCATCATCGATCATCATCGATCATCATCGATCATCATCTATCATCATCGATCATCATGGATCATCATCGATAATTATCGATCAACATCGATCATCATCGATCATCATCGATCAACTTCGATCAACATCGATCATCATCGATCATCATCGATCATCATCGATCATCATCGATCATCATCGATCATCATCGATCATCATCGATCATCATCGATTAATTATCATCGATCATTACCGATTATCATCTATCATCATCGATCATCATCGATCATCATCGATCATCATCGATCATCATCGATCATCATCGTTCATCATCGATCGTCATCGATCATCATCGATCATCATCGATCATCGTCGATCATCGTCGATCATCATCGATCATCATCGATCTTCATCGATCAAAATCGATCATCATCGATCATCATCGATCAACATCGATCATCATCGATCATCATCGATCATCATCGATCATCATCGATCATCATCGATCATCATCGATCATCGTCGATCATCATCGATCATCATCGATCATCATCGATCATCATCGATCATCATCGATCATCGTCGATCATCATCGATCATCATCGATCATCATCGATCATCATCGATCATCATCGATCATCATCGATCATCATCGATCATCATGGATCATCATCGATAATTATCGATCAACATCGATCATCATCGATCATCATCGATCAACTTCGATCAACATCGATCATCATCGATCATCATCGATCATCATCGATCATCATCGATCATCATCGATCATCATCGATCATCATCGATCATCATCGATCATCATCGATCATCATCGATCATCATCGATCATCATCGATCATTATCGATCATCATCGATCATCATCGATCATCATCGATCATCATCGATCATCATCGATCATCATCGATCATCATCGTTCATCATCGATCGTCATCGATCATCATCGATCATCATCGATCATCGTCGATCATCATCGATCATCATCGATCATCATCGATCATCATCGATCATCATCGATCAACCTCGATCAAATTCGATCATCGTCGATCATCATCGATCATCATCGATCATCATCGTTCATCATCTATCAACACCGATCATCATCGATCATCATCGATCAACACCGATCATCATCGATCATCATCGATCATCATCGATCATCATCGATCATAATCGATCATCATCGATCAACATCGATCATCATCGATCATCATCGATCATCATCGATCATCATCGATCAACATCGATCATCATCGATCTTCATCGATCATCATCGATCATCATCGATCATCATCGATCATCATCGATCATCTCATCGATCATCATCGATCATCATCGATCATCATCGATCATCATCGATCATCATCGATCATCGTCGATCATCGTCGATCAACTTCGATCAACTTCGATCAACTTCGATCATCGTCGATCATCGATCATCATCGATCATCATCGATCATCATCGATCATCATCGATCATCATCGATCATTATCGGTCATCATCGATCAACATCGATCATCATCGATCATCATCGATCAACATCGATCATCATCGATCATCATCGATCATCATCGATCATCATCGATCATCATCGATCATCATCGATCATCATCGATCAGCATCGATCATCATCGATCATCATCGATCATCATCGATCAACATCGATCATCGTCGATCATCGATCATCATCGATCATCATCGATCATCATCGATCATCATCGATCATCATCGCTCATCATCGATCATCATCGGTCATCATCGATCAACATCGATCATCATCGATCATCATCGATCAACATCGATCATCATCGATCATCATCGATTATCATCGATCATCATCGACCAATCATCATCGATCATCATCGATCATCATCGATCATCATCGATCATCATCGATCATCATCGATCATCATCGATCATCATCGATCAACATCGATCATCTCATCGATCGTCATCGATCATCATAGATCATCATCGATCATCATCTATTATCATCGATCAGTATCGGTCATCATCGATCACCATCGATCTTCATCGATCATCTGCGAGCATCATCGATCATCATCGATCATCATCGATCATCATCGATCATCATCGATCATCATCGTTCATCATCGATCGTCATCGATCATCATCGATCATCATCGATCATCGTCGATCATCATCGATCATCATCGATCATCATCGATCATCATCGATCATCATCGATCAACTTCGAGCAAATTCGATCATCGTCGATCATCATCGATCATCATCGATCATCATCGATCATCATCTATCAACACCGATCATCATCGATCATCATCGATCAACACCGATCATCATCGATCATCATCGATCATCATCGATCATCATCGATCATAATCGATCATCATCGATCAACATCGATCATCATCGATCATCATCGAACATCATCGATCATCATCGATCAACATCGATCATCATCGATCATCATCGATCATCATCGATCATCATCGATCATCATCGATCATCATCGATCATCATCGATCATCATCGATCATCTCATCGATCATCATCGATCATCATCGATCATCATCGATCATCATCGATCATCATCGATCATCGTCGATCATCGTCGATCAACTTCGATCAACTTCGATCAACTTCGATCATCGTCGATCATCGATCATCATCGATCATCATCGATCATCATCGATCATCATCGATCATCATCGCTCATCATCGATCATCATCGGTCATCATCGATCAACATCGATCATCATCGATCATCATCGATCAACATCGATCATCATCGATCATCATCGATCATCATCGATCATCATCGATCATCATCGATCATCATCGATCATCATCGATCATCATCGATCAGCATCGATCATCATCGATCATCATCGATCATCATCGATCAACATCGATCATCATTGATCATCATCGATCATCGTCGATCATCGTCGATCAACTTCGATCAACTTCGATCAAATTCGATCATCGTCGATCATCATCGATCATCATTGATCAACATCGATCATCATCGATCACCATCGATCAACATCGATCATCATCGATCATCATCGATCATCATCGATAATCATTGATCATCATCGATCATCATCGATTATCATCGATCAATATCGGTCATCATCGATCATCATCGAGCTTCATCGAGCTTCATCGATCATCTGCGAGCATCATCGATCATCATCGATCATCATAGATCATCATCGATCATCATCGATCATCATCGATCATCATCGATCATCATCGATCATCATCGATCAACACAGATCATCATCGATCATCCTCGATCATCATCGATCATCATCGATCATCATCGATCATCATCGATCATCATCGATCATCATCGATCATCATCGATCATCATCGATCATCATCGATCATCATCGATCATCATGGATCATCATCGATAATTATCGATCAACATCGATCATCATCGATCATCATCGATCATCATCGATCATCACCGATCATCATCGATCATCATCGATCATCATCGTTCATCATCGATCATCATCGATCATCATCGATCATCATCGATCATCATCGATTAATTATCATCGATCATTACCGATTATCATCTATCATCATCGATCATCATCGATCATCATCGATCATCATCGATCATCATCGATCATCATCGTTCATCATCGATCGTCATCGATCATCATCGATCATCATCGATCATCGTCGATCATCGTCGATCATCATCGATCATCATCGATCTTCATCGATCAAAATCGATCATCATCGATCATCATCGATCAACATCGATCATCATCGATCATCATCGATCATCATCGATCATCATCGATCATCATCGATCATCATCGGTGATCATCGAGCATCATCGATCATCATCGATCAACATCGATCTACATAGATCATCATCAATCATCATCGATCATCATCGATCATCATCGATCAGCATCGATCATCATCGATCATCATCGATCATCATCGATCAACATCGATCATCATTGATCATCATCGATCATCGTCGATCATCGTCGATCAACTTCGATCAAATTCGATCATCGTCGATCATCATCGATCATCATCGATCAACATCGATCATCATCGATCATCATCGATCAACATCGATCATCATCGATCATCATCGATCATCATCGATCATCATCGATCATCATCGATAATCATTGATCATCATCGATCATCATCGATTATTATCGATCAATATCGGTCATCATCGATCATCATCGAGCTTCATCGATCATCTGCGAGCATCATCGATCATCATCGATCATCATAGATCATCATCGATCATCATCGATCATCATCGATCATCATCGATCATCATCGATCATCATCGATCATCATCGATCATCATCGATCATCATCGATCATCATCGATCAACATCGATCACCATCGATCATCATCGATCATCATCGATCATCATCTATCATCATCGATCATCATCGATCAACACCGATCATCATCGATCATCATCGATCAACACAGATCATCATGGATCATCATCGATCATCATCGGTCATCATCGATCATCATAGATCATCATCGATCATCATCGACCATCATCGATCATCATCGATCATCATCGATCATCATCGATCATCATCGATCATCATCGATCATCATCGATCAACACAGATCATCATCGATCATCATCGATCATCATCGATCATCATCGATCATCATCGATCATCATCGATCATCATCGATCATCATCGATCATCGTCGATCATCATCGATCATCATCGATCATCATCGATCATCATCGATCATCATCGATCATCGTCGATCATCATCGATCATCATCGATCATCATCGATCATCATCGATCATCATCGATCATCATCGATCATCATCGATCATCATGGATCATCATCGATAATTTTCGATCAACATCGATCATCATCGATCAACTTCGATCAACATCGATCATCATCGATCATCATCGATCATCATCGATCATCATCGATCATCATCGATCATCATCGATCATCATCGATCATCATCGATTAATTATCATCGATCATTATCGATCATCATCGATCATCATCGATCATCATCGATCATCATCGATCATCATCGATCATCATCGTTCATCATCGATCGCCATCGATCATCATCGATCATCATCGATCATCGTCGATCATCATCGATCATCATCGATCATCATCGATCATCATCGATCATCTTCGATCATCATCGATCATCATCGATCATCATCGATCATCATCGATCATCATCGATCATCATCGATCATCATCGATCATCATCGATCATCATCGATCATCATCGATCATCATCGATCATCATCGATCATCATCTATCATCATCGATCATCATGGATCATCATCGATAATTATCGATCAACATCGATCATCATCGATCATCATCGATCAACTTCGATCAACATCGATCATCATCGATCATCATCGATCATCATCGATCATCATCGATCATCATCGATCATCATCGATCATCATCGATCATCATCGATTAATTATCATCGATCATTACCGATTATCATCTATCATCATCGATCATCATCGATCATCATCGATCATCATCGATCATCATCGATCATCATCGTTCATCATCGATCGTCATCGATCATCATCGATCATCATCGATCATCGTCGATCATCGTCGATCATCATCGATCATCATCGATCTTCATCGATCAAAATCGATCATCATCGATCATCATCGATCAACATCGATCATCATCGATCATCATCGATCATCATCGATCATCATCGATCATCATCGATCATCATCGATCATCGTCGATCATCATCGATCATCATCGATCATCATCGATCATCATCGATCATCATCGATCATCGTCGATCATCATCGATCATCATCGATCATCATCGATCATCATCGATCATCATCGATCATCATCGATCATCATCGATCATCATGGATCATCATCGATAATTATCGATCAACATCGATCATCATCGATCATCATCGATCAACTTCGATCAACATCGATCATCATCGATCATCATCGATCATCATCGATCATCATCGATCATCATCGATCATCATCGATCATCATCGATCATCATCGATCATCATCGATCATCATCGATCATCATCGATCATCATCGATCATTATCGATCATCATCGATCATCATCGATCGTCATCGATCATCATCGATCATCATCGATCATCGTCGATCATCATCGATCATCATCGATCATCATCGATCATCATCGATCATCATCGATCATCATCGATCAACCTCGATCAAATTCGATCATCGTCGATCATCATCGATCATCATCGATCATCATCGTTCATCATCTATCAACACCGATCATCATCGATCATCATCGATCAACACCGATCATCATCGATCATCATCGATCATCATCGATCATCATCGATCATAATCGATCATCATCGATCAACATCGATCATCATCGATCATCATCGATCATCATCGATCATCATCGATCAACATCGATCATCATCGATCTTCATCGATCATCATCGATCATCATCGATCATCATCGATCATCATCGATCATCTCATCGATCATCATCGATCATCATCGATCATCATCGATCATCATCGATCATCATCGATCATCGTCGATCATCGTCGATCAACTTCGATCAACTTCGATCAACTTCGATCATCGTCGATCATCGATCATCATCGATCATCATCGATCATCATCGATCATCATCGATCATCATCGATCATTATCGGTCATCATCGATCAACATCGATCATCATCGATCATCATCGATCAACATCGATCATCATCGATCATCATCGATCATCATCGATCATCATCGATCATCATCGATCATCATCGATCATCATCGATCAGCATCGATCATCATCGATCATCATCGATCATCATCGATCAACATCGATCATCGTCGATCATCGATCATCATCGATCATCATCGATCATCATCGATCATCATCGATCATCATCGCTCATCATCGATCATCATCGGTCATCATCGATCAACATCGATCATCATCGATCATCATCGATCAACATCGATCATCATCGATCATCATCGATCATCATCGATCATCATCGACCAATCATCATCGATCATCATCGATCATCATCGATCATCATCGATCATCATCGATCATCATCGATCATCATCGATCATCATCGATCATCATCGATCAGCATCGATCATCATCGATCATCATCGATCATCATCGATCAACATCGATCATCTCATCGATCGTCATCGATCATCATAGATCATCATCGATCATCATCTATTATCATCGATCAATATCGGTCATCATCGATCACCATCGATCTTCATCGATCATCTGCGAGCATCATCGATCATCATCGATCATCATCGATCATCATCGATCATCATCGATCATCATCGATCATCATCGTTCATCATCGATCGTCATCGATCATCATCGATCATCATCGATCATCGTCGATCATCATCGATCATCATCGATCATCATCGATCATCATCGATCATCATCGATCAACTTCGAGCAAATTCGATCATCGTCGATCATCATCGATCATCATCGATCATCATCGATCATCATCTATCAACACCGATCATCATCGATCATCATCGATCAACACCGATCATCATCGATCATCATCGATCATCATCGATCATCATCGATCATAATCGATCATCATCGATCAACATCGATCATCATCGATCATCATCGAACATCATCGATCATCATCGATCAACATCGATCATCATCGATCATCATCGATCATCATCGATCATCATCGATCATCATCGATCATCATCGATCATCATCGATCATCATCGATCATCTCATCGATCATCATCGATCATCATCGATCATCATCGATCATCATCGATCATCATCGATCATCGTCGATCATCGTCGATCAACTTCGATCAACTTCGATCAACTTCGATCATCGTCGATCATCGATCATCATCGATCATCATCGATCATCATCGATCATCATCGATCATCATCGCTCATCATCGATCATCATCGGTCATCATCGATCAACATCGATCATCATCGATCATCATCGATCAACATCGATCATCATCGATCATCATCGATCATCATCGATCATCATCGATCATCATCGATCATCATCGATCATCATCGATCATCATCGATCAGCATCGATCATCATCGATCATCATCGATCATCATCGATCAACATCGATCATCATTGATCATCATCGATCATCGTCGATCATCGTCGATCAACTTCGATCAACTTCGATCAAATTCGATCATCGTCGATCATCATCGATCATCATTGATCAACATCGATCATCATCGATCACCATCGATCAACATCGATCATCATCGATCATCATCGATCATCATCGATAATCATTGATCATCATCGATCATCATCGATTATCATCGATCAATATCGGTCATCATCGATCATCATCGAGCTTCATCGAGCTTCATCGATCATCTGCGAGCATCATCGATCATCATCGATCATCATAGATCATCATCGATCATCATCGATCATCATCGATCATCATCGATCATCATCGATCATCATCGATCAACACAGATCATCATCGATCATCCTCGATCATCATCGATCATCATCGATCATCATCGATCATCATCGATCATCATCGATCATCATCGATCATCATCGATCATCATCGATCATCATCGATCATCATCGATCATCATGGATCATCATCGATAATTATCGATCAACATCGATCATCATCGATCATCATCGATCATCATCGATCATCACCGATCATCATCGATCATCATCGATCATCATCGTTCATCATCGATCATCATCGATCATCATCGATCATCATCGATCATCATCGATTAATTATCATCGATCATTACCGATTATCATCTATCATCATCGATCATCATCGATCATCATCGATCATCATCGATCATCATCGATCATCATCGTTCATCATCGATCGTCATCGATCATCATCGATCATCATCGATCATCGTCGATCATCGTCGATCATCATCGATCATCATCGATCTTCATCGATCAAAATCGATCATCATCGATCATCATCGATCAACATCGATCATCATCGATCATCATCGATCATCATCGATCATCATCGATCATCATCGATCATCATCGGTGATCATCGAGCATCATCGATCATCATCGATCAACATCGATCTACATAGATCATCATCAATCATCATCGATCATCATCGATCATCATCGATCAGCATCGATCATCATCGATCATCATCGATCATCATCGATCAACATCGATCATCATTGATCATCATCGATCATCGTCGATCATCGTCGATCAACTTCGATCAAATTCGATCATCGTCGATCATCATCGATCATCATCGATCAACATCGATCATCATCGATCATCATCGATCAACATCGATCATCATCGATCATCATCGATCATCATCGATCATCATCGATCATCATCGATAATCATTGATCATCATCGATCATCATCGATTATTATCGATCAATATCGGTCATCATCGATCATCATCGAGCTTCATCGATCATCTGCGAGCATCATCGATCATCATCGATCATCATAGATCATCATCGATCATCATCGATCATCATCGATCATCATCGATCATCATCGATCATCATCGATCATCATCGATCATCATCGATCATCATCGATCATCATCGATCAACATCGATCACCATCGATCATCATCGATCATCATCGATCATCATCTATCATCATCGATCATCATCGATCAACACCGATCATCATCGATCATCATCGATCAACACAGATCATCATGGATCATCATCGATCATCATCGGTCATCATCGATCATCATAGATCATCATCGATCATCATCGACCATCATCGATCATCATCGATCATCATCGATCATCATCGATCATCATCGATCATCATCGATCATCATCGATCAACACAGATCATCATCGATCATCATCGATCATCATCGATCATCATCGATCATCATCGATCATCATCGATCATCATCGATCATCATCGATCATCGTCGATCATCATCGATCATCATCGATCATCATCGATCATCATCGATCATCATCGATCATCGTCGATCATCATCGATCATCATCGATCATCATCGATCATCATCGATCATCATCGATCATCATCGATCATCATGGATCATCATCGATAATTTTCGATCAACATCGATCATCATCGATCATCATCGATCAACTTCGATCAACATCGATCATCATCGATCATCATCGATCATCATCGATCATCATCGATCATCATCGATCATCATCGATCATCATCGATCATCATCGATCATCATCGTTCATCATCGATCGCCATCGATCATCATCGATCATCATCGATCATCGTCGATCATCATCGATCATCATCGATCATCATCGATCATCATCGATCATCATCGATCATCATCGATCATCATCGATCAACTTCGATCAAATTCGATCATCGTCGATCATCATCGATCATCATCGATCATCATCGATCATCATCTATCAACACCGATCATCATCGATCATCATCGATCAACACCGATCATCATCGATCATCATCGATCATCATCGATCATCATCGATCATAATCGATCATCATCGATCAACATCGATCATCATCGATCATCATCGATCATCATCGATCATCATCGATCAACATCGATCATCATCGATCATCATCGATCATCATCGATCATCATCGATCATCATCGATCATCTCATCGATCATCATCGATCATCGTCGATCATCGTCGATCAACTTCGATCAACTTCGATCAACTTCGATCATCGTCGATCATCGATCATCATCGATCATCATCGATCATCATCGATCATCATCGATCATCGTCGATCATCATCGATCATCATCGATCATCATCGATCATCATCGATCATCATCGATCATCGTCGATCATCATCGATCATCATCGATCATCATCGATCATCATCGATCATCATCGATCATCATCGATCATCATCGATCATCATGGATCATCATCGATAATTATCGATCAACATCGATCATCATCGATCATCATCGATCAACTTCGATCAACATCGATCATCATCGATCATCATCGATCATCATCGATCATCATCGATCATCATCGATCATCATCGATCATCATCGATCATCATCGATCATCATCGATCATCATCGATCATCATCGATCATCATCGATTAATTATCATCGATCATTATCGATCATCATCGATCATCATCGATCATCATCGATCATCATCGATCATCATCGATCATCATCGTTCATCATCGATCGTCATCGATCATCATCGATCATCATCGATCATCGTCGATCATCATCGATCATCATCGATCATCATCGATCATCATCGATCATCATCGATCATCATCGATCAACCTCGATCAAATTCGATCATCGTCGATCATCATCGATCATCATCGATCATCATCGTTCATCATCTATCAACACCGATCATCATCGATCATCATCGATCAACACCGATCATCATCGATCATCATCGATCATCATCGATCATCATCGATCATAATCGATCATCATCGATCAACATCGATCATCATCGATCATCATCGATCATCATCGATCATCATCGATCAACATCGATCATCATCGATCTTCATCGATCATCATCGATCATCATCGATCATCATCGATCATCATCGATCATCTCATCGATCATCATCGATCATCATCGATCATCATCGATCATCATCGATCATCATCGATCATCGTCGATCATCGTCGATCAACTTCGATCAACTTCGATCAACTTCGATCAACTTCGATCATCGTCGATCATCGATCATCATCGATCATCATCGATCATCATCGATCATCATCGATCATCATCGATCATCATCGATCATCATCGATCATTATCGGTCATCATCGATCAACATCGATCATCATCGATCATCATCGATCAACATCGATCATCATCGATCATCATCGATCATCATCGATCATCATCGATCATCATCGATCATCATCGATCATCATCGATCATCATCGATCAGCATCGATCATCATCGATCATCATCGATCATCATCGATCATCATCGATCATCGTCGAGCATCGTCGATCAACTTCGATCAACTTCGATCAAATTCGATCATCGTCGATCATCATCGATCATCATCGATCAACATCGATCATCATCGATCATCATCGATCAACATCGATCATCATCGATCATCATCGATCATCATCGATAATCATTGATCATCATCGATCATCATCGATTATCATCGATCAATATCGGTCATCATCGATCATCATCGAGCTTCATCGATCATCTGCGAACATCATCGATCATCATCGATCATCATAGATCATCATCGATCATCATCGATCATCATCGATCATCATCGATCATCATCGATCATCATCGATCATCATCGATCATCATCGATCATCATCGATCATCATCGATCAACATCGATCACCATCGATCATCATCGATCATCATCGATCATCATCGATCATCATCGATCATCATCGATCAACACCGATCATCATCGATCATCATCGATCAACACAGATCATCATCGATCATCATCGATCATCATCGATCATCATCGATCATCATCGATCATCATCGATCATCGTCGATCATCATCGATCATCATCGATCATCATCGATCATCATCGATCATCTTCGATCATCATCGATCATCATCGATCATCATCGATCATCATCGATCATCATCGATCATCATCGATCATCATCGATCATCATCGATCATCATCGATCATCATCGATCATCATCGATCATCATCTATCATCATCGATCATCATGGATCATCATCGATAATTATCGATCAACATCGATCATCATCGATCATCATCGATCAACTTCGATCAACATCGATCATCATCGATCATCATCGATCATCATCGATCATCATCGATCATCATCGATCATCATCGATCATCATCGATCATCATCGATTAATTATCATCGATCATTACCGATTATCATCTATCATCATCGATCATCATCGATCATCATCGATCATCATCGATCATCATCGATCATCATCGTTCATCATCGATCGTCATCGATCATCATCGATCATCATCGATCATCGTCGATCATCGTCGATCATCATCGATCATCATCGATCTTCATCGATCAAAATCGATCATCATCGATCATCATCGATCAACATCGATCTTCATCGATCATCATCGACCATCATCGATCATCATCGATCATCATCGATCATCATCGATCATCGTCGATCATCATCGATCATCATCGATCATCATCGATCATCATCGATCATCATCGATCATCGTCGATCATCATCGATCATCATCGATCATCATCGATCATCATCGATCATCATCGATCATCATCGATCATCATCGATCATCATGGATCATCATCGATAATTATCGATCAACATCGATCATCATCGATCATCATCGATCAACTTCGATCAACATCGATCATCATCGATCATCATCGATCATCATCGATCATCATCGATCATCATCGATCATCATCGATCATCATCGATCATCATCGATCATCATCGATCATCATCGATCATCATCGATCATCATCGATCATCATCGATCATTATCGATCATCATCGATCATCATCGATCATCATCGATCATCATCGATCATCATCGATCATCATCGATCATCATCGTTCATCATCGATCGTCATCGATCATCATCGATCATCATCGATCATCGTCGATCATCATCGATCATCATCGATCATCATCGATCATCATCGATCATCATCGATCATCATCGATCAACCTCGATCAAATTCGATCATCGTCGATCATCATCGATCATCATCGATCATCATCGTTCATCATCTATCAACACCGATCATCATCGATCATCATCGATCAACACCGATCATCATCGATCATCATCGATCATCATCGATCATCATCGATCATAATCGATCATCATCGATCAACATCGATCATCATCGATCATCATCGATCATCATCGATCATCATCGATCAACATCGATCATCATCGATCTTCATCGATCATCATCGATCATCATCGATCATCATCGATCATCATCGATCATCTCATCGATCATCATCGATCATCATCGATCATCATCGATCATCATCGATCATCATCGATCATCGTCGATCATCGTCGATCAACTTCGATCAACTTCGATCAACTTCGATCATCGTCGATCATCGATCATCATCGATCATCATCGATCATCATCGATCATCATCGATCATCATCGATCATTATCGGTCATCATCGATCAACATCGATCATTATCGATCATCATCGATCAACATCGATCATCATCGATCATCATCGATCATCATCGATCTTCATCGATCATCATCGATCATCATCGATCATCATCGATCAGCATCGATCATCATCGATCATCATCGATCATCATCGATCAACATCGATCATCGTCGATCATCGATCATCATCGATCATCATCGATCATCATCGATCATCATCGATCATCATCGATCATCATCGCTCATCATCGATCATCATCGGTCATCATCGATCAACATCGATCATCATCGATCATCATCGATCAACATCGATCATCATCGATCATCATCGATCATCATCGATCATCATCGACCAATCATCATCGATCATCATCGATCATCATCGATCATCATCGATCATCATCGATCATCATCGATCATCATCGATCATCATCGATCATCATCGATCAGCATCGATCATCATCGATCATCATCGATCATCATCGATCAACATCGATCATCTCATCGATCGTCATCGATCATCATAGATCATCATCGATCATCATCTATTATCATCGATCAATATCGGTCATCATCGATCACCATCGATCTTCATCGATCATCTGCGAGCATCATCGATCATCATCGATCATCATCGATCATCATCGATCATCATCGATCATCATCGTTCATCATCGATCGTCATCGATCATCATCGATCATCATCGATCATCGTCGATCATCATCGATCATCATCGATCATCATCGATCATCATCGATCATCATCGATCAACTTCGAGCAAATTCGATCATCGTCGATCATCATCGATCATCATCGATCATCATCGATCATCATCGATCATCATCTATCAACACCGATCATCATCGATCATCATCGATCAACACCGATCATCATCGATCATCATCGATCATCATCGATCATCATCGATCATAATCGATCATCATCGATCAACATCGATCATCATCGATCATCATCGATCATCATCGATCATCATCGATCAACATCGATCATCATCGATCATCATCGATCATCATCGATCATCATCGATCATCATCGATCATCATCGATCATCATCGATCATCATCGATCATCATCGATCATCTCATCGATCATCATCGATCATCATCGATCATCATCGATCATCATCGATCATCATCGATCATCGTCGATCATCGTCGATCAACTTCGATCAACTTCGATCAACTTCGATCATCGTCGATCATCGATCATCATCGATCATCATCGATCATCATCGATCATCATCGATCATCATCGCTCATCATCGATCATCATCGGTCATCATCGATCAACATCGATCATCATCGATCATCATCGATCAACATCGATCATCATCGATCATCATCGATCATCATCGATCATCATCGATCAGCATCGATCATCATCGATCATCATCGATCATCATCGATCAACATCGATCATCATTGATCATCATCGATCATCGTCGATCATCGTCGATCAACTTCGATCAACTTCGATCAAATTCGATCATCGTCGATCATCATCGATCATCATTGATCAACATCGATCATCATCGATCACCATCGATCAACATCGATCATCATCGATCATCATCGATCATCATCGATAATCATTGATCATCATCGATCATCATCGATTATCATCGATCAATATCGGTCATCATCGATCATCATCGAGCTTCATCGAGCTTCATCGATCATCTGCGAGCATCATCGATCATCATCGATCATCATAGATCATCATCGATCATCATCGATCATCATCGATCATCATCGATCATCATCGATCATCATCGATCAACACCGATCATCATCGATCATCATCGATCAACACAGATCATCATCGATCATCCTCGATCATCATCGATCATCATCGATCATCATCGATCATCATCGATCATCATCGATCATCATCGATCATCATCGATCATCATCGATCATCATGGATCATCATCGATAATTATCGATCAACATCGATCATCATCGATCATCATCGATCATCATCGATCATCACCGATCATCATCGATCATCATCGATCATCATCGTTCATCATCGATCGTCATCGATCATCATCGATCATCATCGATCATCGTCGATCATCGTCGATCATCATCGATCATCATCGATCTTCATCGATCAACATCGATCATCATCGATCAGCATCGATCAACATCGATCATCATCGATCATCATCGATCATCATCGATCATCATCGACCATCATCGATCATCATCGGTGATCATCGATCATCATCAATCATCATCGATCAACATCGATCTACATAGATCATCATCTTTCATCATCGATTAATTATCATCGATCATTACCGATCATCATCGATCATCATCGATCATCATCGATCTTCATCGATCAACATCGATCATCATCGATCAACATCGATCATCATCGATCATCATCGATCATCATCGATCATCATCGATCATCATCGATCATCATCGATCATCATCGATCAACATCGATCAACATCCATCATCATCGATCATCATCGATCATCATCGATCATCATCGATCTTCATCGATCATCTGCGAGCATCATCGATCATCATCGATCATCATAGATCATCATCGATCATCATCGATCATCATCGATCACCATCGATCATCATCGATCATCATCGATCATCATCGATCACCATCGATCATCATCGATCATCATCGATCATCATCGATCATCATCGATCATCATCGATCATCATCGATCATCATCGATCATCATCGATCATCATCGACCATCATCGATCATCATCGATCATCATCGATCATCATCGATCATCATCGATCATCATCGATCATCATCGATCATCATCGATCATCATCGATCAACATCGATCATCATCGATCATCATCGATCATCATCGATCATCATCGATCATCATCGATCATCATCGATCATCATCGATCATCATCGATCATCATCGATCATCTCATCGATCATCATCGATCATCATCGATCATCATCGATCATCATCGATCATCATCGATCATCATCGATCATCGTCGATCATCGTCGATCAACTTCGATCAACTTCGATCAACTTCGATCATCGTCGATCATCGATCATCATCGATCATCATCGATCATCATCGATCATCATCGATCATCATCGCTCATCATCGATCATCATCGGTCATCATCGATCAACATCGATCATCATCGATCATCATCGATCAACATCGATCATCATCGATCATCATCGATCATCATCGATCATCATCGATCATCATCGATCATCATCGATCATCATCGATCATCATCGATCAGCATCGATCATCATCGATCATCATCGATCATCATCGATCAACATCGATCATCATTGATCATCATCGATCATCGTCGATCATCGTCGATCAACTTCGATCAACTTCGATCAAATTCGATCATCGTCGATCATCATCGATCATCATTGATCAACATCGATCATCATCGATCACCATCGATCAACATCGATCATCATCGATCATCATCGATCATCATCGATAATCATTGATCATCATCGATCATCATCGATTATCATCGATCAATATCGGTCATCATCGATCATCATCGAGCTTCATCGAGCTTCATCGATCATCTGCGAGCATCATCGATCATCATCGATCATCATAGATCATCATCGATCATCATCGATCATCATCGATCATCATCGATCATCATCGATCATCATCGATCATGATGATCGATGATGATCGGTGTTGATCGATGATGATCGATGATGATCGATGATGATCGATGATGATCGATGATGATCGATGGTGGTCGATGTTGATCGATGATGATCCATCGATCATCATCGATCAACATCGACCACCATCGATCATCATCGATCATCATCGATCATCATCGATCATCATCGATCATCATCGATCAACACCGATCATCATCGATCATCATCGATCAACACAGATCATCATCGATCATCCTCGATCATCATCGATCATCATCGATCATCATCGATCATCATCGATCATCATCGATCATCATCGATCATCATCGATCATCATCGATCATCATCGATCATCATCGATCATCATGGATCATCATCGATAATTATCGATCAACATCGATCATCATCGATCATCATCGATCATCATCGATCATCACCGATCATCATCGATCATCATCGATCATCATCGTTCATCATCGATCGTCATCGATCATCATCGATCATCATCGATCATCGTCGATCATCGTCGATCATCATCGATCATCATCGATCTTCATCGATCAACATCGATCATCATCGATCAGCATCGATCAACATCGATCATCATCGATCATCATCGATCATCATCGATCATCATCGACCATCATCGATCATCATCGGTGATCATCGATCATCATCAATCATCATCGATCAACATCGATCTACATAGATCATCATCTTTCATCATCGATTAATTATCATCGATCATTACCGATCATCATCGATCATCATCGATCATCATCGATCTTCATCGATCAACATCGATCATCATCGATCAACATCGATCATCATCGATCATCATCGATCATCATCGATCATCATCGATCATCATCGATCATCATCGATCATCATCGATCAACATCGATCAACATCCATCATCATCGATCATCATCGATCATCATCGATCATCATCGATCTTCATCGATCATCTGCGAGCATCATCGATCATCATCGATCATCATAGATCATCATCGATCATCATCGATCATCATCGATCACCATCGATCATCATCGATCATCATCGATCAACACAGATCATCATCGATCATCATCGATCATCATCGTTCATCATCGATCGTCATCGATCATCATCGATCATCATCGATCATCGTCGATCATCATCGATCATCATCGATCATCATCGATCATCATCGATCATCGTCGATCATCATCGATCATCATCGATCATCATCGATCATCATCGATCATCATCGATCATCGTCGATCATCATCGATCATCATCGATCATCATCGATCATCATCGATCATCATCGATCATCATCGATCATCATGGATCATCATCGATAATTATCGATCAACATCGATCATCATCGATCATCATCGATCAACTTCGATCAACATCGATCATCATCGATCATCATCGATCATCATCGATCATCATCGATCATCATCGATCATCATCGATTAATTATCATCGATCATTACCGATCATCATCGATCATCTTCGATCATCATCGATCATCATCGATCATCATCGATCATCATCGATCATCATCGATCATCATCGATCATCATCGATCATCATGGATCATCATCGATAATTATCGATCAACATCGATCATCATCGATCATCATCGATCAACTTCGATCAACATCGATCATCATCGATCATCATCGATCATCATCGATCATCATCGATCATCATCGATCATCATCGATCATCATCGATCATCATCGATTAATTATCATCGATCATTACCGATCATCATCGATCATCATCGATCATCACCGATCATCATCGATCATCATCGATCATCATCGTTCATCATCGATCGTCATCGATCATCATCGATCATCATCGATCATCGTCGATCATCGTCGATCATCGTCGATCATCATCGATCATCATCGATCTTCATCGATCAACATCGATCATCATCGATCAGCATCGATCAACATCGATCATCATCGATCATCATCGATCATCATCGATCATCATCGACCATCATCGATCATCATCGGTGATCATCGATCATCATCAATCATCATCGATCAACATCGATCTACATAGATCATCATCGATCATCATCGATTAATTATCATCGATCATTACCGATCATCATCGATCATCATCGATCATCATCGATCTTCATCGATCAACATCGATCATCATCGATCAACATCGATCATCATCGATCATCATCGATCATCATCGATCATCATCGGTCATCATCGATCATCATCGATCATCATCGATCAACATCGATTAACATCGATCATCATCGATCATCATCGATCATCATCGATCATCATCGATCTTCATCGATCATCTGCGAGCATCATCGATCATCATCGATCATCATAGATCATCATCGATCATCATCGATCATCATCGATCACCATCGATCATCATCGATCATCATCGATCATCATCGATCATCATCGATCATCATCGACCATCGTCGATCATCATCGATCATCATCGATCATCATCGATCATCATCGATCATCATCGATCATCATGGATCATCATCGATAATTATCGATCAACATCGATCATCATCGATCATCATCGATCAACTTCGATCAACATCGATCATCATCGATCATCATCGATCATCATCGATCATCATCGATCATCATCGATCATCATCGATTAATTATCATCGATCATCATCGATCATCATCGATCATCATCGATCATCATCGATCATCATCGATCATCATCGTTCATCATCGATCGTCATCGATCATCATCGATCATCATCGATCATCGTCGATCATCATCGATCATCATCGATCATCATCGATCATCATCGATCATCGTCGATCATCATCGATCATCATCGATCATCATCGATCATCATCGATCATCATCGATCATCGTCGATCATCATCGATCATCATCGATCATCATCGATCATCATCGATCATCATCGATCATCATCGATCATCATGGATCATCATCGATAATTATCGATCAACATCGATCATCATCGATCATCATCGATCAACTTCGATCAACATCGATCATCATCGATCATCATCGATCATCATCGATCATCATCGATTAATTATCATCGATCATTATCGATCATCATCGATCATCATCGATCATCATCGATCATCATCGATCATCATCGATCATCATCGTTCATCATCGATCGTCATCGATCATCATCGATCATCATCGATCATCGTCGATCATCATCGATCATCATCGATCATCATCGATCATCATCGATCATCATCGATCATCATCGATCATCATCGATCATCATCGATCATCAGCGATCAACTTCGATCAAATTCGATCATCGTCGATCATCATCGATCATCATCGATCATCATCGATTAATTATCATCGATCATTACCGATTATCATCTATCATCATCGATCATCATCGATCATCATCGATCATCATCGATCATCATCGATCATCATCGATCATCATCGATCATCATCGATCATCATCTATCAACACCGATCATCATGGATCATCATCGATCAACATCGACCATCATCGATCATCATCGATCATCATCGATGCATCATCGATCATCATCGATCATCATCGATCATCATCGATCATCTCATCGATCATCATCGATCATCATCGATCATCATCGATCATCATCGATCATCATCGATCATCGTCGATCATCGTCGATCAACTTCGATCAAATTCGATCATCGTCGATCATCATCGATCATCATCGATCAACATCGATCATCATCGATCATCATCGATCATCATCGATCAACATCGATCATCATCGATCATCATCGATCATCATCGATCATCATCGGTCATCATCGATCAACATCGATCAACATCGATCATCATCGATCATCATCGATCATCATCGATCATCATCGATCATCATCGATCATCATCGATCATCATCGATCATCATCGATCATCATCGATCATCATCGGTCATCATCGATCAACATCGATCAACATCGATCATCATCGATCATCATCGATCATCATCGATCATCATCGATCATCATCGATCATCATCGATCATCATCGATCATCATCGATCAGCATCGATCATCATCGATCATCATCGATCATCATCGATCAACATCGATCATCATTGATCATCATCGATCATCGTCGATCATCGTCGATCAACTTCGATCAACTTCGATCAAATTCGATCATCGTCGATCATCATCGATCATCATCGATCAACATCGATCATCATCGATCATCATCGATCAACATCGATCATCATCGATCATCATCGATCATCATCGATAATCATTGATCATCATCGATCATCATCGATTATCATCGATCAATATCGGTCATCATCGATCATCATCGAGCTTCATCGATCATCTGCGAGCATCATCGATCATCATCGATCATCATCGATCATCATCGATCATCATCGATCATCATCGATCATCATCGTTCATCATCGATCGTCATCGATCATCATCGATCATCATCGATCATCATCGATCATCATCGATCATCATCGATCATCATCGATCATCATCGATCAACTTCGATCAAATTCGATCATCGTCGATCATCATCGATCATCATCGATCATCATCGATCATCATCTATCAACACCGATCATCATCGATCATCATCGATCAACACCGATCATAATCGATCATCATCGATCATCATCGATCATCATCGATCATAATCGATCGTCATCGATCAACATCGATCATCATCGATCATCATCGATCATCATCGATCATCATCGATCAACATCGATCATCATCGATCATCATCGATCATCATCGATCATCATCGATCATCATCGATCATCATCGATCATCATCGATCATCTCATCGATCATCATCGATCATCATCGATCATCATCGATCATCATCGATCATCATCGATCATCGTCGATCATCGTCGATCAACTTCGATCATCATCGATCATCATCGATCAACATCGATCATCATCGATCATCATCGATCATCATCGATCATCATCGATCATCATCGATCATCATCGATCATCATCGATCATCATCGATCAACACCGATCATCATCGATCATCATCGATAAACACAGATCGTCATCGATCATCATCAATCATCATCGATCATCATCGATCATCATCGATCGTCATCGATCATCGTCGATCATCATCGATCATCATCGATCATCATCGATCATCATCGATCATCATCGATCATCATCGATCATCATCGATCATCATCGATCATCATGGATCATCATCGATAATTATCGATCAACAACGATCATCATCGATCATCATCGATCAACTTCGATCAACATCGATCATCATCGATCATCATCGATCATTATCGATCATCATCGATCATCATCGATCATCATCGATCATCATCGATCATCATCGATCATCATCGATCATCATCGATCATCATCGATCATCATCGATCATCATCGATCATCATCGATCATCATCGATCATCATGGATCATCATCGATAATTATCGATCAACATCGATCATCATCGATCATCATCGATCAACTTCGATCAACATCGATCATCATCGATCATCATCGATCATCATCGATCATCATCGATCATCATCGATCATCATCGATCATCATCGATCATCATCGATCATCATCGATCATCATCGATCATCATCGATCATCATCGATTAATTATCATCGATCATTATCGATCATCATCGATCATCATCGATCATCATCGATCATCATCGATCATCATCGATCATCATCGTTCATCATCGATCGTCATCGATCATCATCGATCATCATCGATCATCGTCGATCATCATCGATCATCATCGATCATCATCGATCATCATCGATCATCATCGATCATCATCGATCATCATCGATCATCATCGATCATCAGCGATCAACTTCGATCAAATTCGATCATCGTCGATCATCATCGATCATCATCGATCATCATCGATCATCATCTATCAACACCGATCATCATGGATCATCATCGATCAACATCGACCATCATCGATCATCATCGATCATCATCGATGCATCATCGATCATCATCGATCATCATCGATCATCATCGATCATCTCATCGATCATCATCGATCATCATCGATCATCATCGATCATCATCGATCATCATCGATCATCGTCGATCATCGTCGATCAACTTCGATCAACTTCGATCAACTTCGATCATCGTCGATCATCGATCATCATCGATCATCATCGATCATCATCGATCATCATCGATCATCATCGATCATCATCGATCATCATCGATCATCATCGGTCATCATCGATCAACATCGATCAACATCGATCATCATCGATCATCATCGATCATCATCGATCATCATCGATCATCATCGATCATCATCGATCATCATCGATCATCATCGATCATCATCGATCAGCATCGATCATCATCGATCATCATCGATCACCGTCGATCAACATCGATCATCATTGATCATCATCGATCATCGTCGATCATCGTCGATCAACTTCGATCAACTTCGATCAAATTCGATCATCGTCGATCATCATCGATCATCATCGATCAACATCGATCATCATCGATCATCATCGATCAACATCGATCATCATCGATCATCATCGATCATCATCGATAATCATTGATCATCATCGATCATCATCGATTATCATCGATCGATATCGGTCATCATCGATCATCATCGAGCTTCATCGATCATCTGCGAGCATCATCGATCATCATCGATCATCATCGATCATCATCGATCATCATCGATCATCATCGATCATCATCGTTCATCATCGATCGTCATCGATCATCATCGATCATCATCGATCATCGTCGGTCATCATCGATCATCATCGATCATCATCGATCATCATCGATCATCATCGATCATCATCGATCATCATCGATCAACTTCGATCAAATTCGATCATCGTCGATCATCATCGATCATCATCGATCATCATCGATCATCATCTATCAACACCGATCATCATCGATCATCATCGATCAACACCGATCATCATCGATCATCATCGATCATCATCGATCATCATCGATCATCATCGATCATCATCGATCATAATCGATCGTCATCGATCAACATCGATCATCATCGATCATCATCGATCATCATCGATCATCATCGATCAACATCGATCATCATCGATCATCATCGATCATCATCGATCATCATCGATCATCATCGATCATCATCGATCATCTCATCGATCATCATCGATCATCATCGATCATCATCGATCATCATCGATCATCATCGATCATCGTCGATCATCATCGTTCATCATCGATCGTCATCGATCATCATCGATCATCATCGATCATCGTCGGTCATCATCGATCATCATCGATCATCATCGATCATCATCGATCATCATCGATCATCATCGATCATCATCGATCAACTTCGATCAAATTCGATCATCGTCGATCATCATCGATCATCATCGATCATCATCGATCATCATCTATCAACACCGATCATCATCGATCATCATCGATCAACACCGATCATCATCGATCATCATCGATCATCATCGATCATCATCGATCATCATCGATCATCATCGATCATAATCGATCGTCATCGATCAACATCGATCATCATCGATCATCATCGATCATCATCGATCATCATCGATCAACATCGATCATCATCGATCATCATCGATCATCATCGATCATCATCGATCATCATCGATCATCATCGATCATCTCATCGATCATCATCGATCATCATCGATCATCATCGATCATCATCGATCATCATCGATCATCGTCGATCATCGTCGATCAACTTCGATCATCATCGATCATCATCGATCAACATCGATCATCATCGATCATCATCGATCATCATCGATCATCATCGATCATCATCGATCAACACCGATCATCATCGATCAACACAGATCGTCATCGATCATCATCAATCATCATCGATCATCATCGATCATCATCGATCGTCATCGATCATCGTCGATCATCATCGATCATCATCGATCATCATCGGTCATCATCGATCAACATCGATCATCATCGATCATCATCGATCAACATCGATCATCATCGATCATCATCGATCATCATCGATCATCATCGATCATCATCGATCATCATCGGTCATCATCGATCAACATCGATCAACATCGATCATCATCGATCATCATCGATCATCATCGATCATCATCGATCATCATCGATCATCATCGATCATCATCGATCATCATCGATCAGCATCGATCATCATCGATCATCATCGATCACCGTCGATCAACATCGATCATCATTGATCATCATCGATCATCGTCGATCATCGTCGATCAACTTCGATCAACTTCGATCAAATTCGATCATCGTCGATCATCATCGATCATCATCGATCAACATCGATCATCATCGATCATCATCGATCAACATCGATCATCATCGATCATCATCGATCATCATCGATAATCATTGATCATCATCGATCATCATCGATTATCATCGATCGATATCGGTCATCATCGATCATCATCGAGCTTCATCGATCATCTGCGAGCATCATCGATCATCATCGATCATCATCGATCATCATCGATCATCATCGATCATCATCGATCATCATCGTTCATCATCGATCGTCATCGATCATCATCGATCATCATCGATCATCGTCGGTCATCATCGATCATCATCGATCATCATCGATCATCATCGATCATCATCGATCATCATCGATCATCATCGATCAACTTCGATCAAATTCGATCATCGTCGATCATCATCGATCATCATCGATCATCATCGATCATCATCTATCAACACCGATCATCATCGATCATCATCGATCAACACCGATCATCATCGATCATCATCGATCATCATCGATCATCATCGATCATCATCGATCATCATCGATCATAATCGATCGTCATCGATCAACATCGATCATCATCGATCATCATCGATCATCATCGATCATCATCGATCAACATCGATCATCATCGATCATCATCGATCATCATCGATCATCATCGATCATCATCGATCATCATCGATCATCTCATCGATCATCATCGATCATCATCGATCATCATCGATCATCATCGATCATCATCGATCATCGTCGATCATCGTCGATCAACTTCGATCATCATCGATCATCATCGATCAACATCGATCATCATCGATCATCATCGATCATCATCGATCATCATCGATCATCATCGATCAACACCGATCATCATCGATCAACACAGATCGTCATCGATCATCATCAATCATCATCGATCATCATCGATCATCATCGATCGTCATCGATCATCGTCGATCATCATCGATCATCATCGATCATCATCGATCATCATCGATCATCATCGATCATCATCGATCATCATCGATCATCATCGATCATCATGGATCATCATCGATAATTATCGATCAACAACGATCATCATCGATCATCATCGATCAACTTCGATCAACATCGATCATCATCGATCATCATCGATCATTATCGATCATCATCGATCATCATCGATCATCATCGATCATCATCGATCATCATCGATCATCATCGATCATCATCGATCATCATTGATCATCATCGATCATCATGGATCATCATCGATAATTATCGATCAACATCGATCATCATCGATCATCATCGATCAACTTCGATCAACATCGATCATCATCGATCATCATCGATCATTATCGATCATCATCGATCATCATCGATCATCATCGATCATCATCGATCATCATCGATCATCATCGATTAATTATCATCGATCATTACCGATCATCATCTATCATCATCGATCATCATCGATCATCATCGATCATCATCGTTCATCATCGATCGTCATCGATCATCATCGATCATCATCGATCATCGTCGATCATCGTCGATCATCATCGATCATCATCGATCTTCATCGATCAAAATCGATCATCATCGATCATCATCGATCAACATCGATCATCATCGATCATCATCGATCATCATCGAACACCGTCGATCATCATCGATCATCATCGATCATCATCGGTGATCATCGATCATCATCGATCAACATCGATCTACATAGATCATCATCAATCATCATCGATCATCATCGATCATCATCGATCATCATCGATCATCATCGATCATCATCGATCATCATCGATCATCATTGATCATCATCGATCATCGTCGATCATCGTCGATCATCGTCGATCAACTTCGATCAACTTCGATCAAATTCGATCATCGTCGATCATCATCGATCATCATCGATCATCATCTATCAACACCGATCATCATCGATCATCATCGATCAACACCGATCATCATCGATCATCATCGATCATCATCGACCATCATCGATCATCATCGATCATCATCGATCATAATCGATCATCATCGATCAACATCGATCATCATCGATCATCATCGATCATCATCGGTCATCATCGATCAACATCGATCATCATCGATCATCATCGATCAACATCGATCATCATCGATCATCATCGATCATCATCGATCATCATCGATCATCATCGATCAGCATCGATCATCATCGATCATCATCGATCATCATCGATCATCATCGATCATCGTCGATCATCATCGATCATCGTCGATCATCATCGATCAACATCGATCAGCATCGATCAACATCGATCAACATCGATCATCATCGATCATAATCGATCATCATCGATCAACATCGATCATCATCGATCATCATCGATCATCATCGATCATCATCGATCATCATCGATCATCATCGATCATCATCGATCATCATCGATCAACATCGATCAACATCGATCATCATCGATCATCATCGATCATCATCGATCATCATCGATCTTCATCGATCATCTGCGAGCATCATCGATCATCATCGATCATCATAGATCATCATCGATCATCATCGATCATCATCGATCACCATCGATCATCATCGATCATCATCGATCATCATCGATCATCATCGATCATCATCGATCATCATCGATCAACACAGATCATCATCGATCATCATCGATCATCATCGATCATCATCGATCATCATCGATCATCATCGATCATCGTCGATCATCATCGATCATCATCGATCATCATCGATCATCATCGATCATCATCGATCATCGTCGATCATCATCGATCATCATCGATCATCATCGATCATCATCGATCATCATCGATCATCATGGATCATCATCGATAATTATCGATCAACATCGATCATCATCGATCATCATCGATCAACTTCGATCAACATCGATCATCATCGATCATCATCGATCATCATCGATCATCATCGATCATCATCGATCATCATCGATCATCATCGATCATCATCGATTAATTATCATCGATCATTATCGATCATCATCGATCATCATCGATCATCATCGATCATCATCGATCATCATCGATCATCATCGTTCATCATCGATCGTCATCGATCATCATCGATCATCATCGATCATCGTCGATCATCATCGATCATCATCGATCATCATCGATCATCATCGATCATCATCGATCATCATCGATCAACTTCGATCAAATTCGATCATCGTCGATCATCATCGATCATCATCGATCATCATCGATCATCATCTATCAACACCGATCATCATCGATCATCATCGATCAACATCGATCATCATCGATCATCATCGATCATCAACGATCATCATCGATCAACATCGATCATCATCGATCATCATCGATCATCATCGATCATCATCGATCATCATCGATCATCGTCGATCATCATCGATCATCGTCGATCATCATCGATCAACATCGATCAGCATCGATCAACATCGATCAACTTCGATCATCATCGATCATCATCGATCAACATCGATCATCATCGATCATCATCGATCATCATCGATCATCATCGATCATCATCGATCATCATCGATCATCATCGATCATCATCGATCAACATCGATCAACATCGATCATCATCGATCATCATCGATCATAATCGATCATCATCGATTATCATCGAACGTCATCGATCATCATAGATCATCGTCGATCATCATCGATTATCATCGATCAATATCGGTCATCATCGATCATCATCGATCTTCATCGATCATCTGCGAGCATCATCGATCATCATCGATCATCATCGATCATCATCGATCATCATCGATCATCATCGTTCATCATCGATCGTCATCGATCATCATCGATCATCATCGATCATCGTCGATCATCATCGATCATCATCGATCATCATCGATCATCATCGATCATCATCGATCAACTTCGAGCAAATTCGATCATCGTCGATCATCATCGATCATCATCGATCATCATCTATCAACACCGATCATCATCGATCGTCATCGATCATCATCGATCATCATCGATCATCGTCGGTCATCATCGATCATCATCGATCATCATCGATCATCATCGATCATCATCGATCATCATCGATCATCATCGATCATCATCGATCATCATCGATCAACTTCGATCAAATTCGATCATCGTCGATCATCATCGATCATCATCGATCATCATCGATCATCATCTATCAACACCGATCATCATCGATCATCATCGATCAACACCGATCATCATCGATCATCATCGATCATCATCGATCATCATCGATCATAATCGATCGTCATCGATCAACATCGATCATCATCGATCATCATCGATCATCATCGATCATCATCGATCAACATCGATCATCATCGATCATCATCGATCATCATCGATCATCATCGATCAACATCGATCATCATCGATCATCATCGATCAACTTCGATCAACATCGATCATCATCGATCATCATCGATCATCATCGATCATCATCGATCATCATCGATCATCATCGATCATCATCGATCATCATCGATCATCATCGATCATCATCGATTAATTATCATCGATCATTATCGATCATCATCGATCATCATCGATCATCATCGATCATCATCGATCATCATCGATCATCATCGTTCATCATCGATCGTCATCGATCATCATCGATCATCATCGATCATCGTCGATCATCATCGATCATCATCGATCATCATCGATCATCATCGATCATCATCGATCATCATCGATCATCATCGATCATCATCGATCATCAGCGATCAACTTCGATCAAATTCGATCATCGTCGATCATCATCGATCATCATCGATCATCATCGATCATCATCTATCAACACCGATCATCATGGATCATCATCGATCAACATCGACCATCATCGATCATCATCGATCATCATCGATGCATCATCGATCATCATCGATCATCATCGATCATCATCGATCATCTCATCGATCATCATCGATCATCATCGATCATCATCGATCATCATCGATCATCATCGATCATCGTCGATCATCGTCGATCAACTTCGATCAACTTCGATCAACTTCGATCATCGTCGATCATCGATCATCATCGATCATCATCGATCATCATCGATCATCATCGATCATCATCGATCATCATCGATCATCATCGATCATCATCGGTCATCATCGATCAACATCGATCAACATCGATCATCATCGATCATCATCGATCATCATCGATCATCATCGATCATCATCGATCATCATCGATCATCATCGATCATCATCGATCATCATCGATCAGCATCGATCATCATCGATCATCATCGATCACCATCGATCAACATCGATCATCATTGATCATCATCGATCATCGTCGATCATCGTCGATCAACTTCGATCAACTTCGATCAAATTCGATCATCGTCGATCATCATCGATCATCATCGATCAACATCGATCATCATCGATCATCATCGATCAACATCGATCATCATCGATCATCATCGATCATCATCGATAATCATTGATCATCATCGATCATCATCGATTATCATCGATCGTTATCGGTCATCATCGATCATCATCGAGCTTCATCGATCATCTGCGAGCATCATCGATCATCATCGATCATCATCGATCATCATCGATCATCATCGATCATCATCGATCATCATCGTTCATCATCGATCGTCATCGATCATCATCGATCATCATCGATCATCGTCGGTCATCATCGATCATCATCGATCATCATCGATCATCATCGATCATCATCGATCATCATCGATCATCATCGATCAACTTCGATCAAATTCGATCATCGTCGATCATCATCGATCATCATCGATCATCATCGATCATCATCTATCAACACCGATCATCATCGATCATCATCGATCAACACCGATCATCATCGATCATCATCGATCATCATCGATCATCATCGATCATCATCGATCATCATCGATCATCATCGATCATAATCGATCGTCATCGATCAACATCGATCATCATCGATCATCATCGATCATCATCGATCATCATCGATCAACATCGATCATCATCGATCATCATCGATCATCATCGATCATCATCGATCATCATCGATCATCATCGATCATCTCATCGATCATCATCGATCATCATCGATCATCATCGATCATCATCGATCATCATCGATCATCGTCGATCATCGTCGATCAACTTCGATCATCATCGATCATCATCGATCAACATCGATCATCATCGATCATCATCGATCATCATCGATCATCATCGATCATCATCGATCATCATCGATCAACACCGATCATCATCGATCATCATCGATCAACACAGATCGTCATCGATCATCATCAATCATCATCGATCATCATCGATCATCATCGATCGTCATCGATCATCGTCGATCATCATCGATCATCATCGATCATCATCGATCATCATCGATCATCATCGATCATCATCGATCATCATCGATCATCATCGATCATCATGGATCATCATCGATAATTATCGATCAACAACGATCATCATCGATCATCATCGATCAACTTCGATCAACATCGATCATCATCGATCATCATCGATCATTATCGATCATCATCGATCATCATCGATCATCATCGATCATCATCGATCATCATCGATCATCATCGATCATCATCGATCATCATCGATCATCATCGATCATCATCGATCATCATCGATCATCATGGATCATCATCGATAATTATCGATCAACATCGATCATCATCGATCATCATCGATCAACTTCGATCAACATCGATCATCATCGATCATCATCGATCATTATCGATCATCATCGATCATCATCGATCATCATCGATCATCATCGATCATCATCGATCATCATCGATTAATTATCATCGATCATTACCGATCATCATCTATCATCATCGATCATCATCGATCATCATCGATCATCATCGTTCATCATCGATCGTCATCGATCATCATCGATCATCATCGATCATCGTCGATCATCGTCGATCATTATCGATCATCATCGATCTTCATCGATCAAAATCGATCATCATCGATCATCATCGATCAACATCGATCATCATCGATCATCATCGATCATCATCGAACATCATCGATCATCATCGATCATCATCGATCATCATCGGTGATCATCGATCATCATCGATCATCATCGATCAACATCGATCTACATAGATCATCATCAATCATCATCGATCATCATCGATCATCATCGATCATCATCGATCATCATCGATCATCATCGATCATCATTGATCATCATCGATCATCGTCGATCATCGTCGATCATCGTCGATCAACTTCGATCAACTTCGATCAAATTCGATCATCGTCGATCATCATCGATCATCATCGATCATCATCGATCAACACCGATCATCATCGATCATCATCGATCATCATCGACCATCATCGATCATCATCGATCATCATCGATCATAATCGATCATCATCGATCAACATCGATCATCATCGATCATCATCGATCATCATCGGTCATCATCGATCAACATCGATCATCATCGATCATCATCGATCAACATCGATCATCATCGATCATCATCGATCATCATCGATCATCATCGATCATCATCGATCAGCATCGATCATCATCGATCATCATCGATCATCATCGATCATCATCGATCATCGTCGATCATCATCGATCATCGTCGATCATCATCGATCAACATCGATCAGCATCGATCAACATCGATCAACATCGATCATCATCGATCATAATCGATCATCATCGATCAACATCGATCATCATCGATCATCATCGATCATCATCGATCATCATCGATCATCATCGATCATCATCGATCATCATCGATCAACATCGATCAACATCGATCATCATCGATCATCATCGATCATCATCGATCATCATCGATCTTCATCGATCATCATAGATCATCATCGATCATCATCGATCATCATCGATCACCATCGATCATCATCGATCATCATCGATCATCATCGATCATCATCGATCATCATCGATCATCATCGATCAACACAGATCATCATCGATCATCATCGATCATCATCGATCATCATCGATCATCATCGATCATCATCGATCATCATCGATCATCATCGACCATCGTCGATCATCATCGATCATCATCGATCATCATCGATCATCATCGATCATCATCGATCATCATGGATCATCATCGATAATTATCGATCAACATCGATCATCATCGATCATCATCGATCAACTTCGATCAACATCGATCATCATCGATCATCATCGATCATCATCGATCATCATCGATCATCATCGATCATCATCGATCATCATCGATTAATTATCATCGATCATTATCGATCATCATCGATCATCATCGATCATCATCGATCATCATCGATCATCATCGATCATCATCGTTCATCATCGATCGTCATCGATCATCATCGATCATCATCGATCATCGTCGATCATCATCGATCATCATCGATCATCATCGATCATCATCGATCATCATCGATCATCATCGATCAACTTCGATCAAATTCGATCATCGTCGATCATCATCGATCATCATCGATCATCATCGATCATCATCTATCAACACCGATCATCATCGATCATCATCGATCAACATCGATCATCATCGATCATCATCGATCATCATCGATCATCATCGATCAACATCGATCATCATCGATCATCATCGATCATCATCGATCATCATCGATCATCATCGATCATCGTCGATCATCATCGATCATCGTCGATCATCATCGATCATCATCGATCAACTTCGATCAAATTCGATCATCGTCGATCATCATCGATCATCATCGATCATCATCGATCATCATCTATCAACACCGATCATCATCGATCATCATCGATCAACATCGATCATCATCGATCATCATCGATCATCATCGATCATCATCGATCAACATCGATCATCATCGATCATCATCGATTATCATCGATCATCATCGATCATCATCGATCATCGTCGATCATCATCGATCATCGTCGATCATCATCGATCAACATCGATCAGCATCGATCAACATCGATCAACATCGATCATCATCGATCATCATCGATCATCATCGATCAACATCGATCATCATCGATCATCATCGATCATCATCGATCATCATCGATCATCATCGATCATCATCGATCATCATCGATCATCATCGATCATCATCGATCATCATCGATCATCAGCGATCAACTTCGATCAAATTCGATCATCGTCGATCATCATCGATCATCATCGATCATCATCGATCATCATCTATCAACACCGATCATCATGGATCATCATCGATCAACATCGACCATCATCGATCATCATCGATCATCATCGATGCATCATCGATCATCATCGATCATCATCGATCATCATCGATCATCTCATCGATCATCATCGATCATCATCGATCATCATCGATCATCATCGATCATCATCGATCATCGTCGATCATCGTCGATCAACTTCGATCAACTTCGATCAACTTCGATCATCGTCGATCATCGATCATCATCGATCATCATCGATCATCATCGATCATCATCGATCATCATCGATCATCATCGATCATCATCGATCATCATCGGTCATGATCGATCAACATCGATCAACATCGATCATCATCGATCATCATCGATCATCATCGATCATCATCGATCATCATCGATCATCATCGATCATCATCGATCATCATCGATCAGCATCGATCATCATCGATCATCATCGATTACCATCGATCAACATCGATCATCATTGATCATCATCGATCATCGTCGATCATCGTCGATCAACTTCGATCAACTTCGATCAAATTCGATCATCGTCGATCATCATCGATCATCATCGATCAACATCGATCATCATCGATCATCATCGATCAACATCGATCATCATCGATCATCATCGATCATCATCGATAATCATTGATCATCATCGATCATCATCGATTATCATCGATCGATATCGGTCATCATCGATCATCATCGAGCTTCATCGATCATCTGCGAGCATCATCGATCATCATCGATCATCATCGATCATCATCGATCATCATCGATCATCATCGATCATCATCGTTCATCATCGATCGTCATCGATCATCATCGATCATCATCGATCATCGTCGGTCATCATCGATCATCATCGATCATCATCGATCATCATCGATCATCATCGATCATCATCGATCATCATCGATCAACTTCGATCAAATTCGATCATCGTCGATCATCATCGATCATCATCGATCATCATCGATCATCATCTATCAACACCGATCATCATCGATCATCATCGATCAACACCGATCATCATCGATCATCATCGATCATCATCGATCATCATCGATCATCATCGATCATCATCGATCATCATCGATCATAATCGATCGTCATCGATCAACATCGATCATCATCGATCATCATCGATCATCATCGATCATCATCGATCAACATCGATCATCATCGATCATCATCGATCATCATCGATCATCATCGATCATCATCGATCATCATCGATCATCATCGATCATCATCGATCATCATCGATCATCATCGATCATCGTCGATCATCGTCGATCAACTTCGATCATCATCGATCATCATCGATCAACATCGATCATCATCGATCATCATCGATCATCATCGATCATCATCGATCATCATCGATCAACACCGATCATCATCGATCATCATCGATCAACACAGATCGTCATCGATCATCATCAATCATCATCGATCATCATCGATCATCATCGATCGTCATCGATCATCGTCGATCATCATCGATCATCATCGATCATCATCGATCATCATCGATCATCATCGATCATCATCGATCATCATCGATCATCATCGATCATCATGGATCATCATCGATAATTATCGATCAACAACGATCATCATCGATCATCATCGATCAACTTCGATCAACATCGATCATCATCGATCATCATCGATCATTATCGATCATCATCGATCATCATCGATCATCATCGATCATCATCGATCATCATCGATCATCATCGATCATCATCGATCATCATGGATCATCATCGATCATCATCGATCATCATCGATCATCATGGATCATCATCGATAATTATCGATCAACATCGATCATCATCGATCATCATCGATCAACTTCGATCAACATCGATCATCATCGATCATCATCGATCATTATCGATCATCATCGATCATCATCGATCATCATCGATCATCATCGATCATCATCGATCATCATCGATTAATTATCATCGATCATTACCGATCATCATCTATCATCATCGATCATCATCGATCATCATCGATCATCATCGTTCATCATCGATCGTCATCGATCATCATCGATCATCATCGATCATCGTCGATCATCGTCGATCATCATCGATCATCATCGATCTTCATCGATCAAAATCGATCATCATCGATCATCATCGATCAACATCGATCATCATCGATCATCATCGATCATCATCGAACATCATCGATCATCATCGATCATCATCGATCATCATCGGTGATCATCGATCATCATCGATCATCATCGATCAACATCGATCTACATAGATCATCATCAATCATCATCGATCATCATCGATCATCATCGATCATCATCGATCATCATCGATCATCATCGATCATCATTGATCATCATCGATCATCGTCGATCATCGTCGATCATCGTCGATCAACTTCGATCAACTTCGATCAAATTCGATCATCGTCGATCATCATCGATCATCATCGATCATCATCGATCAACACCGATCATCATCGATCATCATCGATCATCATCGACCATCATCGATCATCATCGATCATCATCGATCATAATAGATCATCATCGATCAACATCGATCATCATCGATCATCATCGATCATCATCGGTCATCATCGATCAACATCGATCATCATCGATCATCATCGATCAACATCGATCATCATCGATCATCATCGATCATCATCGATCATCATCGATCATCATCGATCAGCATCGATCATCATCGATCATCATCGATCATCATCGATCATCATCGATCATCGTCGATCATCATCGATCATCGTCGATCATCATCGATCAACATCGATCAGCATCGATCAACATCGATCAACATCGATCATCATCGATCATAATCGATCATCATCGATCAACATCGATCATCATCGATCATCATCGATCATCATCGATCATCATCGATCATCATCGATCATCATCGATCATCATCGATCAACATCGATCAACATCGATCATCATCGATCATCATCGATCATCATCGATCATCATCGATCTTCATCGATCATCTGCGAGCATCATCGATCATCATCGATCATCATAGATCATCATCGATCATCATCGATCATCATCGATCACCATCGATCATCATCGATCATCATCGATCATCATCGATCATCATCGATCATCATCGATCATCATCGATCAACACAGATCATCATCGATCATCATCGATCATCATCGATCATCATCGATCATCATCGATCATCATCGATCATCATCGATCATCATCGACCATCGTCGATCATCATCGATCATCATCGATCATCATCGATCATCATCGATCATCATCGATCATCATGGATCATCATCGATAATTATCGATCAACATCGATCATCATCGATCATCATCGATCAACTTCGATCAACATCGATCATCATCGATCATCATCGATCATCATCGATCATCATCGATCATCATCGATCATCATCGATCATCATCGATCATCATCGATTAATTATCATCGATCATTATCGATCATCATCGATCATCATCGATCATCATCGATCATCATCGATCATCATCGATCATCATCGTTCATCATCGATCGTCATCGATCATCATCGATCATCATCGATCATCGTCGATCATCATCGATCATCATCGATCATCATCGATCATCATCGATCATCATCGATCATCATCGATCAACTTCGATCAAATTCGATCATCGTCGATCATCATCGATCATCATCGATCATCATCGATCATCATCTATCAACACCGATCATCATCGATCATCATCGATCAACATCGATCATCATCGATCATCATCGATCATCATCGATCATCATCGATCAACATCGATCATCATCGATCATCATCGATCATCATCGATCATCATCGATCATCATCGATCATCGTCGATCATCATCGATCATCGTCGATCATCATCGATCAACATCGATCAGCATCGATCAACATCGATCAACATCGATCATCATCGATCATCATCGATCATCATCGATCAACATCGATCATCATCGATCATCATCGATCATCATCGATCATCATCGATCATCATCGATCATCATCGATCATCATCGATCAACATCGATCAACATCGATCATCATCGATCATCATCGATTATAATCGATCATCATCGATTATCATCGATCGTCATCGATCATCATAGATCATCATCGATCATCATCGATTATCATCGATCAATATCGGTCATCATCGATCATCATCGATCTTCATCGATCATCTGCGAGCATCATCGATCATCATCGATCATCATCGATCATCATCGATCATCATCGATCATCATCGTTCATCATCGATCGTCATCGATCATCATCGATCATCATCGATCATCGTCGATCATCATCGATCATCATCGATCATCATCGATCATCATCGATCATCATCGATCAACTTCGAGCAAATTCGATCATCGTCGATCATCATCGATCATCATCGATCATCATCTATCAACACCGATCATCATCGATCGTCATCGATCATCATCGATCATCATCGATCATCGTCGGTCATCATCGATCATCATCGATCATCATCGATCATCATCGATCATCATCGATCATCATCGATCATCATCGATCATCATCGATCATCATCGATCAACTTCGATCAAATTCGATCATCGTCGATCATCATCGATCATCATCGATCATCATCGATCATCATCTATCAACACCGATCATCATCGATCATCATCGATCAACACCGATCATCATCGATCATCATCGATCATCATCGATCATCATCGATCATAATCGATCGTCATCGATCAACATCGATCATCATCGATCATCATCGATCAACATCGATCATCATCGATCATCATCGATTATCATCGATCATCATCGATCATCATCGATCATCATCGATCATCTCATCGATCATCATCGATCATCATCGATCATCATCGATCATCATCGATCATCATCGATCATCATCGATCATCATCGATCATCATCGATCATCATCGATCATCGTCGATCATCGTCGATCAACTTCGATCATCATCGATCATCATCGATCAACATCGATCATCATCGATCAACATCGATCATCATCGATCATCATCGATCATCATCGATCATCATCGATCATCATCGATCAACACCGATCATCATCGATCATCATCGATCAACACAGATCGTCATCGATCATCATCGATCATCATCGATCATCATCGATCATCATCGATCGTCATCGATCATCGTCGATCATCATCGATCATCATCGATCATCATCGATCATCATCGATCATCATCGATCATCATCGATCATCATCGATCATCATGGATCATCATCGATAATTATCGATCAACATCGATCATCATCGATCATCATCGATCAACTTCGATCAACATCGATCATCATCGATCATCATCGATCATTATCGATCATCATCGATCATCATCGATCATCATCGATCATCATCGATCATCATCGATCATCATCGATCATCAACGATCATCATGGATCATCATCGATGTTGATCGATAGATCAACATCGATCATTATCGATCATCATCGATCAACTTCGATCAACATCGATCATCATCGATCATCATCGATCATTATCGATCATCATCGATCATCATCGATCATCATCGATCATCATCGATCATCATCGATTAATTATCATCGATCATTACCGATCATCATCTATCATCATCGATCATCATCGATCATCATCGATCATCATCGTTCATCATCGATCGTCATCGATCATCATCGATCATCATCGATCATCGTCGATCATCGTCGATCATCATCGATCATCATCGATCTTCATCGATCAAAATCGATCATCATCGATCATCATCGATCAACATCGATCATCATCGATCATCATCGATCATCATCGAACATCATCGATCATCATCGATCATCATCGATCATCATCGGTGATCATCGATCATCATCGATCATCATCGATCAACATCGATCTACATAGATCATCATCAATCATCATCGATCATCATCGATCATCATCGATCATCATCGATCATCATCGATCATCATCGATCATCATCGATCATCGTCGATCATCATCGATCATCATCGATCATCATCGATCATCATCGATCATCATCGATCATCATCGATCATCATGGATCATCATCGATAATTATCGATCAACATCGATCATCATCGATCATCATCGATCAACTTCGATCATCATCGATCATCATCGATCATCATCGATCATCATGGATCATCATCGATAATTATCGATCAACAACGATCATCATCGATCATCATCGATCAACTTCGATCAACATCGATCATCATCGATCATCATCGATCATTATCGATCATCATCGATCATCATCGATCATCATCGATCATCATCGATCATCATCGATCATCATCGATCATCATCGATCATCATCGATCATCATCGATCATCATCGATCATCATCGATCATCATGGATCATCATCGATAATTATCGATCAACATCGATCATCATCGATCATCATCGATCAACTTCGATCAACATCGATCATCATCGATCATCATCGATCATTATCGATCATCATCGATCATCATCGATCATCATCGATCATCATCGATCATCATCGATCATCATCGATTAATTATCATCGATCATTACCGATCATCATCTATCATCATCGATCATCATCGATCATCATCGATCATCATCGTTCATCATCGATCGTCATCGATCATCATCGATCATCATCGATCATCGTCGATCATCGTCGATCATCATCGATCATCATCGATCTTCATCGATCAAAATCGATCATCATCGATCATCATCGATCAACATCGATCATCATCGATCATCATCGATCATCATCGAACATCATCGATCATCATCGATCATCATCGATCATCATCGGTGATCATCGATCATCATCGATCATCATCGATCAACATCGATCTACATAGATCATCATCAATCATCATCGATCATCATCGATCATCATCGATCATCATCGATCATCATCGATCATCATCGATCATCATTGATCATCATCGATCATCGTCGATCATCGTCGATCATCGTCGATCAACTTCGATCAACTTCGATCAAATTCGATCATCGTCGATCATCATCGATCATCATCGATCATCATCGATCAACACCGATCATCATCGATCATCATCGATCATCATCGACCATCATCGATCATCATCGATCATCATCGATCATAATAGATCATCATCGATCAACATCGATCATCATCGATCATCATCGATCATCATCGGTCATCATCGATCAACATCGATCATCATCGATCATCATCGATCAACATCGATCATCATCGATCATCATCGATCATCATCGATCATCATCGATCATCTCATCGATCATCATCGATCATCATCGATCATCATCGATCATCATCGATCATCATCGATCATCATCGATCATCATCGATCATCATCGATCATCATCGATCATCGTCGATCATCGTCGATCAACTTCGATCATCATCGATCAGCATCGATCAACATCGATCATCATCGATCATCATCGATCATCATCGATCATCATCGATCATCATCGATCAACACCGATCATCATCGATCATCATCGATCAACACAGATCGTCATCGATCATCATCGATCATCATCGATCATCATCGATCATCATCGATCGTCATCGATCATCGTCGATCATCATCGATCATCATCGATCATCATCGATCATCATCGATCATCATCGATCATCATCGATCATCATCGATCATCATGGATCATCATCGATAATTATCGATCAACATCGATCATCATCGATCATCATCGATCAACTTCGATCAACATCGATCATCATCGATCATCATCGATCATTATCGATCATCATCGATCATCATCGATCATCATCGATCATCATCGATCATCATCGATCATCATCGATCATCAACGATCATCATGGATCATCATCGATAATTATCGATCAACATCGATCATTATCGATCATCATCGATCAACTTCGATCAACATCGATCATCATCGATCATCATCGATCATTATCGATCATCATCGATCATCATCGATCATCATCGATCATCATCGATCATCATCGATTAATTATCATCGATCATTACCGATCATCATCTATCATCATCGATCATCATCGATCATCATCGATCATCATCGTTCATCATCGATCGTCATCGATCATCATCGATCATCATCGATCATCGTCGATCATCGTCGATCATCATCGATCATCATCGATCTTCATCGATCAAAATCGATCATCATCGATCATCATCGATCAACATCGATCATCATCGATCATCATCGATCATCATCGAACATCATCGATCATCATCGATCATCATCGATCATCATCGGTGATCATCGATCATCATCGATCATCATCGATCAACATCGATCTACATAGATCATCATCAATCATCATCGATCATCATCGATCATCATCGATCATCATCGATCATCATCGATCATCATCGATCATCATCGATCATCGTCGATCATCATCGATCATCATCGATCATCATCGATCATCATCGATCATCATCGATCATCATCGATCATCATGGATCATCATCGATAATTATCGATCAACATCGATCATCATCGATCATCATCGATCAACTTCGATCATCATCGATCATCATCGATCATCATCGATCATCATGGATCATCATCGATAATTATCGATCAACAACGATCATCATCGATCATCATCGATCAACTTCGATCAACATCGATCATCATCGATCATCATCGATCATTATCGATCATCATCGATCATCATCGATCATCATCGATCATCATCGATCATCATCGATCATCATCGATCATCATCGATCATCATCGATCATCATCGATCATCATCGATCATCATCGATCATCATGGATCATCATCGATAATTATCGATCAACATCGATCATCATCGATCATCATCGATCAACTTCGATCAACATCGATCATCATCGATCATCATCGATCATTATCGATCATCATCGATCATCATCGATCATCATCGATCATCATCGATCATCATCGATCATCATCGATTTAATTATCATCGATCATTACCGATCATCATCTATCATCATCGATCATCATCGATCATCATCGATCATCATCGTTCATCATCGATCGTCATCGATCATCATCGATCATCATCGATCATCGTCGATCATCGTCGATCATCATCGATCATCATCGATCTTCATCGATCAAAATCGATCATCATCGATCATCATCGATCAACATCGATCATCATCGATCATCATCGATCATCATCGAACATCATCGATCATCATCGATCATCATCGATCATCATCGGTGATCATCGATCATCATCGATCATCATCGATCAACATCGATCTACATAGATCATCATCAATCATCATCGATCATCATCGATCATCATCGATCATCATCGATCATCATCGATCATCATCGATCATCATTGATCATCATCGATCATCGTCGATCATCGTCGATCATCGTCGATCAACTTCGATCAACTTCGATCAAATTCGATCATCGTCGATCATCATCGATCATCATCGATCATCATCGATCAACACCGATCATCATCGATCATCATCGATCATCATCGACCATCATCGATCATCATCGATCATCATCGATCATAATAGATCATCATCGATCAACATCGATCATCATCGATCATCATCGATCATCATCGGTCATCATCGATCAACATCGATCATCATCGATCATCATCGATCAACATCGATCATCATCGATCATCATCGATCATCATCGATCATCATCGATCATCATCGATCAGCATCGATCATCATCGATCATCATCGATCATCATCGATCATCATCGATCATCGTCGATCATCATCGATCATCGTCGATCATCATCGATCAACATCGATCAGCATCGATCAACATCGATCAACATCGATCATCATCGATCATAATCGATCATCATCGATCAACATCGATCATCATCGATCATCATCGATCATCATCGATCATCATCGATCATCATCGATCATCATCGATCATCATCGATCAACATCGATCAACATCGATCATCATCGATCATCATCGATCATCATCGATCATCATCGATCTTCATCGATCATCTGCGAGCATCATCGATCATCATCGATCATCATAGATCATCATCGATCATCATCGATCATCATCGATCACCATCGATCATCATCGATCATCATCGATCATCATCGATCATCATCGATCATCATCGATCATCATCGATCAACACAGATCATCATCGATCATCATCGATCATCATCGATCATCATCGATCATCATCGATCATCATCGATCATCATCGATCATCATCGACCATCGTCGATCATCATCGATCATCATCGATCATCATCGATCATCATCGATCATCATCGATCATCATGGATCATCATCGATAATTATCGATCAACATCGATCATCATCGATCATCATCGATCAACTTCGATCAACATCGATCATCATCGATCATCATCGATCATCATCGATCATCATCGATCATCATCGATCATCATCGATCATCATCGATCATCATCGATTAATTATCATCGATCATTATCGATCATCATCGATCATCATCGATCATCATCGATCATCATCGATCATCATCGATCATCATCGTTCATCATCGATCGTCATCGATCATCATCGATCATCATCGATCATCGTCGATCATCATCGATCATCATCGATCATCATCGATCATCATCGATCATCATCGATCATCATCGATCAACTTCGATCAAATTCGATCATCGTCGATCATCATCGATCATCATCGATCATCATCGATCATCATCTATCAACACCGATCATCATCGATCATCATCGATCAACATCGATCATCATCGATCATCATCGATCATCATCGATCATCATCGATCAACATCGATCATCATCGATCATCATCGATCATCATCGATCATCATCGATCATCATCGATCATCGTCGATCATCATCGATCATCGTCGATCATCATCGATCAACATCGATCAGCATCGATCAACATCGATCAACATCGATCATCATCGATCATCATCGATCATCATCGATCAACATCGATCATCATCGATCATCATCGATCATCATCGATCATCATCGATCATCATCGATCATCATCGATCATCATCGATCAACATCGATCAACATCGATCATCATCGATCATCATCGATTATAATCGATCATCATCGATTATCATCGATCGTCATCGATCATCATAGATCATCATCGATCATCATCGATTATCATCGATCAATATCGGTCATCATCGATCATCATCGATCTTCATCGATCATCTGCGAGCATCATCGATCATCATCGATCATCATCGATCATCATCGATCATCATCGATCATCATCGTTCATCATCGATCGTCATCGATCATCATCGATCATCATCGATCATCGTCGATCATCATCGATCATCATCGATCATCATCGATCATCATCGATCATCATCGATCAACTTCGAGCAAATTCGATCATCGTCGATCATCATCGATCATCATCGATCATCATCTATCAACACCGATCATCATCGATCGTCATCGATCATCATCGATCATCATCGATCATCGTCGGTCATCATCGATCATCATCGATCATCATCGATCATCATCGATCATCATCGATCATCATCGATCAACTTCGATCAAATTCGATCATCGTCGATCATCATCGATCATCATCGATCATCATCGATCATCATCTATCAACACCGATCATCATCGATCATCATCGATCAACACCGATCATCATCGATCATCATCGATCATCATCGATCATCATCGATCATAATCGATCGTCATCGATCAACATCGATCATCATCGATCATCATCGATCAACATCGATCATCATCGATCATCATCGATCATCATCGATCATCATCGATCATCATCGATCATCATCGATCATCTCATCGATCATCATCGATCATCATCGATCATCATCGATCATCATCGATCATCATCGATCATCATCGATCATCATCGATCATCATCGATCATCATCGATCATCGTCGATCATCGTCGATCAACTTCGATCATCATCGATCATCATCGATCAACATCGATCATCATCGATCATCATCGATCATCATCGATCATCATCGATCATCATCGATCAACACCGATCATCATCGATCATCATCGATCAACACAGATCGTCATCGATCATCATCGATCATCATCGATCATCATCGATCATCATCGATCGTCATCGATCATCGTCGATCATCATCGATCATCATCGATCATCATCGATCATCATCGATCATCATCGATCATCATCGATCATCTCATCGATCATCATCGATCATCATCGATCATCATCGATCATCATCGATCATCATCGATCATCATCGATCATCATCGATCATCATCGATCATCATCGATCATCGTCGATCATCGTCGATCAACTTCGATCATCATCGATCATCATCGATCAACATCGATCATCATCGATCATCATCGATCATCATCGATCATCATCGATCAACTTCGATCAACATCGATCATCATCGATCATCATCGATCATTATCGATCATCATCGATCATCATCGATCATCATCGATCATCATCGATCATCATCGATCATCATCGATCATCAACGATCATCATGGATCATCATCGATAATTATCGATCAACATCGATCATTATCGATCATCATCGATCAACTTCGATCAACATCGATCATCATCGATCATCATCGATCATTATCGATCATCATCGATCATCATCGATCATCATCGATCATCATCGATCATCATCGATTAATTATCATCGATCATTACCGATCATCATCTATCATCATCGATCATCATCGATCATCATCGATCATCATCGTTCATCATCGATCGTCATCGATCATCATCGATCATCATCGATCATCGTCGATCATCGTCGATCATCATCGATCATCATCGATCTTCATCGATCAAAATCGATCATCATCGATCATCATCGATCAACATCGATCATCATCGATCATCATCGATCATCATCGAACATCATCGATCATCATCGATCATCATCGATCATCATCGGTGATCATCGATCATCATCGATCATCATCGATCAACATCGATCTACATAGATCATCATCAATCATCATCGATCATCATCGATCATCATCGATCATCATCGATCATCATCGATCATCATCGATCATCATCGATCATCGTCGATCATCATCGATCATCATCGATCATCATCGATCATCATCGATCATCGTCGATCATCATCGATCATCATGGATCATCATCGATAATTATCGATCAACATCGATCATCATCGATCATCATCGATCAACTTCGATCAACATCGATCATCATCGATCATCATCGATCATTATCGATCATCATCGATCATCATCGATCATCATCGATCATCATCGATCATCATCGATCATCATCGATTAATTATCATCGATCATTACCGATCATCATCTATCATCATCGATCATCATCGATCATCATCGATCATCATCGTTCATCATCGATCGTCATCGATCATCATCGATCATCATCGATTATCGTCGATCATCGTCGATCATCATCGATCATCATCGATCTTCATCGATCAAAATCGATCATCATCGATCATCATCGATCAACATCGATCATCATCGATCATCATCGATCATCATCGAACATCATCGATCATCATCGATCATCATCGATCATCATCGGTGATCATCGATCATCATCGATCATCATCGATCAACATCGATCTACATAGATCATCATCAATCATCATCAATCATCATCGATCATCATCGATCATCATCGATCATCATCGATCATCATCGATCATCATTGATCATCATCGATCATCGTCGATCATCGTCGATCATCGTCGATCAACTTCGATCAACTTCGATCAAATTCGATCATCGTCGATCATCATCGATCATCATCGATCATCATCTATCAACACCGATCATCATCGATCATCATCGATCAACACCGATCATCATCGATCATCATCGATCATCATCGACCATCATCGATCATCATCGATCATCATCGATCATAATCGATCATCATCGATCAACATCGATCATCATCGATCATCATCGATCATCATCGGTCATCATCGATCAACATCGATCATCATCGATCATCATCGATCAACATCGATCATCATCGATCATCATCGATCATCATCGATCATCATCGATCATCATCGATCAGCATCGATCATCATCGATCATCATCGATCATCATCGATCATCATCGATCATCGTCGATCATCATCGATCATCGTCGATCATCATCGATCAACATCGATCAGCATCGATCAACATCGATCATCATCGATCATCATCGATCATCATCGAACATCATCGATCATCATCGATCATCATCGATCATCATCGGTGATCATCGATCATCATCGATCATCATCGATCAACATCGATCTACATAGATCATCATCAATCATCATCGATCATCATCGATCATCATCGATCATCATCGATCATCATCGATCATCATCGATCATCATCGATCATCATTGATCATCATCGATCATCGTCGATCATCGTCGATCATCGTCGATCAACTTCGATCAACTTCGATCAAATTCGATCATCGTCGATCATCATCGATCATCATCGATCATCATCTATCAACACCGATCATCATCGATCATCATCGATCAACACCGATCATCATCGATCATCATCGATCATCATCGACCATCATCGATCATCATCGATCATCATCGATCATAATCGATCATCATCGATCAACATCGATCATCATCGATCATCATCGATCATCATCGGTCATCATCGATCAACATCGATCATCATCGATCATCATCGATCAACATCGATCATCATCGATCATCATCGATCATCATCGATCATCATCGATCATCATCGATCAGCATCGATCATCATCGATCATCATCGATCATCATCGATCATCATCGATCATCGTCGATCATCATCGATCATCGTCGATCATCATCGATCAACATCGATCAGCATCGATCAACATCGATCAACATCGATCATCATCGATCATAATCGATCATCATCGATCAACATCGATCATCATCGATCATCATCGATCATCATCGATCATCATCGATCATCATCGATAATCATCGATCATCATCGATCAACATCGATCAACATCGATCATCATCGATCATCATCGATCATCATCGATCATCTTCGATCTTCATCGATCATCTGCGAGCATCATCGATCATCATCGATCATCATAGATCATCATCGATCATCATCGATCATCATCGATCACCATCGATCATCATCGATCATCATCGATCATCATCGATCATCATCGATCATCATCGATCATCATCGATCAACACAGATCATCATCGATCATCATCGATCATCATCGATCATCATCGATCATCATCGATCATCATCGATCATCGTCGATCATCATCGATCATCATCGATCATCATCGATCATCATCGATCATCATCGACCATCGTCGATCATCATCGATCATCATCGATCATCATCGATCATCATCGATCATCATCGATCATCATGGATCATCATCGATAATTATCGATCAACATCGATCATCATCGATCATCATCGATCAACTTCGATCAACATCGATCATCATCGATCATCATCGATCATCATCGATCATCATCGATCATCATCGATCATCATCGATCATCATCGATTAATTATCATCGATCATTATCGATCATCATCGATCATCATCGATCATCATCGATCATCATCGATCATCATCGATCATCATCGTTCATCATCGATCGTCATCGATCATCATCGATCATCATCGATCATCGTCGATCATCATCGATCATCATCGATCATCATCGATCATCATCGATCATCATCGATCATCATCGATCAACTTCGATCAAATTCGATCATCGTCGATCATCATCGATCATCATCGATCATCATCGATCATCATCTATCAACACCGATCATCATCGATCATCATCGATCAACATCGATCATCATCGATCATCATCGATCATCATCGATCATCATCGATCAACATCGATCATCATCGATCATCATCGATCATCATCGATCATCATCGATCATCATCGATCATCGTCGATCATCATCGATCATCGTCGATCATCATCGATCAACATCGATCAGCATCGATCAACATCGATCAACATCGATCATCATCGATCATCATCGATCATCATCGATCAACATCGATCATCATCGATCATCATCGATCATCATCGATCAACATCGATCAACATCGATCATCATCGATCATCATCGATCATCATCGATCATCATCGATTATCATCGATCGTCATCGATCATCATAGATCATCATCGATCATCATCGATTATCATCGATCAATATCGGTCATCATCGATCATCATCGATCTTCATCGATCATCTGCGAGCATCATCGATCATCATCGATCATCATCGATCATCATCGATCATCATCGATCATCATCGTTCATCATCGATCGTCATCGATCATCATCGATCATCATCGATCATCGTCGATCATCATCGATCATCATCGATCATCATCGATCATCATCGATCAACTTCGAGCAAATTCGATCATCGTCGATCATCATCGATCATCATCGATCATCATCGATCATCATCGATCATCATCTATCAACACCGATCATCATCGATCGTCATCGATCATCATCGATCATCATCGATCATCGTCGGTCATCATCGATCATCATCGATCATCATCGATCATCATCGATCATCATCGATCATCATCGATCATCATCGATCATCATCGATCATCATCGATCAACTTCGATCAAATTCGATCATCGTCGATCATCATCGATCATCATCGATCATCATCGATCATCATCTATCAACACCGATCATCATCGATCATCATCGATCAACACCGATCATCATCGACCATCATCGATCATCATCGATCATCATCGATCATCATCGATCATAATCGATCGTCATCGATCAACATCGATCATCATCGATCATCATCGATCATCATCGATCATCATCGATCAACATCGATCATCATCGATCATCATCGATCATCATCGATCATCATCGATCATCATCGATCATCATCGATCATCTCATCGATCATCATCGATCATCATCGATCATCATCGATCATCATCGATCATCATCGATCATCATCGATCATCATCGATCATCGTCGATCATCGTCGATCAACTTCGATCATCATCGATCATCATCGATCAACATCGATCATCATCGATCATCATCGATCATCATCGATCATCATCGATCATCATCGATCAACACCGATCATCATCGATCATCATCGATCAACACAGATCGTCATCGATCATCATCGATCATCATCGATCATCATCGATCATCATCGATCGTCATCGATCATCGTCGATCATCATCGATCATCATCGATCATCATCGATCATCATCGATCATCATCGATCATCATCGATCATCATCGATCATCATCGATCATCATGGATCATCATCGATAATTATCGATCAACATCGATCATCATCGATCATCATCGATCAACTTCGATCAACATCGATCATCATCGATCATCATCGATCATTATCGATCATCATCGATCATCATCGATCATCATCGATCATCATCGATCATCATCGATCATCATCGATCATCATCGATCATCATGGATCATCATCGATAATTATCGATCAACATCGATCATTATCGATCATCATCGATCAACTTCGATCAACATCGATCATCATCGATCATCATCGATCATTATCGATCATCATCGATCATCATCGATCATCATCGATCATCATCGATCATCATCGATCATCATCGATCATCATCGATCATCATCGATTAATTATCATCGATCATTACCGATCATCATCTATCATCATCGATCATCATCGATCATCATCGATCATCATCGTTCATCATCGATCGTCATCGATCATCATCGATCATCATCGATCATCGTCGATCATCGTCGATCATCATCGATCATCATCGATCTTCATCGATCAAAATCGATCATCATCGATCATCATCGATCAACATCGATCATCATCGATCATCATCGATCATCATCGAACATCATCGATCATCATCGATCATCATCGATCATCATCGGTGATCATCGATCATCATCGATCATCATCGATCAACATCGATCTACATAGATCATCATCAATCATCATCGATCATCATCGATCATCATCGATCATCATCGATCATCATCGATCATCATCGATCATCATCGATCATCGTCGATCATCATCGATCATCATCGATCATCATCGATCATCATCGATCATCATTGATCATCATCGATCATCGTCGATCATCGTCGATCATCGTCGATCAACTTCGATCAACTTCGATCAAATTCGATCATCGTCGATCATCATCGATCATCATCGATCATCATCTATCAACACCGATCATCATCGATCATCATCGATCAACACCGATCATCATCGATCATCATCGATCATCATCGACCATCATCGATCATCATCGATCATCATCGATCATAATCGATCATCATCGATCAACATCGATCATCATCGATCATCATCGATCATCATCGGTCATCATCGATCAACATCGATCATCATCGATCATCATCGATCAACATCGATCATCATCGATCATCATCGATCATCATCGATCATCATCGATCATCATCGATCAGCATCGATCATCATCGATCATCATCGATCATCATCGATCATCATCGATCATCGTCGATCATCATCGATCATCGTCGATCATCATCGATCAACATCGATCAGCATCGATCAACATCGATCAACATCGATCATCATCGATCATAATCGATCATCATCGATCAACATCGATCATCATCGATCATCATCGATCATCATCGATCATCATCGATCATCATCGAACATCATCGATCATCATCGATCATCATCGATCATCATCGGTGATCATCGATCATCATCGATCATCATCGATCAACATCGATCTACATAGATCATCATCAATCATCATCGATCATCATCGATCATCATCGATCATCATCGATCATCATCGATCATCATCGATCATCATCGATCATCGTCGATCATCATCGATCATCATCGATCATCATCGATCATCATCGGTCATCATCGATCAACATCGATCATCATCGATCATCATCGATCAACATCGATCATCATCGATCATCATCGATCATCATCGATCATCATCGATCATCATCGATCAGCATCGATCATCATCGATCATCATCGATCATCATCGATCATCATCGATCATCGTCGATCATCATCGATCATCGTCGATCATCATCGATCAACATCGATCAGCATCGATCAACATCGATCAACATCGATCATCATCGATCATAATCGATCATCATCGATCAACATCGATCATCATCGATCATCATCGATCATCATCGATCATCATCGATCATCATCGATCATCATCGATCATCATCGATCATCATCGATCAACATCGATCAACATCGATCATCATCGATCATCATCGATCATCATCGATCATCATCGATCTTCATCGATCATCTGCGAGCATCATCGATCATCATCGATCATCATAGATCATCATCGATCATCATCGATCATCATCGATCACCATCGATCATCATCGATCATCATCGATCATCATCGATCATCATCGATCATCATCGATCATCATCGATCAACACAGATCATCATCGATCATCATCGATCATCATCGATCATCATCGATCATCATCGATCATCATCGATCATCGTCGATCATCATCGATCATCATCGATCATCATCGATCATCATCGATCATCATCGACCATCGTCGATCATCATCGATCATCATCGATCATCATCGATCATCATCGATCATCATCGATCATCATGGATCATCATCGATAATTATCGATCAACATCGATCATCATCGATCATCATCGATCAACTTCGATCAACATCGATCATCATCGATCATCATCGATCATCATCGATCATCATCGATCATCATCGATCATCATCGATCATCATCGATCATCATCGATTAATTATCATCGATCATTATCGATCATCATCGATCATCATCGATCATCATCGATCATCATCGATCATCATCGTTCATCATCGATCGTCATCGATCATCATCGATCATCATCGATCATCGTCGATCATCATCGATCATCATCGATCATCATCGATCATCATCGATCATCATCGATCATCATCGATCAACTTCGATCAAATTCGATCATCGTCGATCATCATCGATCATCATCGATCATCATCGATCATCATCTATCAACACCGATCATCATCGATCATCATCGATCAACATCGATCATCATCGATCATCATCGATCAACTTCGATCAACTTCGATCAAATTCGATCATCGTCGATCATCATCGATCATCATCGATCAACATCGATCATCATCGATCATCATCGATCATCATCGATCATCATCGATCATCATCGATCATCATCGATCATCATCGATCATCATCGATCATCATGGATCATCATCGATAATTATCGATCAACATCGATCATCATCGATCATCATCGATCAACTTCGATCAACATCGATCATCATCGATCATCATCGATCATTATCGATCATCATCGATCATCATCGATCATCATCGATCATCATCGATCATCATCGATCATCATCGATCATCATCGATCATCATGGATCATCATCGATAATTATCGATCAACATCGATCATTATCGATCATCATCGATCAACTTCGATCAACATCGATCATCATCGATCATCATCGATCATTATCGATCATCATCGATCATCATCGATCATCATCGATCATCATCGATCATCATCGATCATCATCGATCATCATCGATCATCATCGATTAATTATCATCGATCATTACCGATCATCATCTATCATCATCGATCATCATCGATCATCATCGATCATCATCGTTCATCATCGATCGTCATCGATCATCATCGATCATCATCGATCATCGTCGATCATCGTCGATCATCATCGATCATCATCGATCTTCATCGATCAAAATCGATCATCATCGATCATCATCGATCAACATCGATCATCATCGATCATCATCGATCATCATCGAACATCATCGATCATCATCGATCATCATCGATCATCATCGGTGATCATCGATCATCATCGATCATCATCGATCAACATCGATCTACATAGATCATCATCAATCATCATCGATCATCATCGATCATCATCGATCATCATCGATCATCATCGATCATCATCGATCATCATCGATCATCGTCGATCATCATCGATCATCATCGATCATCATCGATCATCATCGATCATCATCGATCATCATTGATCATCATCGATCATCGTCGATCATCGTCGATCATCGTCGATCAACTTCGATCAACTTCGATCAAATTCGATCATCGTCGATCATCATCGATCATCATCGATCATCATCTATCAACACCGATCATCATCGATCATCATCGATCAACACCGATCATCATCGATCATCATCGATCATCATCGACCATCATCGATCATCATCGATCATCATCGATCATAATCGATCATCATCGATCAACATCGATCATCATCGATCATCATCGATCATCATCGGTCATCATCGATCAACATCGATCATCATCGATCATCATCGATCAACATCGATCATCATCGATCATCATCGATCATCATTGATCATCATCGATCATCGTCGATCATCGTCGATCATCGTCGATCAACTTCGATCAACTTCGATCAAATTCGATCATCGTCGATCATCATCGATCATCATCGATCATCATCTATCAACACCGATCATCATCGATCATCATCGATCAACACCGATCATCATCGATCATCATCGATCATCATCGACCATCATCGATCATCATCGATCATCATCGATCATAATCGATCATCATCGATCAACATCGATCATCATCGATCATCATCGATCATCATCGGTCATCATCGATCAACATCGATCATCATCGATCATCATCGATCAACATCGATCATCATCGATCATCATCGATCATCATCGATCATCATCGATCATCATCGATCAGCATCGATCATCATCGATCATCATCGATCATCATCGATCATCATCGATCATCGTCGATCATCATCGATCATCGTCGATCATCATCGATCAACATCGATCAGCATCGATCAACATCGATCAACATCGATCATCATCGATCATAATCGATCATCATCGATCAACATCGATCATCATCGATCATCATCGATCATCATCGATCATCATCGATCATCATCGATCATCATCGATAATCATCGATCATCATCGATCAACATCGATCAACATCGATCATCATCGATCATCATCGATCATCATCGATCATCTTCGATCTTCATCGATCATCTGCGAGCATCATCGATCATCATCGATCATCATAGATCATCATCGATCATCATCGATCATCATCGATCACCATCGATCATCATCGATCATCATCGATCATCATCGATCATCATCGATCATCATCGATCATCATCGATCAACACAGATCATCATCGATCATCATCGATCATCATCGATCATCATCGATCATCATCGATCATCATCGATCATCGTCGATCATCATCGATCATCATCGATCATCATCGATCATCATCGATCATCATCGACCATCGTCGATCATCATCGATCATCATCGATCATCATCGATCATCATCGATCATCATCGATCATCATGGATCATCATCGATAATTATCGATCAACATCGATCATCATCGATCATCATCGATCAACTTCGATCAACATCGATCATCATCGATCATCATCGATCATCATCGATCATCATCGATCATCATCGATCATCATCGATCATCATCGATTAATTATCATCGATCATTATCGATCATCATCGATCATCATCGATCATCATCGATCATCATCGATCATCATCGATCATCATCGTTCATCATCGATCGTCATCGATCATCATCGATCATCATCGATCATCGTCGATCATCATCGATCATCATCGATCATCATCGATCATCATCGATCATCATCGATCATCATCGATCAACTTCGATCAAATTCGATCATCGTCGATCATCATCGATCATCATCGATCATCATCGATCATCATCTATCAACACCGATCATCATCGATCATCATCGATCAACATCGATCATCATCGATCATCATCGATCATCATCGATCATCATCGATCAACATCGATCATCATCGATCATCATCGATCATCATCGATCATCATCGATCATCATCGATCATCGTCGATCATCATCGATCATCGTCGATCATCATCGATCAACATCGATCAGCATCGATCAACATCGATCAACATCGATCATCATCGATCATCATCGATCATCATCGATCAACATCGATCATCATCGATCATCATCGATCATCATCGATCAACATCGATCAACATCGATCATCATCGATCATCATCGATCATCATCGATCATCATCGATTATCATCGATCGTCATCGATCATCATAGATCATCATCGATCATCATCGATTATCATCGATCAATATCGGTCATCATCGATCATCATCGATCTTCATCGATCATCTGCGAGCATCATCGATCATCATCGATCATCATCGATCATCATCGATCATCATCGATCATCATCGTTCATCATCGATCGTCATCGATCATCATCGATCATCATCGATCATCGTCGATCATCATCGATCATCATCGATCATCATCGATCATCATCGATCAACTTCGAGCAAATTCGATCATCGTCGATCATCATCGATCATCATCGATCATCATCGATCATCATCGATCATCATCTATCAACACCGATCATCATCGATCGTCATCGATCATCATCGATCATCATCGATCATCGTCGGTCATCATCGATCATCATCGATCATCATCGATCATCATCGATCATCATCGATCATCATCGATCATCATCGATCATCATCGATCATCATCGATCAACTTCGATCAAATTCGATCATCGTCGATCATCATCGATCATCATCGATCATCATCGATCATCATCTATCAACACCGATCATCATCGATCATCATCGATCAACACCGATCATCATCGACCATCATCGATCATCATCGATCATCATCGATCATCATCGATCATAATCGATCGTCATCGATCAACATCGATCATCATCGATCATCATCGATCATCATCGATCATCATCGATCAACATCGATCATCATCGATCATCATCGATCATCATCGATCATCATCGATCATCATCGATCATCATCGATCATCTCATCGATCATCATCGATCATCATCGATCATCATCGATCATCATCGATCATCATCGATCATCATCGATCATCATCGATCATCGTCGATCATCGTCGATCAACTTCGATCATCATCGATCATCATCGATCAACATCGATCATCATCGATCATCATCGATCATCATCGATCATCATCGATCATCATCGATCAACACCGATCATCATCGATCATCATCGATCAACACAGATCGTCATCGATCATCATCGATCATCATCGATCATCATCGATCATCATCGATCGTCATCGATCATCGTCGATCATCATCGATCATCATCGATCATCATCGATCATCATCGATCATCATCGATCATCATCGATCATCATCGATCATCATCGATCATCATGGATCATCATCGATAATTATCGATCAACATCGATCATCATCGATCATCATCGATCAACTTCGATCAACATCGATCATCATCGATCATCATCGATCATTATCGATCATCATCGATCATCATCGATCATCATCGATCATCATCGATCATCATCGATCATCATCGATCATCATCGATCATCATGGATCATCATCGATAATTATCGATCAACATCGATCATTATCGATCATCATCGATCAACTTCGATCAACATCGATCATCATCGATCATCATCGATCATTATCGATCATCATCGATCATCATCGATCATCATCGATCATCATCGATCATCATCGATCATCATCGATCATCATCGATCATCATCGATTAATTATCATCGATCATTACCGATCATCATCTATCATCATCGATCATCATCGATCATCATCGATCATCATCGTTCATCATCGATCGTCATCGATCATCATCGATCATCATCGATCATCGTCGATCATCGTCGATCATCATCGATCATCATCGATCTTCATCGATCAAAATCGATCATCATCGATCATCATCGATCAACATCGATCATCATCGATCATCATCGATCATCATCGAACATCATCGATCATCATCGATCATCATCGATCATCATCGGTGATCATCGATCATCATCGATCATCATCGATCAACATCGATCTACATAGATCATCATCAATCATCATCGATCATCATCGATCATCATCGATCATCATCGATCATCATCGATCATCATCGATCATCATCGATCATCGTCGATCATCATCGATCATCATCGATCATCATCGATCATCATCGATCATCATTGATCATCATCGATCATCGTCGATCATCGTCGATCATCGTCGATCAACTTCGATCAACTTCGATCAAATTCGATCATCGTCGATCATCATCGATCATCATCGATCATCATCTATCAACACCGATCATCATCGATCATCATCGATCAACACCGATCATCATCGATCATCATCGATCATCATCGACCATCATCGATCATCATCGATCATCATCGATCATAATCGATCATCATCGATCAACATCGATCATCATCGATCATCATCGATCATCATCGGTCATCATCGATCAACATCGATCATCATCGATCATCATCGATCAACATCGATCATCATCGATCATCATCGATCATCATCGATCATCATCGATCATCATCGATCAGCATCGATCATCATCGATCATCATCGATCATCATCGATCATCATCGATCATCGTCGATCATCATCGATCATCGTCGATCATCATCGATCAACATCGATCAGCATCGATCAACATCGATCAACATCGATCATCATCGATCATAATCGATCATCATCGATCAACATCGATCATCATCGATCATCATCGATCATCATCGATCATCATCGATCATCATCGAACATCATCGATCATCATCGATCATCATCGATCATCATCGGTGATCATCGATCATCATCGATCATCATCGATCAACATCGATCTACATAGATCATCATCAATCATCATCGATCATCATCGATCATCATCGATCATCATCGATCATCATCGATCATCATCGATCATCATCGATCATCGTCGATCATCATCGATCATCATCGATCATCATCGATCATCATCGGTCATCATCGATCAACATCGATCATCATCGATCATCATCGATCAACATCGATCATCATCGATCATCATCGATCATCATCGATCATCATCGATCATCATCGATCAGCATCGATCATCATCGATCATCATCGATCATCATCGATCATCATCGATCATCGTCGATCATCATCGATCATCGTCGATCATCATCGATCAACATCGATCAGCATCGATCAACATCGATCAACATCGATCATCATCGATCATAATCGATCATCATCGATCAACATCGATCATCATCGATCATCATCGATCATCATCGATCATCATCGATCATCATCGATCATCATCGATCATCATCGATCATCATCGATCAACATCGATCAACATCGATCATCATCGATCATCATCGATCATCATCGATCATCATCGATCTTCATCGATCATCTGCGAGCATCATCGATCATCATCGATCATCATAGATCATCATCGATCATCATCGATCATCATCGATCACCATCGATCATCATCGATCATCATCGATCATCATCGATCATCATCGATCATCATCGATCATCATCGATCAACACAGATCATCATCGATCATCATCGATCATCATCGATCATCATCGATCATCATCGATCATCATCGATCATCGTCGATCATCATCGATCATCATCGATCATCATCGATCATCATCGATCATCATCGACCATCGTCGATCATCATCGATCATCATCGATCATCATCGATCATCATCGATCATCATCGATCATCATGGATCATCATCGATAATTATCGATCAACATCGATCATCATCGATCATCATCGATCAACTTCGATCAACATCGATCATCATCGATCATCATCGATCATCATCGATCATCATCGATCATCATCGATCATCATCGATCATCATCGATCATCATCGATTAATTATCATCGATCATTATCGATCATCATCGATCATCATCGATCATCATCGATCATCATCGATCATCATCGTTCATCATCGATCGTCATCGATCATCATCGATCATCATCGATCATCGTCGATCATCATCGATCATCATCGATCATCATCGATCATCATCGATCATCATCGATCATCATCGATCAACTTCGATCAAATTCGATCATCGTCGATCATCATCGATCATCATCGATCATCATCGATCATCATCTATCAACACCGATCATCATCGATCATCATCGATCAACATCGATCATCATCGATCATCATCGATCAACTTCGATCAACTTCGATCAAATTCGATCATCGTCGATCATCATCGATCATCATCGATCAACATCGATCATCATCGATCATCATCGATCATCATCGATCATCATCGATCATCATCGATCATCATCGATCATCATCGATCATCATCGATCATCATGGATCATCATCGATAATTATCGATCAACATCGATCATCATCGATCATCATCGATCAACTTCGATCAACATCGATCATCATCGATCATCATCGATCATTATCGATCATCATCGATCATCATCGATCATCATCGATCATCATCGATCATCATCGATCATCATCGATCATCATCGATCATCATGGATCATCATCGATAATTATCGATCAACATCGATCATTATCGATCATCATCGATCAACTTCGATCAACATCGATCATCATCGATCATCATCGATCATTATCGATCATCATCGATCATCATCGATCATCATCGATCATCATCGATCATCATCGATCATCATCGATCATCATCGATCATCATCGATTAATTATCATCGATCATTACCGATCATCATCTATCATCATCGATCATCATCGATCATCATCGATCATCATCGTTCATCATCGATCGTCATCGATCATCATCGATCATCATCGATCATCGTCGATCATCGTCGATCATCATCGATCATCATCGATCTTCATCGATCAAAATCGATCATCATCGATCATCATCGATCAACATCGATCATCATCGATCATCATCGATCATCATCGAACATCATCGATCATCATCGATCATCATCGATCATCATCGGTGATCATCGATCATCATCGATCATCATCGATCAACATCGATCTACATAGATCATCATCAATCATCATCGATCATCATCGATCATCATCGATCATCATCGATCATCATCGATCATCATCGATCATCATCGATCATCGTCGATCATCATCGATCATCATCGATCATCATCGATCATCATCGATCATCATCGATCATCATTGATCATCATCGATCATCGTCGATCATCGTCGATCATCGTCGATCAACTTCGATCAACTTCGATCAAATTCGATCATCGTCGATCATCATCGATCATCATCGATCATCATCTATCAACACCGATCATCATCGATCATCATCGATCAACACCGATCATCATCGATCATCATCGATCATCATCGACCATCATCGATCATCATCGATCATCATCGATCATAATCGATCATCATCGATCAACATCGATCATCATCGATCATCATCGATCATCATCGGTCATCATCGATCAACATCGATCATCATCGATCATCATCGATCAACATCGATCATCATCGATCATCATCGATCATCATCGATCATCATCGATCATCATCGATCAGCATCGATCATCATCGATCATCATCGATCATCATCGATCATCATCGATCATCGTCGATCATCATCGATCATCGTCGATCATCATCGATCAACATCGATCAGCATCGATCAACATCGATCAACATCGATCATCATCGATCATAATCGATCATCATCGATCAACATCGATCATCATCGATCATCATCGATCATCATCGATCATCATCGATCATCATCGAACATCATCGATCATCATCGATCATCATCGATCATCATCGGTGATCATCGATCATCATCGATCATCATCGATCAACATCGATCTACATAGATCATCATCAATCATCATCGATCATCATCGATCATCATCGATCATCATCGATCATCATCGATCATCATCGATCATCATCGATCATCGTCGATCATCATCGATCATCATCGATCATCATCGATCATCATCGGTCATCATCGATCAACATCGATCATCATCGATCATCATCGATCAACATCGATCATCATCGATCATCATCGATCATCATCGATCATCATCGATCATCATCGATCAGCATCGATCATCATCGATCATCATCGATCATCATCGATCATCATCGATCATCGTCGATCATCATCGATCATCGTCGATCATCATCGATCAACATCGATCAGCATCGATCAACATCGATCAACATCGATCATCATCGATCATAATCGATCATCATCGATCAACATCGATCATCATCGATCATCATCGATCATCATCGATCATCATCGATCATCATCGATCATCATCGATCATCATCGATCATCATCGATCAACATCGATCAACATCGATCATCATCGATCATCATCGATCATCATCGATCATCATCGATCTTCATCGATCATCTGCGAGCATCATCGATCATCATCGATCATCATAGATCATCATCGATCATCATCGATCATCATCGATCACCATCGATCATCATCGATCATCATCGATCATCATCGATCATCATCGATCATCATCGATCATCATCGATCAACACAGATCATCATCGATCATCATCGATCATCATCGATCATCATCGATCATCATCGATCATCATCGATCATCGTCGATCATCATCGATCATCATCGATCATCATCGATCATCATCGATCATCATCGACCATCGTCGATCATCATCGATCATCATCGATCATCATCGATCATCATCGATCATCATCGATCATCATGGATCATCATCGATAATTATCGATCAACATCGATCATCATCGATCATCATCGATCAACTTCGATCAACATCGATCATCATCGATCATCATCGATCATCATCGATCATCATCGATCATCATCGATCATCATCGATCATCATCGATCATCATCGATTAATTATCATCGATCATTATCGATCATCATCGATCATCATCGATCATCATCGATCATCATCGTTCATCATCGATCGTCATCGATCATCATCGATCATCATCGATCATCGTCGATCATCATCGATCATCATCGATCATCATCGATCATCATCGATCATCATCGATCATCATCGATCAACTTCGATCAAATTCGATCATCGTCGATCATCATCGATCATCATCGATCATCATCGATCATCATCTATCAACACCGATCATCATCGATCATCATCGATCAACATCGATCATCATCGATCATCATCGATCATCATCGATCATCATCGATCAACATCGATCATCATCGATCATCATCGATCATCTCATCGATCATCATCGATCATCATCGATCATCGTCGATCATCGTCGATCAACTTCGATCAACTTCGACCAACTTCGATCATCGTCGATCATCGATCATCATCGATCATCATCGATCATTATCGATCATAATCGATCATCATCGATCAACATCGATCATCATCGATCATCATCGATCATCATCGATCATCATCGATCATAATCGATCATCATCGATCATCGTCGATCATCATCGATCATCGTCGATCATCATCGATCAACATCGATCAGCATCGATCAACATCGATCAACATCGATCATCATCGATCATCATCGATCATCATCGATCAACATCGATCATCATCGATCATCATCGATCATCATCGATCAACATCGATCAACATCGATCATCATCGATCATCATCGAACATCATCGATCATCATCGATTATCATCGATCGTCATCGATCATCATAGATCATCATCGATCATCATCGATTATCATCGATCAATATCGGTCATCATCGATCATCATCGATCTTCATCGATCATCTGCGAGCATCATCGATCATCATCGATCATCATCGATCATCATCGATCATCATCGTTCATCATCGATCGTCATCGATCATCATCGATCATCATCGATCATCGTCGATCATCATCGATCATCATCGATCATCATCGATCATCATCGATCATCATCGATCAACTTCGAGCAAATTCGATCATCGTCGATCATCATCGATCATCATCGATCATCATCGATCATCATCTATCAACACCGATCATCATCGATCATCATCGATCAACACCGATCATCATCGATCATCATCGATCATCATCGATCATTATCGATCATAATCGATCATCATCGATCAACATCGATCATCATTGATCATCATCGATCATCATCGATCATCATCGATCAACATCGATCATCATCGATCATCATCGATCATCATCGATCATCATCGATCATCATCGATCATCATCGATCATCATCGATCATCATCGATCATCTCATCGATCATCATCGATCATCATCGATCATCATCGATCATCATCGATCATCATCGATCATCGTCGATCATCGTCGATCAACTTCGATCAACTTCGATCAACTTCGATCATCGTCGATCATCGATCATCATCGATCATCATCGATCATCATCGATCATCATCGATCATCATCGCTCATCATCGATCATCATCGGTCATCATCGATCAACATCGATCATCATCGATCATCATCGATCAACATCGATCATCATCGATCATCATCGATCATCATCGATCATCATCGATCATCATCGATCATCATCGATCATCATCGATCATCATCGATCAGCATCGATCATCATCGATCATCATCGATCATCATCGATCAACATCGATCATCATTGATCATCATCGATCATCGTCGATCATCGTCGATCAACTTCGATCAACTTCGATCAAATTCGATCATCGTCGATCATCATCGATCATCATTGATCAACATCGATCATCATCGATCACCATCGATCCACATCGATCATCATCGATCATCATCGATCATCATCGATAATCATTGATCATCATCGATCATCATCGATTATCATCGATCAATATCGGTCATCATCGATCATCATCGAGCTTCATCGAGCTTCATCGATCATCTGCGAGCATCATCGATCATAATCGATCATCATCGATCATCATCGATCATCATCGATCATCATCGATCATCATCGATCATCATGATCGATGGATCATCATCGATCAACATCGACCACCATCGATCATCATCGATCATCATCGATCATCATCGATCATCATCGATCATCATCGATCAACACCGATCATCATCGATCATCATCGATCAACACAGATCATCATCGATCATCCTCGATCATCATCGATCATCATCGATCATCATCGATCATCATCGATCATCATCGATCATCATCGATCATCATCGATCATCATCGATCATCATCGATCATCATCGATCATCATCGATCATCATCGATCATCATCGATTAATTATCATCGATCATTACCGATCATCATCGATCATCTTCGATCATTATCGATCATCATCGATCATCATCGATCATCATCGATCATCATCGATCATCATCGATCATCATCGATCATCATCGATTAATTATCATCGATCATTACCGATCATCATCTATCATCATCGATCATCATCGATCATCATCGTTCATCATCGATCGTCATCGATCATCATCGATCATCATCGATCATCGTCGATCATCGTCGATCATCATCGATCATCATCGATCTTCATCGATCAAAATCGATCATCATCGATCATCATCGATCAACATCGATCATCATCGATCATCATCGATCATCATCGAACATCATCGATCATCATCGATCATCATCGATCATCATCGGTGATCATCGATCATCATCGATCATCATCGATCAACATCGATCTACATAGATCATCATCAATCATCATCGATCATCATCGATCATCATCGATCATCATCGATCATCATCGATCATCATCGATCATCGTCGATCATCATCGATCATCATCGATCATCATCGATCATCATCGATCATCATTGATCATCATCGATCATCGTCGATCATCGTCGATCAACTTCGATCAACTTCGATCAAATTCGATCATCATCGATCATCATCTATCAACACCGATCATCATCGATCATCATCGATCAACACCGATCATCATCGATCATCATCGATCATCATCGACCATCATCGATCATCATCGATCATCATCGATCATAATCGATCATCATCGATCAACATCGATCATCATCGATCATCATCGATCATCATCGGTCATCATCGATCAACATCGATCATCATCGATCATCATCGATCAACATCGATCATCATCGATCATCATCGATCATCATCGATCATCATCGATCATCATCGATCAGCATCGATCATCATCGATCATCATCGATCATCATCGATCATCATCGATCATCGTCGATCATCATCGATCATCGTCGATCATCATCGATCAACATCGATCAGCATCGATCAACATCGATCAACATCGATCATCATCGATCATAATCGATCATCATCGATCAACATCGATCATCATCGATCATCATCGATCATCATCGATCATCATCGATCATCATCGATCATCATCGATCATCATCGATCATCATCGATCATCATCGATCAACATCGATCAACATCGATCATCATCGATCATCATCGATCATCATCGATCATCATCGATCTTCATCGATCATCTGCGAGCATCATCGATCATCATCGATCATCATAGATCATCATCGATCATCATCGATCATCATCGATCACCATCGATCATCATCGATCATCATCGATCATCATCGATCATCATCGATCATCATCGATCATCATCGATCAACACAGATCATCATCGATCATCATCGATCATCATCGATCATCATCGATCATCATCGATCATCATCGATCATCGTCGATCATCATCGATCATCATCGATCATCATCGATCATCATCGATCATCATCGACCATCGTCGATCATCATCGATCATCATCGATCATCATCGATCATCATCGATCATCATCGATCATCATCGATCATCATGGATCATCATCGATAATTATCGATCAACATCGATCATCATCGATCATCATCGATCAACTTCGATCAACATCGATCATCATCGATCATCATCGATCATCATCGATCATCATCGATCATCATCGATCATCATCGATCATCATCGATCATCATCGATCATCATCGATGATCATCGTTCATCATCGATCGTCATCGATCATCATCGATCATCATCGATCATCGTCGATCATCATCGATTATCATCGATCATCATCGATCATCATCGATCATCATCGATCATCATCGATCAACTTCGATCAATTTCGATCATCGTCGATCATCATCGATCATCATCGATCATCATCGATCATCATCTATCAACACCGATCATCATCGATCATCATCGATCAACATCGATCATCATCGATCATCATCGATCATCATCGATCATCATCGATCAACATCGATCATCATCGATCATCATCGATCAACATCGATCAGCATCGATCAACATCGATCAACATCGATCATCATCGATCATCATCGATCATCATCGATCAACATCGATCATCATCGATCATCATCGATCATCATCGATCATCATCGATCATCATCGATCATCATCGATCATCATCGATCAACATCGATCATCATCGATCATCATCGATCATCATCGATCATCATCGATTATCATCGATCGTCATCGATCATCATAGATCATCATCGATCATCATCGATTATCATCGATCAATATCGGTCATCATCGATCATCATCGATCTTCATCGATCATCTGCGAGCATCATCGATCATCATCGATCATCATCGATCATCATCGATCATCATCGATCATCATCGTTCATCATCGATCGTCATCGATCATCATCGATCATCATCGATCATCGTCGATCATCATCGATCATCATCGATCATCATCGATCATCATCGATCATCATCGATCAACTTCGAGCAAATTCGATCATCGTCGATCATCATCGATCATCATCGATCATCATCGATCATCATCTATCAACACCGATCATCATCGATCATCATCGATCATCATCGATCATTATCGATCATAATCGATTATCATCGATCAACATCGATCATCATTGATCATCATCGATCATCATCGATCATCATCGATCAACATCGATCATCATCGATCATCATCGATCATCATCGATCATCATCGATCATCATCGATCATCATCGATCATCATCGATCATCATCGATCATCTCATCGATCATCATCGATCATCATCGATCATCATCGATCATCATCGATCATCATCGATCATCGTCGATCATCGTCGATCAACTTCGATCAACTTCGATCAACTTCGATCATCGTCGATCATCGATCATCATCGATCATCATCGATCATCATCGATCATCATCGATCATCATCGATCATCATCGATCATCATCGCTCATCATCGATCATCATCGGTCATCATCGATCAACATCGATCATCATCGATCATCATCGATCAACATCGATCATCATCGATCATCATCGATCATCATCGATCATCATCGATCATCATCGATCATCATCGATCATCATCGATCATCATCGATCAGCATCGATCATCATCGATCATCATCGATCATCATCGATCAACATCGATCATCATTGATCATCATCGATCATCGTCGATCATCGTCGATCAACTTCGATCAACTTCGATCAAATTCGATCATCGTCGATCATCATCGATCATCATTGATCAACATCGATCATCATCGATCACCATCGATCAACATCGATCATCATCGATCATCATCGATCATCATCGATAATCATTGATCATCATCGATCATCATCGATTATCATCGATCAATATCGGTCATCATCGATCATCATCGAGCTTCATCGAGCTTCATCGATCATCTGCGAGCATCATCGATCATAATCGATCATCATCGATCATCATCGATCATCATCGATCATCATCGATCATCATCGATCATCATCGATCATCATCGATCATCATCGATCATCATCGATCATCATCGATCATGATGATCATGATGATCGATGGAACATCATCGATCAACATCGACCACCATCGATCATCATCGATCATCATCGATCATCATCGATCATCATCGATCATCATCGATCAACACCGATCATCATCGATCATCATCGATCAACACAGATCATCATCGATCATCCTCGATCATCATCGATCATCATCGATCATCATCGATCATCATCGATCATCATCGATCATCATCGATCATCATCGATCATCATCGATCATCATCGATCATCATCGATCATCATCGATCATCATGGATCATCATCGATAATTATCGATCTTCTATTATCGATCAACATCGATCATCATCGATCATCATCGATCATCATCGATCATCATCGATCATCATCGATCATCATCGATCATCATCGATTAATTATCATCGATCATTACCGATCATCAACGATCACCTTCGATCATCATCGATCATCATCGATCATCATCGATCATCATCGATCATCATCGATCATCATCGATCATCATCGATCATCATCGATCATCATCGATCATCATCGATCATCATCGATTAATTATCATCGATCATTACCGATCATCAACGATCACCTTCGATCATCATCGATCATCATCGATCATCATCGATCATCATCGATCATCATCGATCATCATCGATCATCATCGATCATCATCGATCATCATCGATCATCATGGATCATCATCGATAATTATCGATCAACATCGATCATCATCGATCATCATCGATCAACTTCGATCAACATCGATCATCATCGATCATCATCGATCATCATCGATCATCATCGATCATCATCGATCATCATCGATCATCATCGATCATCATCGATCATCATCGATTAATTATCATCGATCATTACCGATCATCATCGATCATCATCGATCATCATCGATCATCATCGATCAACATCGATCACCATCGATCATCATCGATTATCATCGATCATCATCGATCAACACCGATCATCATCGATCATCATCGATCAACACAGATCATCATCGATCATCATCGATCATCATCGATCAACACCGATCATCATCGATCATCATCGATCATCATCGACCATCATCGATCATCATCGATCATCATCGATCATAATCGATCATCATCGATCAACATCGATCATCATCGATCATCATCGATCATCATCGGTCATCATCGATCAACATCGATCATCATCGATCATCATCGATCAACATCGATCATCATCGATCATCATCGATCATCATCGATCATCATCGATCATCATCGATCAGCATCGATCATCATCGATCATCATCGATCATCATCGATCATCATCGATCATCGTCGATCATCATCGATCATCGTCGATCATCATCGATCAACATCGATCAGCATCGATCAACATCGATCAACATCGATCATCATCGATCATAATCGATCATCATCGATCAACATCGATCATCATCGATCATCATCGATCATCATCGATCATCATCGATCATCATCGATCATCATCGATCATCATCGATCAACATCGATCAACATCGATCATCATCGATCATCATCGATCATCATCGATCATCATCGATCTTCATCGATCATCTGCGAGCATCATCGATCATCATCGATCATCATAGATCATCATCGATCATCATCGATCATCATCGATCACCATCGATCATCATCGATCATCATCGATCATCATCGATCATCATCGATCATCATCGATCATCATCGATCAACACAGATCATCATCGATCATCATCGATCATCATCGATCATCATCGATCATCATCGATCATCATCGATCATCGTCGATCATCATCGATCATCATCGATCATCATCGATCATCATCGATCATCATCGACCATCGTCGATCATCATCGATCATCATCGATCATCATCGATCATCATCGATCATCATCGATCATCATGGATCATCATCGATAATTATCGATCAACATCGATCATCATCGATCATCATCGATCAACTTCGATCAACATCGATCATCATCGATCATCATCGATCATCATCGATCATCATCGATCATCATCGATTAATTATCATCGATCATTATCGATCATCATCGATCATCATCGATCATCATCGATCATCATCGATCATCATCGATCATCATCGTTCATCATCGATCGTCATTGATCATCATCGATCATCATCGATCATCGTCGATCATCATCGATCATCATCGATCATCATCGATCATCATCGATCATCATCGATCATCATCGATCAAATTCGATCATCGTCGATCATCATCGATCATCATCGATCATCATCGATCATCATCTATCAACACCGATCATCATCGATCATCATCGATCAACATCGATCATCATCGATCATCATCGATCATCATCGATCATCATCGATCAACATCGATCATCATCGATCATCATCGATCATCATCGATCATCATCGATCATCATCGATCATCGTCGATCATCATCGATCATCGTCGATCATCATCGATCAACATCGATCAGCATCGATCAACATCGATCAACATCGATCATCATCGATCATCATCGATCATCATCGATCAACATCGATCATCATCGATCATCATCGATCATCATCGATCATCATCGATCATCATCGATCAACATCGATCAACATCGATCATCATCGATCATCATCGATCTTCATCGATCATCTGCGAGCATCATCGATCATCATCGATCATCATCGATCATCATCGATCATCATCGATCATCATCGTTCATCATCGATCGTCATCTATCATCATCGATCATCATCGATCATCGTCGATCATCATCGATCATCATCGATCATCATCGATCATCATCGATCATCATCGATCAACTTCGAGCAAATTCGATCATCGTCGATCATCATCGATCATCATCGATCATCATCGATCATCATCTATCAACACCGATCATCATCGATCGTCATCGATCATCATCGATCATCATCGATCATCGTCGGTCATCATCGATCATCATCGATCATCATCGATCATCATCGATCATCATCGATCATCATCGATCATCATCGATCATCATCGATCAACTTCGATCAAATTCGATCATCGTCGATCATCATCGATCATCATCGATCATCATCGATCATCATCTATCAACACCGATCATCATCGATCATCATCGATCAACACCGATCATCATCGATCATCATCGATCATCATCGATCATCATCGATCATAATCGATCGTCATCGATCAACATCGATCATCATCGATCATCATCGATCATCATCGATCATCATCGATCATCATCGATCAACATCGATCATCATCGATCATCATCGATCATCATCGATCATCATCGATCATCACCGATCATCATCGATCATCTCATCGATCATCATCGATCATCATCGATCATCATCGATCATCATCGATCATCATCGATCATCATCGATCATCATCGATCATCGTCGATCATCGTCGATCAACTTCGATCATCATCGATCATCATCGATCAACATCGATCATCATCGATCATCATCGATCATCATCGATCATCATCGATCATCATCGATCAACACCGATCATCATCGATCATCATCGATCAACACAGATCGTCATCGATCATCATCGATCATCATCGATCATCATCGATCATCATCGATCGTCATCGATCATCGTCGATCATCATCGATCATCATCGATCATCATCGATCATCATCGATCATCATCGATCATCATCGATCATCATCGATCATCATGGATCATCATCGATAATTATCGATCAACATCGATCATCATCGATCATCATCGATCAACTTCGATCAACATCGATCATCATCGATCATCATCGATCATTATCGATCATCATCGATCATCATCGATCATCATCGATCATCATCGATCATCATCGATCATCATCGATCATCATCGATCATCATCGATCATCATCGATCATCATGGATCATCATCGATAATTATCGATCAACATCGATCATCATCGATCATCATCGATCATCATCGATCAACTTCGATCAACATCGATCATCATCGATCATCATCGATCATTATCGATCATCATCGATCATCATCGATCATCATCGATCATCATCGATCATCATCGATCATCATCGATTAATTATCATCGATCATTACCGATCATCATCTATCATCATCGATCATCATCGATCATCATCGATCATCATCGTTCATCATCGATCGTCATCGATCATCATCGATCATCATCGATCATCGTCGATCATCGTCGATCATCATCGATCATCATCGATCTTCATCGATCAAAATCGATCATCATCGATCATCATCGATCAACATCGATCATCATCGATCATCATCGATCATCATCGAACATCATCGATCATCATCGATCATCATCGATCATCATCGGTGATCATCGATCATCATCGATCATCATCGATCAACATCGATCTACATAGATCATCATCAATCATCATCGATCATCATCGATCATCATCGATCATCATCGATCATCATCGATCATCATCGATCATCATCGATCATCGTCGATCATCATCGATCATCATCGATCATCATCGATCATCATCGATCATCATTGATCATCATCGATCATCGTCGATCATCGTCGATCATCGTCGATCAACTTCGATCAACTTCGATCAAATTCGATCATCGTCGATCATCATCGATCATCATCGATCATCATCTATCAACACCGATCATCATCGATCATCATCGATCAACACCGATCATCATCGATCATCATCGATCATCATCGACCATCATCGATCATCATCGATCATCATCGATCATAATCGATCATCATCGATCAACATCGATCATCATCGATCATCATCGATCATCATCGGTCATCATCGATCAACATCGATCATCATCGATCATCATCGATCAACATCGATCATCATCGATCATCATCGATCATCATCGATCATCATCGATCATCATCGATCAGCATCGATCATCATCGATCATCATCGATCATCATCGATCATCATCGATCATCGTCGATCATCATCGATCATCGTCTCATCGATCATCATAGATCATCATCGATCATCATCGATCATCATCGATCATCATCGATCATCATCGATCATCATCGATCATCATCGATCAACACAGATCATCATCGATCATCATCGATCATCATCGATCATCATCGATCATCATCATCATCATCGATCATCGTCGATCATCATCGATCATCATCGATCATCATCGATCATCATCGATCATCATCGATCATCATCGATCATCGTCGATCATCATCGATCATCATCTATCATCATCGATCATCATCGATCATCATCGATCATCATGGATCATCATCGATAATTATCGATCAACATCGATCATCATCGATCATCATCGATCAACTTCGATCAACATCGATCATCATCGATCATCATCGATCATCATCGATCATCATCGATCATCATCGATCATCATCGATCATCATCGATCATCATCGATCATCATCGATCATCATCGGTTAATTATCATCGATCATTATCGATCATCATCGATCATCATCGATCATCATCGATCATCATCGATCATCATCGATCATCATCGTTCATCATCGATCCTCATCGATCATCATCGATCATCATCGATCGTCGTCGATCATCATCGATCATCATCGATCATCATCGATCATCATCGATCATCATCGATCATCATCGATCAACATCGATCAAATTCGATCATCGTCGATCATCATCGATCATCATCGATCATCATCGATCATCATCTATCAACACCGATCATCATCGATCAACACCGATCATCATCGATCATCATCGATCATCATCGATCATCATCGATCATAATCGATCATCATCGATCAACATCGATCATCATCGATCATCATCGATCATCATCGATCATCATCGATCATCATCGATTATCATCGATCGTCATCGATCATCATCGATCATCATCGATCATCATCGATTATCATCGATCAATATCGGTCATCATCGATCATCATCGATCTTCATCGATCATCTGCGAGCATCATCGATCATCATCGATCATCATCGATCATCATCGATCATCATCGATCATCATTGATCATCATCGATCATCATCGATCATCATCGATCATCATCGATCATCATCGATCATCATCGATCATCATCGATCAACATCGATCATCATTGATCATCATCGATCATCGTCGATCATCGTCGATTAACTTCGATCAACTTCGATCAAATTCGATCATCGTCGATCATCATCGATCATCATCGATCATCATCGATCAACATCGATCATCATCGATCATCATCGATCAACATCGATCATCATCGATCATCATCGATCGTCATCGATCATCGTCGATCATCATCGATCATCATCGATTATCATCGATCAATATCGGTCATCATCGATCATCATCGATCTTCATCGATCATCTGCGAGCATCATCGATCATCATCGATCATCATCGATCATCATCGATCATCATTGATCATCATCGATCATCATCGATCATCATCGATCATCATCGATCATCATCGATCATCATCGATCATCATCGATCAACATCGATCATCATTGATCATCATCGATCATCGTCGATCATCGTCGATCATCATCGATCATCATCGATTATCATCGATCAATATCGGTCATCATCGATCTTCATCGATCATCTGCGAGCATCATCGATCATCATCGATCATCATCGATCATCATCGATCATCATCAATCATCATCGATCATCATCGATCAACATCGATCACCATCGATCATCATCGATCATCATCGATCATCATCGATCAACACCGATCATCATCGATCATCATCGATCAACACAGATCATCATCGATCATCATCGATCATCATCGATCATCATCGATCATCATCGATCATCATCGATCATCGTCGATCATCATCGATCATCATCGATCATCATCGATCATCATCGATCATCTTCGATCAGCATCGATCATCATCGATCATCATCGATCATCATCGATCATCATCGATCATCATCGATCATCATCGATCATCATCGATCAACACAGATCATCATCGATCATCATCGATCATCATCGATCATCATCGATCATCATCATCATCATCGATCATCGTCGATCATCATCGATCATCATCGATCATCATCGATCATCATCGATCATCATCGATCATCGTCGATCATCATCGATCATCATCTATCATCATCGATCATCATCGATCATCATCGATCATCATGGATCATCATCGATCATCATCGATCATCATCGATCATCATCGATCAACATCGATCAACATCGATCATCATCGATCATCATCGATCATCATCGATCATCATCGATTATCATCGATCTTCATCGATCATCTGCGAGCATCATCGATCATCATCGATCATCATAGATCATCATCGATCATCATCGATCATCATCGATCACCATCGATCATCATCGATCATCATCGATCATCATCGATCATCATCGATCATCATCGATCAACACAGATCATCATCGATCATCATCCATCATCATCGATCATCATCGATCATCATCGATCATCATCATCATCATCGATCATCGTCGATCATCAACGATCATCATCGATCATCATCGATCATCATCGATCATCATCGATCATCGTCGATCATCATCGATCATCATCTATCATCATCGATCATCTTCGATCATCATCGATCATCGATCAACATCGATCATCATCGATCATCATCGATCAACTTCGATCAACATCGATCATCATCGATCATCATCGATCATCATCGATCATCATCGATCATCATCGATCATCATCGATCATCATCGATCATCATCGATCATCATCGATCATCATCGATCATCATCGATCATCATCGGTTAATTAACATCGATCATTATCGTTCATCATCGATCGTCATCGATCATCATCGATCATCATCGATCGTCGTCGATCATCATCGATCATCATCGATCATCATCGATCATCATCGATCATCATCGATCATCATCGATCAACTTCGATCAAATTCGATCATCGTCGATCATCATCGATCATCATCTATCAACACCGATCATCATCGATCATCATCGATCAACACCGATCATCATCGATCATCATCGATCATCATCGATCATCATCGATCATAATCGATCATCATCGATCAACATCGATCATCATCGATCATCATCGATCATCATCGATCATCATCGATCATCATCGATTATCATCGATCGTCCTCGATCATCATCGATCATCATCGATCATCATCGATTATCATCGATCAATATCGGTCATCATCGATCATCATCGATCTTCATCGATCATCTGCGAGCATCATCGATCATCATCGATCATCATCGATCATCATCGATCATCATCGATCATCATTGATCATCATCGATCATCATCGATCATCATCGATCATCATCGATCATCATCGATCATCATCGATCATCATCGATCAACATCGATCATCATTGATCATCGTCGATCATCGTCGATCAACTTCGATCAACTTCGATCAAATTCGATCATCGTCGATCATCATCGATCATCATCGATCATCATCGATCAACATCGATCATCATCGATCATCATCGATCAACATCGATCATCATCGATCATCATCGATCGTCATCGATCATCATCGATCATCATCGATCATCATCGATCATCATCGATCATCATCGATCATAATCGATCATCATCGATCAACATCGATCATCATCGATCATCATCGATCATCATCGATCATCATCGATCATCATCGATTATCATCGATCGTCATCGATCATCATCGATCATCATCGATCATCATCGATTATCATCGATCAATATCGGTCATCATCGATCATCATCGATCTTCATCGATCATCTGCGAGCATCATCGATCATCATCGATCATCATCGATCATCATCGATCATCATTGATCATCATCGATCATCATCGATCATCATCGATCATCATCGATCATCATCGATCATCATCGATCATCATCGATCAACATCGATCATCATTGATCATCATCGATCATCGTCGATCATCGTCGATCAACTTCGATCAACTTCGATCAAATTCGATCATCGTCGATCATCATCGATCATCATCGATCATCATCGATCAACATCGATCATCATCGATCATCAACGATCAACATCGATCATCATCGATCATCATCGATCGTCATCGATCATCATCGATCATCATCGATCATCATCGATTATCATCGATCAATATCGGTCATCATCGATCTTCATCGATCTTCATCGATCATCTGCGAGCATCATCGATCATCATCGATCATCATCGATCATCATCGATCATCATCAATCATCATCGATCATCATCGATCAACATCGATCACCATCGATCATCATCGATCATCATCGATCATCATCGATCAACACCGATCATCATCGATCATCATCGATCAACACAGATCATCATCGATCATCATCGATCATCATCGATCATCATCGATCATCATCGATCATCATCGATCATCGTCGATCATCATCGATCATCATCGATCATCATCGATCATCATCGATCATCTTCGATCAGCATCGATCATCATCGGTCATCATCGATCTTCATCGATCTTCATCGATCATCTGCGAGCATCATCGATCATCATCGATCATCATAGATCATCATCGATCATCATCGATCATCATCGATCACCATCGATCATCATCGATCATCATCGATCATCATCGATCATCATCGATCATCATCGATCATCATCGATCAACACAGATCATCATCGATCATCATCGATCATCATCGATCATCATCGATCATCACCGATCATCATCGATCATCATCGATCATCATCGATCATCATCGATCATCGTCGATCATCATCGATCATCATCGATCATCGTCGATCATCATCGATCATCATCGATCATCGTCGATCATCATCGATCATCATCGATCATCATCGATCATCATCGATCATCATCGATCATCATCGATCATCATGGGTCATCATCGATAATTATCGATCAACATCGATCATCATCGATCATCATCGATCAACTTCGATCAACATCGATCATCATCGATCATCATCGATCATCATCGATCATCATCGATCAGCATCGATAATCATCGATCATCATCGATTAATTATCATCGATCATTATCGATCATCATCGATCATCATCGATCATCATCGATCATCATCGATCATCATCGATCATCATCGTTCATCATCGATCGTCATCGATCATCATCGATCATCATCGATCATCGTCGATCATCATCGATCATCATCGATTATCATCGATCATCATCGATCATCATCGATCAACTTCGATCAAATTCGATCATCGTCGATCATCATCGATCATCATCGATCATCATCGATCATCATCTATCAACACTGATCATCATCGATCATCATCGATCAACACCGATCATCATCGATCATCATCGATCATCATCGATCATCATCGATCATAATCGATCATCATCGATCAACATCGATCATCATCGATCATCATCGATCATCATCGATCATCATCGATCATAATCGATCAACTTCGATCAAATTCGATCATCGTCGATCATCATCGATCATCATCGATCATCATCGATCATCATCTATCAACACTGATCATCATCGATCATCATCGATCAACACCGATCATCATCGATCATCATCGATCATCATCGATCATCATCGATCATAATCGATCATCATCGATCAACATCGATCATCATCGATCATCATCGATCATCATCGATCATCATCGATCATAATCGATCATCATCGATCATCGTCGATCATCATCGAACATCGTCGATCATCATCGATCATCGTCGATCATCATCGATCAACATCGATCAGCATCGATCAACATCGATCAACATCGATCATCATCGATCATCATCGATCATCATCGATCAACATCGGTCATCATCGATCATCATCGATCATCATCGATCATCATCGATCATCATCGATTATCATCGATCATCATCGATCAACATCGATCAACATCGATCATCATCGATCATCATCGATCATCATCGATCATCATCGATTATCATCGATCGTCATCGATCATCATAGATCATCATCGATCATCATCGATTATCATCGATCAATATCGGTCATCATCGATCATCATCGATCTTCATCGATCATCTGCGAGCATCATCGATCATCATCGATCATCATCGATCATCATCGATCATCATCGATCATCATCGTTCATCATCGATCGTCATCGATCATCATCGATCATCATCGATCATCGTCGATCATCATCGATCATCATCGATCATCATCGATCATCATCGATCATCATCGATCAACTTCGAGCAAATTCGATCATCGTCGATCATCATCGATCATCATCGATCATCATCGATCATCATCTATCAACACCGATCATCATCGATCATCATCGATCATCATCGATCATCATCGATCATAATCGATCATCATCGATCAACATCGATCATCATCGATCATCATCGATCATCATCGATCATCATCGATCAACATCGATCATCATCGATCATCATCGATCATCATCGATCATCATCGATCATCATCGATCATCATCGATCATCATCGATCATCATCGATCATCTCATCGATCATCATCGACCATCATCAATCATCATCGATCATCATCGATCATCATCGATCATCGTCGATCATCGTCGATCAACTTCGATCAACTTCGATCAACTTCGATCATCGTCGATCATCGATCATCATCGATCATCATCGATCATCATCGATCATCATCGATCATCATCGATCATCATCGCTCATCATCGATCATCATCGGTCATCATCGATCAACATCGATCATCATCGATCATCATCGATCAACATCGATCAACATCGATCATCATCGATCATCATCGATCATCATCGATCATCATCGATCATCATCGATCATCATCGATCATCATCGATCATCATCGATCATCTCATCGATCATCATCGATCATCATCAATCATCATCGATCATCATCGATCATCATCGATCATCGTCGATCATCGTCGATCAACTTCGATCAACTTCGATCAACTTCGATCATCGTCGATCATCGATCATCATCGATCATCATCGATCATCATCGATCATCATCGATCATCATCGATCATCATCGATCATCATCGCTCATCATCGATCATCATCGGTCATCATCGATCAACATCGATCATCATCGATCATCATCGATCAACATCGATCATCATCGATCATCATCGATCATCATCGATCATCATCGATCAGCATCGACCATCATCGATCATCATCGATCATCATCGATCAACATCGATCATCATTGATCATCATCGATCATCGTCGATCATCGTCGATCAACTTCGATCAACTTCGATCAAATTCGATCATCGTCGATCATCATCGATCATCATCGATCATCATCGATCATCATCGATCATCTTCGATCAGCATCGATCATCATCGGTCATCATCGATCTTCATCGATCTTCATCGATCATCTGCGAGCATCATCGATCATCATCGATCATCATAGATCATCATCGATCATCATCGATCATCATCGATCACCATCGATCATCATCGATCATCATCGATCATCATCGATCATCATCGATCATCATCGATCATCATCGATCAACACAGATCATCATCGATCATCATCGATCATCATCGATCATCATCGATCATCACCGATCATCATCGATCATCATCGATCATCATCGATCATCATCGATCATCGTCGATCATCATCGATCATCATCGATCATCGTCGATCATCATCGATCATCATCGATCATCGTCGATCATCATCGATCATCATCGATCATCATCGATCATCATCGATCATCATCGATCATCATCGATCATCATGGGTCATCATCGATAATTATCGATCAACATCGATCATCATCGATCATCATCGATCAACTTCGATCAACATCGATCATCATCGATCATCATCGATCATCATCGATCATCATCGATCAGCATCGATAATCATCGATCATCATCGATTAATTATCATCGATCATTATCGATCATCATCGATCATCATCGATCATCATCGATCATCATCGATCATCATCGATCATCATCGTTCATCATCGATCGTCATCGATCATCATCGATCATCATCGATCATCGTCGATCATCATCGATCATCATCGATTATCATCGATCATCATCGATCATCATCGATCAACTTCGATCAAATTCGATCATCGTCGATCATCATCGATCATCATCGATCATCATCGATCATCATCTATCAACACTGATCATCATCGATCATCATCGATCAACACCGATCATCATCGATCATCATCGATCATCATCGATCATCATCGATCATAATCGATCATCATCGATCAACATCGATCATCATCGATCATCATCGATCATCATCGATCATCATCGATCATAATCGATCAACTTCGATCAAATTCGATCATCGTCGATCATCATCGATCATCATCGATCATCATCGATCATCATCTATCAACACTGATCATCATCGATCATCATCGATCAACACCGATCATCATCGATCATCATCGATCATCATCGATCATCATCGATCATAATCGATCATCATCGATCAACATCGATCATCATCGATCATCATCGATCATCATCGATCATCATCGATCATAATCGATCATCATCGATCATCGTCGATCATCATCGAACATCGTCGATCATCATCGATCATCGTCGATCATCATCGATCAACATCGATCAGCATCGATCAACATCGATCAACATCGATCATCATCGATCATCATCGATCATCATCGATCAACATCGGTCATCATCGATCATCATCGATCATCATCGATCATCATCGATCATCATCGATTATCATCGATCATCATCGATCAACATCGATCAACATCGATCATCATCGATCATCATCGATCATCATCGATCATCATCGATTATCATCGATCGTCATCGATCATCATAGATCAGCATCGATCATCATCGATTATCATCGATCAATATCGGTCATCATCGATCATCATCGATCTTCATCGATCATCTGCGAGCATCATCGATCATCATCGATCATCATCGATCATCATCGATCATCATCGATCATCATCGTTCATCATCGATCGTCATCGATCATCATCGATCATCATCGATCATCGTCGATCATCATCGATCATCATCGATCATCATCGATCATCATCGATCATCATCGATCAACTTCGAGCAAATTCGATCATCGTCGATCATCATCGATCATCATCGATCATCATCGATCATCATCTATCAACACCGATCATCATCGATCATCATCGATCATCATCGATCATCATCGATCATAATCGATCATCATCGATCAACATCGATCATCATCGATCATCATCGATCATCATCGATCATCATCGATCAACATCGATCATCATCGATCATCATCGATCATCATCGATCATCATCGATCATCATCGATCATCATCGATCATCATCGATCATCATCGATCATCTCATCGATCATCATCGACCATCATCAATCATCATCGATCATCATCGATCATCATCGATCATCGTCGATCATCGTCGATCAACTTCGATCAACTTCGATCAACTTCGATCATCGTCGATCATCGATCATCATCGATCATCATCGATCATCATCGATCATCATCGATCATCATCGATCATCATCGCTCATCATCGATCATCATCGGTCATCATCGATCAACATCGATCATCATCGATCATCATCGATCAACATCGATCAACATCGATCATCATCGATCATCATCGATCATCATCGATCATCATCGATCATCATCGATCATCATCGATCATCATCGATCATCATCGATCATCTCATCGATCATCATCGATCATCATCAATCATCATCGATCATCATCGATCATCATCGATCATCGTCGATCATCGTCGATCAACTTCGATCAACTTCGATCAACTTCGATCATCGTCGATCATCGATCATCATCGATCATCATCGATCATCATCGATCATCATCGATCATCATCGATCATCATCGATCATCATCGCTCATCATCGATCATCATCGGTCATCATCGATCAACATCGATCATCATCGATCATCATCGATCAACATCGATCATCATCGATCATCATCGATCATCATCGATCATCATCGATCAGCATCGACCATCATCGATCATCATCGATCATCATCGATCAACATCGATCATCATTGATCATCATCGATCATCGTCGATCATCGTCGATCAACTTCGATCAACTTCGATCAAATTCGATCATCGTCGATCATCATCGATCATCATCGATCATCATCGATTAATTATCATCGATCATTACCGATCATCATCGATCATCTTCGATCATCATCGATCATCATCGATCATCATCGATCATCATCGATCATCATCGATCATCATCGATCATCATCGATCATCATCGATCATCATCGATCATCATCGATCATCATCGATCATCATCGATCATCATCGATCATCATCGATCATCATGGATCATCATCGGTAATTATCGATCAACATCGATCATCATCGATCATCATCGATCAACTTCGATCAACATCGATCATCATCGATCATCATCGATCATCATCGATCATCATCGATCATCATCGATCATCATCGATCATCATCGATCATCATCGATCATCATCGATTAATTATCATCGATCATTACCGATCATCATCGATCATCTTCGATCATCATCGATCATCATCGATCATCATCGATCATCATCGATCATCATCGATCATCATCGATCATCATCGATCATCATCGATCATCATCGATCATCATCGATCATCATGGATCATCATCGGTAATTATCGATCAACATCGATCATCATCGATCATCATCGATCAACTTCGATCAACATCGATCATCATCGATCATCATCGATCATCATCGATCATCATCGATCATCATCGATCATCATCGATCATCATCGATCATCATCGATCATCATCGATTAATTATCATCGATCATTACCGATCATCATCGATCATCTTCGATCATCATCGATCATCATCGATCATCATCGATCATCATCGATCATCATCGATCATCATCGATCATCATCGATCATCATCGATCATCATCGATAATCATGGATCATCATCGATAATTATCGATCAACATCGATCATCATCGATCATCATCGATCATCATCGATCATCATCGATCATCATCGATCATCATCGATCATAATCGATCATCATCGATCATCATCGATCATCATCGATCATCATCGATCATCATCGATCATCATCGATCATCATCGATCATCATCGATCATCATCGATCATCATCGATCATCATGGATCATCATCGATAATTATCGATCAACATCGATCATCATCGATCATCATCGATCAACTTCGATCAACATCGATCATCATCGATCATCATCGATCATCATCGATCATCATCGATCATCATCGATCTTCATCGATCAACATCGATCATCATCGATCATCATCGATCATCATCGATCATCATCGATCATCATCGATCATCATCTATCAACACCGATCATCATCGATCAACACCGATCATCATCGATCATCATCGATCATCATCGATCATCATCGATCATCGTCGATCATCATCGATCATCATCGATCATCATCGATCATCATCGATCATCATCGATCAACATCGATCAAATTCGATCATCGTCGATCATCATCGATCATCATCTATCAACACCGATCATCATCGATCAACACCGATCATCATCGATCATCATCGATCATCATCGATCATCATCGATCATAATCGATCATCATCGATCAACATCGATCATCATCGATCATCATCGATCATCATCGATCATCATCGATCATCATCGATTATCATCGATCGTCATCGATCATCATCGATCATCATCGATCATCATCGATTATCATCGATCAATATCGGTCATCATCGATCATCATCGATCTTCATCGATCATCTGCGAGCATCATCGATCATCATCGATCATCATCGATCATCATCGATCATCATCGATCATCATTGATCATCATCGATCATCATCGATCATCATCGATCATCATCGATCATCATCGATCATCATCGATCATCATCGATCAACATCGATCATCATTGATCATCATCGATCATCGTCGATCATCGTCGATTAACTTCGATCAACTTCGATCAAATTCGATCATCGTCGATCATCATCGATCATCATCGATCATCATCGATCAACATCGATCATCATCGATCATCATCGATCAACATCGATCATCATCGATCATCATCGATCGTCATCGATCATCGTCGATCATCATCGATCATCATCGATTATCATCGATCAATATCGGTCATCATCGATCATCATCGATCTTCATCGATCATCTGCGAGCATCATCGATCATCATCGATCATCATCGATCATCATCGATCATCATTGATCATCATCGATCATCATCGATCATCATCGATCATCATCGATCATCATCGATCATCATCGATCATCATCGATCAACATCGATCATCATTGATCATCATCGATCATCGTCGATCATCGTCGATCATCATCGATCATCATCGATTATCATCGATCAATATCGGTCATCATCGATCTTCATCGATCATCTGCGAGCATCATCGATCATCATCGATCATCATCGATCATCATCGATCATCATCAATCATCATCGATCATCATCGATCAACATCGATCACCATCGATCATCATCGATCATCATCGATCATCATCGATCAACACCGATCATCATCGATCATCATCGATCAACACAGATCATCATCGATCATCATCGATCATCATCGATCATCATCGATCATCATCGATCATCATCGATCATCGTCGATCATCATCGATCATCATCGATCATCATCGATCATCATCGATCATCTTCGATCAGCATCGATCATCATCGATCATCATCGATCATCATCGATCATCATCGATCATCATCGATCATCATCGATCATCATCGATCATCATCGATCATCATCGATCATCATCGATCAACATCGATCAACATCGATCATCATCGATCATCATCGATCATCATCGATCATCATCGATTATCATCGATCTTCATCGATCATCTGCGAGCATCATCGATCATCATCGATCATCATAGATCATCATCGATCATCATCGATCATCATCGATCACCATCGATCATCATCGATCATCATCGATCATCATCGATCATCATCGATCATCATCGATCAACACAGATCATCATCGATCATCATCCATCATCATCGATCATCATCGATCATCATCGATCATCATCATCATCATCGATCATCGTCGATCATCAACGATCATCATCGATCATCATCGATCATCATCGATCATCATCGATCATCGTCGATCATCATCGATCATCATCTATCATCATCGATCATCTTCGATCATCATCGATCATCGATCAACATCGATCATCATCGATCATCATCGATCAACTTCGATCAACATCGATCATCATCGATCATCATCGATCATCATCGATCATCATCGATCATCATCGATCATCATCGATCATCATCGATCATCATCGATCATCATCGATCATCATCGATCATCATCGATCATCATCGATCATCATCGATCATCATCGGTTAATTAACATCGATCATCATCGATCATCATCGATCAACACAGATCATCATCGATCATCATCCATCATCATCGATCATCATCGATCATCATCGATCATCATCATCATCATCGATCATCGTCGATCATCAACGATCATCATCGATCATCATCGATCATCATCGATCATCATCGATCATCGTCGATCATCATCGATCATCATCTATCATCATCGATCATCATCGATCACCATCGATCATCATCGATCATCATCGATCATCATCGATCATCATCGATCATCATCGATCAACACAGATCATCATCGATCATCATCCATCATCATCGATCATCATCGATCATCATCGATCATCATCATCATCATCGATCATCGTCGATCATCAACGATCATCATCGATCATCATCGATCATCATCGATCATCATCGATCATCGTCGATCATCATCGATCATCATCTATCATCATCGATCATCTTCGATCATCATCGATCATCGATCAACATCGATCATCATCGATCATCATCGATCAACTTCGATCAACATCGATCATCATCGATCATCATCGATCATCATCGATCATCATCGATCATCATCGATCATCATCGATCATCATCGATCATCATCGATCATCATCGATCATCATCGATCGTCGTCGATCATCATCGATCATCATCGATCATCATCGATCATCATCGATCATCATCGATCATCATCGATCAACTTCGATCAAATTCGATCATCGTCGATCATCATCGATCATCATCTATCAACACCGATCATCATCGATCATCATCGATCAACACCGATCATCATCGATCATCATCGATCATCATCGATCATCATCGATCATAATCGATCATCATCGATCAACATCGATCATCATCGATCATCATCGATCATCATCGATCATCATCGATCATCATCGATTATCATCGATCGTCCTCGATCATCATCGATCATCATCGATCATCATCGATTATCATCGATCAATATCGGTCATCATCGATCATCATCGATCTTCATCGATCATCTGCGAGCATCATCGATCATCATCGATCATCATCGATCATCATCGATCATCATCGATCATCATTGATCATCATCGATCATCATCGATCATCATCGATCATCATCGATCATCATCGATCATCATCGATCAGCATCGATCAACATCGATCATCATTGATCATCGTCGATCATCGTCGATCAACTTCGATCAACTTCGATCAAATTCGATCATCGTCGATCATCATCGATCATCATCGATCATCATCGATCAACATCGATCATCATCGATCATCATCGATCAACATCGATCATCATCGATCATCATCGATCGTCATCGATCATCATCGATCATCATCGATCATCATCGATCATCATCGATCATCATCGATCATAATCGATCATCATCGATCAACATCGATCATCATCGATCATCATCGATCATCGTCGATCATCATCGATCATCATCGATTATCATCGATCGTCATCGATCATCATCGATCATCATCGATCATCATCGATTATCATCGATCAATATCGGTCATCATCGATCATCATCGATCTTCATCGATCATCTGCGAGCATCATCGATCATCATCGATCATCATCGATCATCATCGATCATCATTGATCATCATCGATCATCATCGATCATCATCGATCATCATCGATCATCATCGATCATCATCGATCATCATCGATCAACATCGATCATCATTGATCATCATCGATCATCGTCGATCATCGTCGATCAACTACGATCAACTTCGATCAAATTCGATCATCGTCGATCATCATCGATCATCATCGATCATCATCGATCAACATCGATCATCATCGATCATCAACGATCAACATCGATCATCATCGATCATCATCGATCGTCATCGATCATCATCGATCATCATCGATCATCATCGATTATCATCGATCAATATCGGTCATCATCGATCTTCATCGATCTTCATCGATCATCTGCGAGCATCATCGATCATCATCGATCATCATCGATCATCATCGATCATCATCAATCATCATCGATCATCATCGATCAACATCGATCACCATCGATCATCATCGATCATCATCGATCATCATCGATCAACACCGATCATCATCGATCATCATCGATCAACACAGATCATCATCGATCATCATCGATCATCATCGATCATCATCGATCATCATCGATCATCATCGATCATCGTCGATCATCATCGATCATCATCGATCATCATCGATCATCATCGATCATCTTCGATCAGCATCGATCATCATCGGTCATCATCGATCTTCATCGATCTTCATCGATCATCTGCGAGCATCATCGATCATCATCGATCATCATAGATCATCATCGATCATCATCGATCATCATCGATCACCATCGATCATCATCGATCATCATCGATCATCATCGATCATCATCGATCATCATCGATCATCATCGATCAACACAGATCATCATCGATCATCATCGATCATCATCGATCATCATCGATCATCACCGATCATCATCGATCATCATCGATCATCATCGATCATCATCGATCATCGTCGATCATCATCGATCATCATCGATCATCGTCGATCATCATCGATCATCATCGATCATCGTCGATCATCATCGATCATCATCGATCATCATCGATCATCATCGATCATCATCGATCATCATCGATCATCATCAATCATCATCGATCATCATCGATCATCATCGATCATCGTCGATCATCGTCGATCAACTTCGATCAACTTCGATCAACTTCGATCATCGTCGATCATCGATCATCATCGATCATCATCGATCATCATCGATCATCATCGATCATCATCGATCATCATCGATCATCATCGCTCATCATCGATCATCATCGGTCATCATCGATCAACATCGATCATCATCGATCATCATCGATCAACATCGATCATCATCGATCATCATCGATCATCATCGATCATCATCGATCAGCATCGACCATCATCGATCATCATCGATCATCATCGATCAACATCGATCATCATTGATCATCATCGATCATCGTCGATCATCGTCGATCAACTTCGATCAACTTCGATCAAATTCGATCATCGTCGATCATCATCGATCATCATCGATCATCATCGATTAATTATCATCGATCATTACCGATCATCATCGATCATCTTCGATCATCATCGATCATCATCGATCATCATCGATCATCATCGATCATCATCGATCATCATCGATCATCATCGATCATCATCGATCATCATCGATCATCATCGATCATCATCGATCATCATCGATCATCATCGATCATCATCGATCATCATGGATCATCATCGGTAATTATCGATCAACATCGATCATCATCGATCATCATCGATCAACTTCGATCAACATCGATCATCATCGATCATCATCGATCATCATCGATCATCATCGATCATCATCGATCATCATCGATCATCATCGATCATCATCGATCATCATCGATTAATTATCATCGATCATTACCGATCATCATCGATCATCTTCGATCATCATCGATCATCATCGATCATCATCGATCATCATCGATCATCATCGATCATCATCGATCATCATCGATCATCATCGATCATCATCGATAATCATGGATCATCATCGATAATTATCGATCAACATCGATCATCATCGATCATCATCGATCATCATCGATCATCATCGATCATCATCGATCATCATCGATCATAATCGATCATCATCGATCATCATCGATCATCATCGATCATCATCGATCATCATCGATCATCATCGATCATCATCGATCATCATCGATCATCATCGATCATCATCGATCATCATGGATCATCATCGATAATTATCGATCAACATCGATCATCATCGATCATCATCGATCAACTTCGATCAACATCGATCATCATCGATCATCATCGATCATCATCGATCATCATCGATCATCATCGATCTTCATCGATCAACATCGATCATCATCGATCATCATCGATCATCATCGATCATCATCTATCAACACCGATCATCATCGATCAACACCGATCATCATCGATCATCATCGATCATCATCGATCATCATCGATCATCGTCGATCATCATCGATCATCATCGATCATCATCGATCATCATCGATCATCATCGATCAACATCGATCAAATTCGATCATCGTCGATCATCATCGATCATCATCGATCATCATCGATCATCATCTATCAACACCGATCATCATCGATCAACACCGATCATCATCGATCATCATCGATCATCATCGATCATCATCGATCATAATCGATCATCATCGATCAACATCGATCATCATCGATCATCATCGATCATCATCGATCATCATCGATCATCATCGATTATCATCGATCGTCATCGATCATCATCGATCATCATCGATCATCATCGATTATCATCGATCAATATCGGTCATCATCGATCATCATCGATCTTCATCGATCATCTGCGAGCATCATCGATCATCATCGATCATCATCGATCATCATCGATCATCATCGATCATCATTGATCATCATCGATCATCATCGATCATCATCGATCATCATCGATCATCATCGATCATCATCGATCATCATCGATCATCATCGATCAACATCGATCATCATTGATCATCATCGATCATCGTCGATCATCGTCGATTAACTTCGATCAACTTCGATCAAATTCGATCATCGTCGATCATCATCGATCATCATCGATCATCATCGATCAACATCGATCATCATCGATCATCATCGATCAACATCGATCATCATCGATCATCATCGATCGTCATCGATCATCGTCGATCATCATCGATCATCATCGATTATCATCGATCAATATCGGTCATCATCGATCATCATCGATCTTCATCGATCATCTGCGAGCATCATCGATCATCATCGATCATCATCGATCATCATCGATCATCATTGATCATCATCGATCATCATCGATCATCATCGATCATCATCGATCATCATCGATCATCATCGATCATCATCGATCAACATCGATCATCATTGATCATCATCGATCATCGTCGATCATCGTCGATCATCATCGATCATCATCGATTATCATCGATCAATATCGGTCATCATCGATCTTCATCGATCATCTGCGAGCATCATCGATCATCATCGATCATCATCGATCATCATCGATCATCATCAATCATCATCGATCATCATCGATCAACATCGATCACCATCGATCATCATCGATCATCATCGATCATCATCGATCAACACCGATCATCATCGATCATCATCGATCAACACAGATCATCATCGATCATCATCGATCATCATCGATCATCATCGATCATCATCGATCATCATCGATCATCGTCGATCATCATCGATCATCATCGATCATCATCGATCATCATCGATCATCTTCGATCAGCATCGATCATCATCGATCATCATCGATCATCATCGATCATCATCGATCATCATCGATCATCATCGATCATCATCGATCATCATCGATCATCATCGATCATCATCGATCAACATCGATCAACATCGATCATCATCGATCATCATCGATCATCATCGATCATCATCGATTATCATCGATCTTCATCGATCATCTGCGAGCATCATCGATCATCATCGATCATCATAGATCATCATCGATCATCATCGATCATCATCGATCACCATCGATCATCATCGATCATCATCGATCATCATCGATCATCATCGATCATCATCGATCAACACAGATCATCATCGATCATCATCCATCATCATCGATCATCATCGATCATCATCGATCATCATCATCATCATCGATCATCGTCGATCATCAACGATCATCATCGATCATCATCGATCATCATCGATCATCATCGATCATCGTCGATCATCATCGATCATCATCTATCATCATCGATCATCTTCGATCATCATCGATCATCGATCAACATCGATCATCATCGATCATCATCGATCAACTTCGATCAACATCGATCATCATCGATCATCAGCGATCATCATCGATCATCATCGATCATCATCGATCATCATCGATCATCATCGATCATCATCGATCATCATCGATCATCATCGATCATCATCGATCATCATCGATCATCATCGATCATCATCGGTTAATTAACATCGATCATTATCGTTCATCATCGATCGTCATCGATCATCATCGATCATCATCGATCGTCGTCGATCATCATCGATCATCATCGATCATCATCGATCATCATCGATCATCATCGATCATCATCGATCAACTTCGATCAAATTCGATCATCGTCGATCATCATCGATCATCATCTATCAACACCGATCATCATCGATCATCATCGATCAACACCGATCATCATCGATCATCATCGATCATCATCGATCATCATCGATCATCATCGATCATAATCGATCATCATCGATCAACATCGATCATCATCGATCATCATCGATCATCATCGATCATCATCGATCATCATCGATTATCATCGATCGTCCTCGATCATCATCGATCATCATCGATCATCATCGATTATCATCGATCAATATCGGTCATCATCGATCATCATCGATCTTCATCGATCATCTGCGAGCATCATCGATCATCATCGATCATCATCGATCATCATCGATCATCATCGATCATCATTGATCATCATCGATCATCATCGATCATCATCGATCATCATCGATCATCATCGATCATCATCGATCAGCATCGATCAACATCGATCATCATTGATCATCGTCGATCATCGTCGATCAACTTCGATCAACTTCGATCAAATTCGATCATCGTCGATCATCATCGATCATCATCGATCATCATCGATCAACATCGATCATCATCGATCATCATCGATCAACATCGATCATCATCGATCATCATCGATCGTCATCGATCATCATCGATCATCATCGATCATCATCGATCATCATCGATCATCATCGATCATAATCGATCATCATCGATCAACATCGATCATCATCGATCATCATCGATCATCATCGATCATCATCGATCATCATCGATTATCATCGATCGTCATCGATCATCATCGATCATCATCGATCATCATCGATTATCATCGATCAATATCGGTCATCATCGATCATCATCGATCTTCATCGATCATCTGCGAGCATCATCGATCATCATCGATCATCATCGATCATCATCGATCATCATTGATCATCATCGATCATCATCGATCATCATCGATCATCATCGATCATCATCGATCATCATCGATCATCATCGATCAACATCGATCATCATTGATCATCATCGATCATCGTCGATCATCGTCGATCAACTTCGATCAACTTCGATCAAATTCGATCATCGTCGATCATCATCGATCATCATCGATCATCATCGATCAACATCGATCATCATCGATCATCAACGATCAACATCGATCATCATCGATCATCATCGATCGTCATCGATCATCATCGATCATCATCGATCATCATCGATTATCATCGATCAATATCGGTCATCATCGATCTTCATCGATCTTCATCGATCATCTGCGAGCATCATCGATCATCATCGATCATCATCGATCATCATCGATCATCATCAATCATCATCGATCATCATCGATCAACATCGATCACCATCGATCATCATCGATCATCATCGATCATCATCGATCAACACCGATCATCATCGATCATCATCGATCAACACAGATCATCATCGATCATCATCGATCATCATCGATCATCATCGATCATCATCGATCATCATCGATCATCATCGATCATCGTCGATCATCATCGATCATCATCGATCATCATCGATCATCATCGATCATCTTCGATCAGCATCGATCATCATCGGTCATCATCGATCTTCATCGATCTTCATCGATCATCTGCGAGCATCATCGATCATCATCGATCATCATAGATCATCATCGATCATCATCGATCATCATCGATCACCATCGATCATCATCGATCATCATCGATCATCATCGATCATCATCGATCATCATCGATCATCATCGATCAACACAGATCATCATCGATCATCATCGATCATCATCGATCATCATCGATCATCACCGATCATCATCGATCATCATCGATCATCATCGATCATCATCGATCATCGTCGATCATCATCGATCATCATCGATCATCGTCGATCATCATCGATCATCATCGATCATCGTCGATCATCATCGATCATCATCGATCATCATCGATCATCATCGATCATCATCGATCATCATCGATCATCATGGGTCATCATCGATAATTATCGATCAACATCGATCATCATCGATCATCATCGATCAACTTCGATCAACATCGATCATCATCGATCATCATCGATCATCATCGATCATCATCGATCAGCATCGATAATCATCGATCATCATCGATTAATTATCATCGATCATTATCGATCATCATCGATCATCATCGATCATCATCGATCATCATCGATCATCATCGATCATCATCGTTCATCATCGATCGTCATCGATCATCATCGATCATCATCGATCATCGTCGATCATCATCGATCATCATCGATTATCATCGATCATCATCGATCATCATCGATCAACTTCGATCAAATTCGATCATCGTCGATCATCATCGATCATCATCGATCATCATCGATCATCATCTATCAACACTGATCATCATCGATCATCATCGATCAACACCGATCATCATCGATCATCATCGATCATCATCGATCATCATCGATCATAATCGATCATCATCGATCAACATCGATCATCATCGATCATCATCGATCATCATCGATCATCATCGATCATAATCGATCAACTTCGATCAAATTCGATCATCGTCGATCATCATCGATCATCATCGATCATCATCGATCATCATCTATCAACACTGATCATCATCGATCATCATCGATCAACACCGATCATCATCGATCATCATCGATCATCATCGATCATCATCGATCATAATCGATCATCATCGATCAACATCGATCATCATCGATCATCATCGATCATCATCGATCATCATCGATCATAATCGATCATCATCGATCATCGTCGATCATCATCGAACATCGTCGATCATCATCGATCATCGTCGATCATCATCGATCAACATCGATCAGCATCGATCAACATCGATCAACATCGATCATCATCGATCATCATCGATCATCATCGATCAACATCGGTCATCATCGATCATCATCGATCATCATCGATCATCATCGATCATCATCGATTATCATCGATCATCATCGATCAACATCGATCAACATCGATCATCATCGATCATCATCGATCATCATCGATCATCATCGATTATCATCGATCGTCATCGATCATCATAGATCATCATCGATCATCATCGATTATCATCGATCAATATCGGTCATCATCGATCATCATCGATCTTCATCGATCATCTGCGAGCATCATCGATCATCATCGATCATCATCGATCATCATCGATCATCATCGATCATCATCGTTCATCATCGATCGTCATCGATCATCATCGATCATCATCGATCATCGTCGATCATCATCGATCATCATCGATCATCATCGATCATCATCGATCATCATCGATCAACTTCGAGCAAATTCGATCATCGTCGATCATCATCGATCATCATCGATCATCATCGATCATCATCTATCAACACCGATCATCATCGATCATCATCGATCATCATCGATCATCATCGATCATAATCGATCATCATCGATCAACATCGATCATCATCGATCATCGTCGATCATCATCGATCATCATCGATCAACATCGATCATCATCGATCATCATCGATCATCATCGATCATCATCGATCATCATCGATCATCATCGATCATCATCGATCATCATCGATCATCTCATCGATCATCATCGACCATCATCAATCATCATCGATCATCATCGATCATCATCGATCATCGTCGATCATCGTCGATCAACTTCGATCAACTTCGATCAACTTCGATCATCGTCGATCATCGATCATCATCGATCATCATCGATCATCATCGATCATCATCGATCATCATCGATCATCATCGCTCATCATCGATCATCATCGGTCATCATCGATCAACATCGATCATCATCGATCATCATCGATCAACATCGATCAACATCGATCATCATCGATCATCATCGATCATCATCGATCATCATCGATCATCATCGATCATCATCGATCATCATCGATCATCATCGATCATCTCATCGATCATCATCGATCATCATCAATCATCATCGATCATCATCGATCATCATCGATCATCGTCGATCATCGTCGATCAACTTCGATCAACTTCGATCAACTTCGATCATCGTCGATCATCGATCATCATCGATCATCATCGATCATCATCGATCATCATCGATCATCATCGATCATCATCGCTCATCATCGATCATCATCGGTCATCATCGATCAACATCGATCATCATCGATCATCATCGATCAACATCGATCATCATCGATCATCATCGATCATCATCGATCATCATCGATCAGCATCGACCATCATCGATCATCATCGATCATCATCGATCAACATCGATCATCATTGATCATCATCGATCATCGTCGATCATCGTCGATCAACTTCGATCAACTTCGATCAAATTCGATCATCGTCGATCATCATCGATCATCATCGATCATCATCGATTAATTATCATCGATCATTACCGATCATCATCGATCATCTTCGATCATCATCGATCATCATCGATCATCATCGATCATCATCGATCATCATCGATCATCATCGATCATCATCGATCATCATCGATCATCATCGATCATCATCGATCATCATCGATCATCATCGATCATCATCGATCATCATCGATCATCATGGATCATCATCGGTAATTATCGATCAACATCGATCATCATCGATCATCATCGATCAACTTCGATCAACATCGATCATCATCGATCATCATCGATCATCATCGATCATCATCGATCATCATCGATCATCATCGATCATCATCGATCATCATCGATCATCATCGATTAATTATCATCGATCATTACCGATCATCATCGATCATCTTCGATCATCATCGATCATCATCGATCATCATCGATCATCATCGATCATCATCGATCATCATCGATCATCATCGATCATCATCGATCATCATCGATAATCATGGATCATCATCGATAATTATCGATCAACATCGATCATCATCGATCATCATCGATCATCATCGATCATCATCGATCATCATCGATCATCATCGATCATAATCGATCATCATCGATCATCATCGATCATCATCGATCATCATCGATCATCATCGATCATCATCGATCATCATCGATCATCATCGATCATCATCGATCATCATCGATCATCATGGATCATCATCGATAATTATCGATCAACATCGATCATCATCGATCATCATCGATCAACTTCGATCAACATCGATCATCATCGATCATCATCGATCATCATCGATCATCATCGATCATCATCGATCTTCATCGATCAACATCGATCATCATCGATCATCATCGATCAACATCGATCATCATCGTTCATCATCGATCATCATCGATCATCATCGACCATCATCGATCATCATCGGTGATCATCGATCATCATCGATAATTATCGATCAACATCGATCATCATCGATCATCATCGATCATCATCGATCATCATCGATCATCATGGATCATCATCGATAATTATCGATCAACATCGATCATCATCGATCATCATCGATCATCATCGATCATCATCGATCATCATCGATCATCATCGATCATCATCGATCATCATCGATCATCATCGATCATCATCGATCATCATCGATCATCATCGATCATCATCGATCATCATCGATCATCATGGATCATCATCGATAATTATCGATCAACATCGATCATCATCGATCATCATCGATCAACTTCGATCAACATCGATCATCATCGATCATCATCGATCATCATCGATCATCATCGATCATCATCGATCTTCATCGATCAACATCGATCATCATCGATCATCATCGATCAACATCGATCATCATCGATCATCATCGATCATCATCGATCATCATCGACCATCATCGATCATCATCGATCAACATCGATCTACATAGATCATCATCAATCATCATCGATCATCATCGATCATCATCGATCATCATCGATCATCATCGATCATCATCGATCATCATCGATCATCATCGATCATCATCGATCATCATCGATCATCATCGATCATCATCGATCATCATCGATCATCATCGATCAACATCGATCATCATTGATCATCATCGATCATCGTCGATCATCGTCGATCATCGTCGATCAACTTCGATCAACTTCGATCAAATTCGATCATCGTCGATCATCATCGATCATCATCGATCATCATCGATCATCATCTATCAACACCGATCATCATCGATCATCATCGATCAACACTGATCATCATCGATCATCATCGATCATCATCGATCATCATCGATCATCATCGATCATAATCGATCATCATCGATCAACATCGATCATCATCGATCATCATCGATCATCATCGATCATCATCGATCATCATCGATCATCATCGATCATCGTCGATCATCATCGATCATTGTCGATCATCATCGATCAACATCGATCAGCATCGATCAACATCGATCAACATCGATCATCATCGATCATCATCGATCATCATCGATCAACATCGATCATCATCGATCATCATCGATCATCATCGATCATCATCGATCATCATCGATCATCATCGATCATCATCGATCAACATCGATCAACATCGATCATCATCGATCATCATCGATCATCTTCGATCTTCATCGATCATCTGCGAGCATCATCGATCATCATCGATCATCATAGATCATCATCGATCATCATCGATCATCATCGATCACCATCGATCATCATCGATCATCATCGATCATCATCGATCATCATCGATCATCATCGATCATCATCGATCAACACAGATCATCATCGATCATCATCGATCATCATCGATCATCATCGATCATCATCATCATCATCGATCATCGTCGATCATCATCGATCATCATCGATCATCATCGATCATCATCGATCATCATCGATCATCGTCGATCATCATCGATCATCATCTATCATCATCGATCATCATCGATCATCATCGATCATCATGGATCATCATCGATAATTATCGATCAACATCGATCATCATCGATCATCATCGATCAACTTCGATCAACATCGATCATCATTGATCATCATCGATCATCATCGATCATCATCGATCATCATCGATCATCATCGATCATCATCGATCATCATCGATCATCATCGATCATCATCGATCATCATCGATCATCATCGGTTAATTTTCATCGATCATTATCGATCATCATCGATCATCATCGATCATCATCGATCATCATCGATCATCATCGATCATCATCGTTCATCATCGATCGTCATCGATCATCATCGATCATCATCGATCGTCGTTGATCATCATCGATCATCATCGATCATCATCGATCATCATCGATCATCATCGATCATCATCGATCAACTTCGATCAAATTCGATCATCGTCGATCATCATCGATCATCATCGATCATCATCGATCATCATCTATCAACACCGATCATCATCGATCATCATCGATCAACACCGATCATCATCGATCATCATCGATCATCATCGATCATCATCGATCATAATCGATCATCATCGATCAACATCGATCATCATCGATCATCATCGATCATCATCGATCATTATCGATCATCATCGATTATCATCGATCGTCATCGATCATCATCGATCATCATCGATCATCATCGATTATCATCGATCAATATCGGTCATCATCGATCATCATCGATCTTCATCGATCATCTGCGAGCATCATCGATCATCATCGATCATCATCGATCATCATCGATCATCATCGATCATCATTGATCATCATCGATCATCATCGATCATCATCGATCATCATCGATCATCATCGATCATCATCGATCATCATCGATCAACATCGATCATCATTGATCATCATCGATCATCGTCGATCATCGTCGATCAACTTCGATCAAATTCGATCATCGTCGATCATCATCGATCATCATCGATCATCATCGATCAACATCGATCATCATCGATCATCATCGATAAACATCGATCATCATCGATCATCATCGATCGTCATCGATCATCATCGATCATCATCGATCATCATCGATCATCATCGATCATCGTCGATCATAATCGATCATCATCGATCAACATCGATCATCATCGATCATCATCGATCATCATCGATCATCATCGATCATCATCGATCATCATCGATTATCATCGATCGTCATCGATCATCATCGATTATCATCGATCAATATCGGTCATCATCGATCATCATCGATCTTCATCGATCATCTGCGAGCATCATCGATCATCATCGATCATCATCGATCATCATCGATCATCATTGATCATCATCGATCATCATCGATCATCATCGATCATCATCGATCATCATCGATCATCATCGATCATCATCGATCAACATCGATCATCATTGATCATCATCGATTATCGTCGATCATCGTCGATCAACTTCGATCAACTTCGATCAAATTCGATCATCGTCGATCATCATCGATCATCATCGATCATCATCGATCAACATCGATCATCATCGATCATCATCGATCATCATCGATCAACATCGACCATCATCGATCATCATCGATCGTCATCGATCATCATCGATCATCATCGATCATCATCGATTATCATCGATCAATATCGGTCATCATCGATCTTCATCGATCATCTGCGAGCATCATCGATCATCATCGATCATCATCGATCATCATCGATCATCATCAATCATCATCGATCATCATCGATCAACATCGATCACCATCGATCATCATCGATCATCATCGATCATCATCGATCAACACCGATCATCATCGATCATCATCGATCAACACAGATCATCATCGATCATCATCGATCATCATCGATCATCATCGATCATCATCGATCATCATCGATCATCATCGATCATCGTCGATCATCATCGATCATCATCGATCATCATCGATCATCATCGATCATCTTCGATCAGCATCGATCATCATCGATCATCATCGATCATCTGTAACGCGGCGAATTGTTCTGCGTGATTTGTTTGATATTCCGTATGGGTAGCGCCATCTATCGCTGTCTAGGGCAACTTGGTGGAGCTCGGCAGGAACTCGGCAGGGTGTGAAACGCTGCTAGCATCGGGTTTCCGCGCGCAAAATTGCCGAGGCCACGCCCCCGTCATTTACATTTAATTAGATCCCACGGTTTTTACTGTTTGGATTCACGGAATTTTGTCTTGCAAAATCGTTGTTCACTTTGTACTATAGTTCGCCGCTGTTACTTGGTTTAACTTTCCCTTGGTTTCCCTATTCCGACAGAAATTCTAGGTTTCCGTTTTTTCTGCGTTTCCGGCCGTTATTTTTCGTGGCCGTAGTGCGGCTTGCAGCGTGCTTTTCCGGCGTCTTGTCTTGTCAATCATCTTGGAGTGTACACGTGTGATAGATTTTTGGAAGCCCGTTGAGAATTATAGGAGAGGATTTTGGTAGTTTGGAGGTCCCCCTTATCGCCGTAGTGCGGATTTATCTCGACCAGGCTTCAACAGGTGTCCAGGTTGTTGATTTAGTGGAAATCTGGCCACCACGCCATTGTGCGGATTTAAACGAACTTCTATCACGTTCACGTAGGCCCAGTGTCCATCTATTTTTGGTCACCTAATACGAGGCCGGAGACCCCTCGAACGTTCGTAGTCACCTAGCACGAAGCGAGAGACCCTTCGTAAGTCAGTAGTCACCTGGTACGAGGCAAGAGACCCTGCGTAGGTCCTTCGACATCTAGTACGAGACCCTTTTCGAAGTATATCGAGTCGGAGTTGGTGGCACCGTGACGGGACCGGCACGTGCGGTGATTATTATCCGTCGTGGAGGATCCAACGCTAGCATCGGAGCGTCTGTAGGTGGCAAACAGTGTCTCGAAGCTCCGGATAAAGGTCAGAGGTCCTATATTTTTCCGATCAGCTGTGGCGGACGCTCGTTGTCCCTCGAAGGAGCAGGCAGCTCGTATATCTTTTTTTCGGTTGTGCCTTTTGTTGATTAGTAGTTAGTATCGCTACGATTGTGTAATCGTTACCCGTCAAGGAGCCTTCCGCTCGCACACCGGTTTATGGTGGCGCATTTGATTAATATTAGATTAGTGTGGCTACGATTTAGTAATCGTTGTCCATTCCGGAGCCTTCAGCTCAGTGTTATTAATTGTTAAGTGTTTAATTATCCGAAGATATCGCTCGGACCATCGGTGCTCAACCCGTAGGTGTTATTAATTACCTTTTTCTTTAATTTCGAGTTTGCCTTACGTGCTCGTAATTTTGATTACCCGTTACAGTATTTATCTTTGTGGATTCTGAATTTAATTCGGATAAATGGTATCCTCTGGTATAATTTCCTTTGATCGTTCAAGATTTTTTAACGGAAGCCGTTTGTTAGCCAAGTTGAGTGCCGATGGGAATTTAATTTTATTTTGGGACGGGTTGCCGTCTTGGTTATTGATTGCCTTTTATATTAATGTTGTTTGTTATCAACTTTTCAACATAGACGGTTGCGGTAATTGTCTTGGGATTTTACCCAGATCTACAGCGAGTCGCGACGCGGTTTGGCCAAGCTTCGTGTCGGTCGCTATTATTATTTTTTTATCTTTACGAGTTGCGGTTTGGGCTCGAAGCCCTTAAGTGTGTTGAATTGTTTGAGTTTTTATTGTTTTGTTTGTGTGCATTCCCAATTATAAGCAAGCCTTCGGCGTAGCATCTGCGTGGTACTTTTTGGCTGTACCACGAATTATTGTGTACCTGTATACCGATGCAGATTATATTGGCGATATCATCGTTGACTTTTGGAGGCTAATAAATTGGTTGAAGATACATTTGCTTTGCTTGTTCCCTGTGTTGCCTTTATTTCAGCTGCACTTTCGTAGTCGAGTGCTGTTTCTCCAACGGATTAAGACTGACGTGGCGCCCTAGAACATCGTATCAAGGAACCGTTTGGTTACTGTCCCACGACCACCTCCCTGGTTGGCCGGAGCATCCGGGAGAAACGCATGAGCAGCACAGGTTTGGTAGAAGTCGACGTATTTTGGTGTTTCTTCGGCAACTTTAGGTCTTTGGTATTTTTGCGAAAAAAAAGGCGTTACATTGGCGCCCAACGTGGGGCCATTAATCATTAATTAGGAGGAGATAATTAGGTCTTGGACTTTGCCGGTTGGGTCTAGTTTCTTTTTTTTTTGGTCTTGGCTTTGCTTCTTTGATTGGGACTGGCGAACTTATGTTGTCATAGAATTTCGTTCTCGGGTGTTGTGGGTTTTGTTATATCTTTGTTTTGCAGGAGTTCCAGTGGATTCCCGTGTTGGTGCGGGTACCCTTTTCGGATCTGGAGGAGATGATCGGTTTGTCGCTCTGCGGATTTTATGCATGCCTTTTGCCTTCTTCCGTGACGGAACGGGGAGCTCGTGGTTGTTATTTAGTTTGTAGGACCCTTCTTCGTGTCTGGATTGGCGAGGTTGGCGTCTGCCGTGATGGCGTATTTGTGGCATGGTGCCGGATTGTTCGCTCCCTGTTGAGCGTGGCCTTGTGGGTCGTTGTTGATGCGTTTCCCAGCGCTTGGTAATTTTGGGGTTTGCTGTGTTTCGTTTTGTTTTGTAGGTGCTGTTGTTTCAGTGTTGTGCACCAGCGCTCTGTGTTCCGGGGCTTACAGAATACGGACACGGCGAACCTGCCACCAGTAAGAGTCTGGTAAAAGGCCACGGAAGACTTCCACCTACCATCATCTCTTGTAGGGATCGGGAAAGGGAGCGTCTCACAATGCGTGAGGACTCCTCATCGTTGCAAAACGATTTCGGCTAGGTTGTTAGCTTTGTCGTCATTTTGACGTTATACTTCGGTTGGCGGTATTTCGGTTGATTGGCCGTCTTCCTTAGTTTTGGGATTTCTCTGTTTGTTAGTACCACCACCCCAGAGGTTTGTTCTGGTGTCCCCTGGGTTTTTGTCTTGCTTATCGTAGTTTCTTTTTGTTGTTGGGTGGTACCCTTTTTGTTGAGAGCTGTGGTCAGCTCTATTTTTTGTTTTCGGGGCGCGAGTCGTCGGTGCCTGGTGTTGGGGTTGTGCGGTGGCAGCAGTGGTGAGTTCCTTGGTTCCTGTCCCTATGTGTTATTGCTGGTTTCCAGTGCTGTCGATGGGTACGAACGAGGTTTGATGCACTTTTCCGCATCTTACGCAACTGCCCGTCCCTTCCTTCTTTTGTGTTGTCCTCTCCCCATACCTTTTCCCCTCCCTACTGTTGTCGTTGCACCGCCTTGGCATCTGGTGCTGGCCCCTCAAGCTTTTTTATTGCTTGGTAGTTGAGTTGTTGGTGTGGAGGCATCGTTGGACACACGGGTTTGCAGTTTGATGCGTTCGGTTCGCTCCTTTGGATCTGGGTCGGAAACTTTCGTGGAAATTTTCCTCTGTGAGAGGAGAGGGGGAGTGTAACGCGGCGAATTGTTCTGCGTGATTTGTTTGATATTCCGTATGGGTAGCGCCATCTATCGCTGTCTAGGGCAACTTGGTGGAGCTCGGCAGGAACTCGGCAGGGTGTGAAACGCTGCTAGCATCGGGTTTCCGCGCGCAAAATTGCCGAGGCCACGCCCCCGTCATTTACATTTAATTAGATCCCACGGTTTTTACTGTTTGGATTCACGGAATTTTGTCTTGCAAAATCGTTGTTCACTTTGTACTATAGTTCGCCGCTGTTACTTGGTTTAACTTTCCCTTGGTTTCCCTATTCCGACAGAAATTCTAGGTTTCCGTTTTTTCTGCGTTTCCGGCCGTTATTTTTCGTGGCCGTAGTGCGGCTTGCAGCGTGCTTTTCCGGCGTCTTGTCTTGTCAATCATCTTGGAGTGTACACGTGTGATAGATTTTTGGAAGCCCGTTGAGAATTATAGGAGAGGATTTTGGTAGTTTGGAGGTCCCCCTTATCGCCGTAGTGCGGATTTATCTCGACCAGGCTTCAACAGGTGTCCAGGTTGTTGATTTAGTGGAAATCTGGCCACCACGCCATTGTGCGGATTTAAACGAACTTCTATCACGTTCACGTAGGCCCAGTGTCCATCTATTTTTGGTCACCTAATACGAGGCCGGAGACCCCTCGAACGTTCGTAGTCACCTAGCACGAAGCGAGAGACCCTTCGTAAGTCAGTAGTCACCTGGTACGAGGCAAGAGACCCTGCGTAGGTCCTTCGACATCTAGTACGAGACCCTTTTCGAAGTATATCGAGTCGGAGTTGGTGGCACCGTGACGGGACCGGCACGTGCGGTGATTATTATCCGTCGTGGAGGATCCAACGCTAGCATCGGAGCGTCTGTAGGTGGCAAACAGTGTCTCGAAGCTCCGGATAAAGGTCAGAGGTCCTATATTTTTCCGATCAGCTGTGGCGGACGCTCGTTGTCCCTCGAAGGAGCAGGCAGCTCGTATATCTTTTTTTCGGTTGTGCCTTTTGTTGATTAGTAGTTAGTATCGCTACGATTGTGTAATCGTTACCCGTCAAGGAGCCTTCCGCTCGCACACCGGTTTATGGTGGCGCATTTGATTAATATTAGATTAGTGTGGCTACGATTTAGTAATCGTTGTCCATTCCGGAGCCTTCAGCTCAGTGTTATTAATTGTTAAGTGTTTAATTATCCGAAGATATCGCTCGGACCATCGGTGCTCAACCCGTAGGTGTTATTAATTACCTTTTTCTTTAATTTCGAGTTTGCCTTACGTGCTCGTAATTTTGATTACCCGTTACAGTATTTATCTTTGTGGATTCTGAATTTAATTCGGATAAATGGTATCCTCTGGTATAATTTCCTTTGATCGTTCAAGATTTTTTAACGGAAGCCGTTTGTTAGCCAAGTTGAGTGCCGATGGGAATTTAATTTTATTTTGGGACGGGTTGCCGTCTTGGTTATTGATTGCCTTTTATATTAATGTTGTTTGTTATCAACTTTTCAACATAGACGGTTGCGGTAATTGTCTTGGGATTTTACCCAGATCTACAGCGAGTCGCGACGCGGTTTGGCCAAGCTTCGTGTCGGTCGCTATTATTATTTTTTTATCTTTACGAGTTGCGGTTTGGGCTCGAAGCCCTTAAGTGTGTTGAATTGTTTGAGTTTTTATTGTTTTGTTTGTGTGCATTCCCAATTATAAGCAAGCCTTCGGCGTAGCATCTGCGTGGTACTTTTTGGCTGTACCACGAATTATTGTGTACCTGTATACCGATGCAGATTATATTGGCGATATCATCGTTGACTTTTGGAGGCTAATAAATTGGTTGAAGATACATTTGCTTTGCTTGTTCCCTGTGTTGCCTTTATTTCAGCTGCACTTTCGTAGTCGAGTGCTGTTTCTCCAACGGATTAAGACTGACGTGGCGCCCTAGAACATCGTATCAAGGAACCGTTTGGTTACTGTCCCACGACCACCTCCCTGGTTGGCCGGAGCATCCGGGAGAAACGCATGAGCAGCACAGGTTTGGTAGAAGTCGACGTATTTTGGTGTTTCTTCGGCAACTTTAGGTCTTTGGTATTTTTGCGAAAAAAAAGGCGTTACACATCATCGATCATCATCGATCATCATCATTCATCATCGATCATCATCGATCATCATCGATCATCATCGATCATCATCGATCATCATCGATCAACATCGATTAACATCGATCATCATCGATCATCATCGATCATCATCGATTATCATCGATCTTCATCGATCATCTGCGAGCATCATCGATCATCATCGATCATCATAGATCATCATCGATCATCATCGATCATCATCGATCACCATCGATCATCATCGATCATCATCGATCATCATCGATCATCATCGATCATCATCGATCATCATCGATCAACACTGATCATCATCGATCATCATCGATCAACACCGATCATCATCGATCATCATCGATCATCATCGATCATCATCGATCATAATCGATCATCATCGATCAACATCGATCATCATCGATCATCATCGATCATCATCGATCATCATCGATCATAATCGATCATCATCGATCATCGTCGATCATCATCGAACATCGTCGATCATCATCGATCATCGTCGATCATCATCGATCAACATCGATCAGCATCGATCAACATCGATCAACATCGATCATCATCGATCATCATCGATCATCATCGATCAACATCGGTCATCATCGATCATCATCGATCATCATCGATCATCATCGATCATCATCGATTATCATCGATCATCATCGATCAACATCGATCAACATCGATCATCATCGATCATCATCGATCATCATCGATCATCATCGATTATCATCGATCGTCATCGATCATCATAGATCATCATCGATCATCATCGATTATCATCGATCAATATCGGTCATCATCGATCATCATCGATCTTCATCGATCATCTGCGAGCATCATCGATCATCATCGATCATCATCGATCATCATCGATCATCATCGATCATCATCGTTCATCATCGATCGTCATCGATCATCATCGATCATCATCGATCATCGTCGATCATCATCGATCATCATCGATCATCATCGATCATCATCGATCATCATCGATCAACTTCGAGCAAATTCGATCATCGTCGATCATCATCGATCATCATCGATCATCATCGATCATCATCTATCAACACCGATCATCATCGATCATCATCGATCATCATCGATCATCATCGATCATAATCGATCATCATCGATCAACATCGATCATCATCGATCATCATCGATCATCATCGATCATCATCGATCAACATCGATCATCATCGATCATCATCGATCATCATCGATCATCATCGATCATCATCGATCATCATCGATCATCATCGATCATCATCGATCATCTCATCGATCATCATCGACCATCATCAATCATCATCGATCATCATCGATCATCATCGATCATCGTCGATCATCGTCGATCAACTTCGATCAACTTCGATCAACTTCGATCATCGTCGATCATCGATCATCATCGATCATCATCGATCATCATCGATCATCATCGATCATCATCGATCATCATCGCTCATCATCGATCATCATCGGTCATCATCGATCAACATCGATCATCATCGATCATCATCGATCAACATCGATCAACATCGATCATCATCGATCATCATCGATCATCATCGATCATCATCGATCATCATCGATCATCATCGATCATCATCGATCATCATCGATCATCTCATCGATCATCATCGATCATCATCAATCATCATCGATCATCATCGATCATCATCGATCATCGTCGATCATCGTCGATCAACTTCGATCAACTTCGATCAACTTCGATCATCGTCGATCATCGATCATCATCGATCATCATCGATCATCATCGATCATCATCGATCATCATCGATCATCATCGCTCATCATCGATCATCATCGGTCATCATCGATCAACATCGATCATCATCGATCATCATCGATCAACATCGATCATCATCGATCATCATCGATCATCATCGATCATCATCGATCAGCATCGACCATCATCGATCATCATCGATCATCATCGATCAACATCGATCATCATTGATCATCATCGATCATCGTCGATCATCGTCGATCAACTTCGATCAACTTCGATCAAATTCGATCATCGTCGATCATCATCGATCATCATCGATCATCATCGATTAATTATCATCGATCATTACCGATCATCATCGATCATCTTCGATCATCATCGATCATCATCGATCATCATCGATCATCATCGATCATCATCGATCATCATCGATCATCATCGATCATCATCGATCATCATCGATCATCATCGATCATCATCGATCATCATCGATCATCATCGATCATCATCGATCATCATGGATCATCATCGGTAATTATCGATCAACATCGATCATCATCGATCATCATCGATCAACTTCGATCAACATCGATCATCATCGATCATCATCGATCATCATCGATCATCATCGATCATCATCGATCATCATCGATCATCATCGATCATCATCGATCATCATCGATTAATTATCATCGATCATTACCGATCATCATCGATCATCTTCGATCATCATCGATCATCATCGATCATCATCGATCATCATCGATCATCATCGATCATCATCGATCATCATCGATCATCATCGATCATCATCGATAATCATGGATCATCATCGATAATTATCGATCAACATCGATCATCATCGATCATCATCGATCATCATCGATCATCATCGATCATCATCGATCATCATCGATCATAATCGATCATCATCGATCATCATCGATCATCATCGATCATCATCGATCATCATCGATCATCATCGATCATCATCGATCATCATCGATCATCATCGATCATCATCGATCATCATGGATCATCATCGATAATTATCGATCAACATCGATCATCATCGATCATCATCGATCAACTTCGATCAACATCGATCATCATCGATCATCATCGATCATCATCGATCATCATCGATCATCATCGATCTTCATCGATCAACATCGATCATCATCGATCATCATCGATCAACATCGATCATCATCGTTCATCATCGATCATCATCGATCATCATCGACCATCATCGATCATCATCGGTGATCATCGATCATCATCGATAATTATCGATCAACATCGATCATCATCGATCATCATCGATCATCATCGATCATCATCGATCATCATGGATCATCATCGATAATTATCGATCAACATCGATCATCATCGATCATCATCGATCATCATCGATCATCATCGATCATCATCGATCATCATCGATCATCATCGATCATCATCGATCATCATCGATCATCATCGATCATCATCGATCATCATCGATCATCATCGATCATCATCGATCATCATGGATCATCATCGATAATTATCGATCAACATCGATCATCATCGATCATCATCGATCAACTTCGATCAACATCGATCATCATCGATCATCATCGATCATCATCGATCATCATCGATCATCATCGATCTTCATCGATCAACATCGATCATCATCGATCATCATCGATCAACATCGATCATCATCGATCATCATCGATCATCATCGATCATCATCGACCATCATCGATCATCATCGATCAACATCGATCTACATAGATCATCATCAATCATCATCGATCATCATCGATCATCATCGATCATCATCGATCATCATCGATCATCATCGATCATCATCGATCATCATCGATCATCATCGATCATCATCGATCATCATCGATCATCATCGATCATCATCGATCAACATCGATCATCATTGATCATCATCGATCATCGTCGATCATCGTCGATCATCGTCGATCAACTTCGATCAACTTCGATCAAATTCGATCATCGTCGATCATCATCGATCATCATCGATCATCATCGATCATCATCTATCAACACCGATCATCATCGATCATCATCGATCAACACTGATCATCATCGATCATCATCGATCATCATCGATCATCATCGATCATCATCGATCATAATCGATCATCATCGATCAACATCGATCATCATCGATCATCATCGATCATCATCGATCATCATCGATCATCATCGATCATCATCGATCATCGTCGATCATCATCGATCATTGTCGATCATCATCGATCAACATCGATCAGCATCGATCAACATCGATCAACATCGATCATCATCGATCATCATCGATCATCATCGATCAACATCGATCATCATCGATCATCATCGATCATCATCGATCATCATCGATCATCATCGATCATCATCGATCATCATCGATCAACATCGATCAACATCGATCATCATCGATCATCATCGATCATCTTCGATCTTCATCGATCATCTGCGAGCATCATCGATCATCATCGATCATCATAGATCATCATCGATCATCATCGATCATCATCGATCACCATCGATCATCATCGATCATCATCGATCATCATCGATCATCATCGATCATCATCGATCATCATCGATCAACACAGATCATCATCGATCATCATCGATCATCATCGATCATCATCGATCATCATCATCATCATCGATCATCGTCGATCATCATCGATCATCATCGATCATCATCGATCATCATCGATCATCATCGATCATCGTCGATCATCATCGATCATCATCTATCATCATCGATCATCATCGATCATCATCGATCATCATGGATCATCATCGATAATTATCGATCAACATCGATCATCATCGATCATCATCGATCAACTTCGATCAACATCGATCATCATTGATCATCATCGATCATCATCGATCATCATCGATCATCATCGATCATCATCGATCATCATCGATCATCATCGATCATCATCGATCATCATCGATCATCATCGATCATCATCGGTTAATTTTCATCGATCATTATCGATCATCATCGATCATCATCGATCATCATCGATCATCATCGATCATCATCGATCATCATCGTTCATCATCGATCGTCATCGATCATCATCGATCATCATCGATCGTCGTTGATCATCATCGATCATCATCGATCATCATCGATCATCATCGATCATCATCGATCATCATCGATCAACTTCGATCAAATTCGATCATCGTCGATCATCATCGATCATCATCGATCATCATCGATCATCATCTATCAACACCGATCATCATCGATCATCATCGATCAACACCGATCATCATCGATCATCATCGATCATCATCGATCATCATCGATCATAATCGATCATCATCGATCAACATCGATCATCATCGATCATCATCGATCATCATCGATCATTATCGATCATCATCGATTATCATCGATCGTCATCGATCATCATCGATCATCATCGATTATCATCGATCAATATCGGTCATCATCGATCATCATCGATCTTCATCGATCATCTGCGAGCATCATCGATCATCATCGATCATCATCGATCATCATCGATCATCATCGATCATCATTGATCATCATCGATCATCATCGATCATCATCGATCATCATCGATCATCATCGATCATCATCGATCATCATCGATCAACATCGATCATCATTGATCATCATCGATCATCGTCGATCATCGTCGATCAACTTCGATCAAATTCGATCATCGTCGATCATCATCGATCATCATCGATCATCATCGATCAACATCGATCATCATCGATCATCATCGATAAACATCGATCATCATCGATCATCATCGATCGTCATCGATCATCATCGATCATCATCGATCATCATCGATCATCATCGATCATCGTCGATCATAATCGATCATCATCGATCAACATCGATCATCATCGATCATCATCGATCATCATCGATCATCATCGATCATCATCGATCATCATCGATTATCATCGATCGTCATCGATCATCATCGATCATCATCGATTATCATCGATCAATATCGGTCATCATCGATCATCATCGATCTTCATCGATCATCTGCGAGCATCATCGATCATCATCGATCATCATCGATCATCATCGATCATCATTGATCATCATCGATCATCATCGATCATCATCGATCATCATCGATCATCATCGATCATCATCGATCATCATCGATCAACATCGATCATCATTGATCATCATCGATTATCGTCGATCATCGTCGATCAACTTCGATCAACTTCGATCAAATTCGATCATCGTCGATCATCATCGATCATCATCGATCATCATCGATCAACATCGATCATCATCGATCATCATCGATCATCATCGATCAACATCGACCATCATCGATCATCATCGATCGTCATCGATCATCATCGATCATCATCGATCATCATCGATTATCATCGATCAATATCGGTCATCATCGATCTTCATCGATCATCTGCGAGCATCATCGATCATCATCGATCATCATCGATCATCATCGATCATCATCAATCATCATCGATCATCATCGATCAACATCGATCACCATCGATCATCATCGATCATCATCGATCATCATCGATCAACACCGATCATCATCGATCATCATCGATCAACACAGATCATCATCGATCATCATCGATCATCATCGATCATCATCGATCATCATCGATCATCATCGATCATCATCGATCATCGTCGATCATCATCGATCATCATCGATCATCATCGATCATCATCGATCATCTTCGATCAGCATCGATCATCATCGATCATCATCGATCATCATCGATCATCATCGATCATCATCATTCATCATCGATCATCATCGATCATCATCGATCATCATCGATCATCATCGATCATCATCGATCAACATCGATTAACATCGATCATCATCGATCATCATCGATCATCATCGATTATCATCGATCTTCATCGATCATCTGCGAGCATCATCGATCATCATCGATCATCATAGATCATCATCGATCATCATCGATCATCATCGATCACCATCGATCATCATCGATCATCATCGATCATCATCGATCATCATCGATCATCATCGATCATCATCGATCAACACAGATCATCATCGATCATCATCGATCATCATCGATCATCATCGATCATCATCGATCATCATCGATCATCATCGATCATCATCGATCATCATCGATCATCATCGATCATCATCGATCATCATCGATCATCATCGGTCATCGTCGATCATCATCGATCATCATCGATCATCATCGATCATCATCGATCATCATCGATCATCGTCGATCATCATCGATCATCATCGAACATCATCGATCATCATCGATCATCATCGATCATCATCGATCATCATGGATCATCATCGATAATTATCGATCAACATCGATCATCATCGATCATCATCGATCAACTTCGATCAACATCGATCATCATCGATCATCATCGATCATCATCGATCATCATCGATCATCATCGATCAGCATCGATAATCATCGATCATCATCGATTAATTATCATCGATCATTATCGATCATCATCGATCATCATCGATCATCATCGATCATCATCGATCATCATCGATCATCATCGATCATCATCGTTCATCATCGATCGTCATCGATCATCATCGATCATCGTCGATCATCATCGATCATCATCGATTATCATCGATCATCATCGATCATCATCGATCATCATCGATCAACTTCGATCAAATTCGATCATCGTCGATCATCATCGATCATCATCGATCATCATCTATCAACACCGATCATCATCGATCATCATCGATCAACACCGATCATCATCGATCATCATCGATCATCATCGATCATCATCGATCATAATCGATCATCATCGATCAACATCGATCATCATCGATCATCATCGATCATCATCGATCATCATCGATCATAATCGATCATCATCGATCATCGTCGATCATCATCGATCATCGTCGATCATCATCGATCATCGTCGATCATCATCGATCAACATCGATCAACATCGATCATCATCGATCATCATCGATCATCATCGATCAACATCGATCATCATCGATCATCATCGATCATCATCGATCATCATCGATCAACATCGATCAACATCGATCATCATCGATCATCATCGATCATCATCGATCATCATCGATTATCATCGATTGTCATCGATCATCATAGATCATCATCGATCATCATCGATTATCATCGATCAATATCGGTCATCATCGATCATCATCGATCTTCATCGATCATCTGCGAGCATCATCGATCATCATCGATCATCATCGATCATCATCGATCATCATCGATCATCATCGATCATCATCGTTCATCATCGATCGTCATCGATCATCATCGATCATCATCGATCATCGTCGATCATCATCGATCATCATCGATCATCATCGATCATCATCGATCATCATCGATCATCATCGATCATCATCGATCAACTTCGAGCAAATTCGATCATCATCCATCATCATCGATCATCATCCATCATCATCGATCATCATCTATCAACACCGATCATCATCGATCATCATCGATCAACACCGATCATCATCGATCATCATCGATCATAATCGATCATCATCGAATATAATCGATCATCATCGATCAACATCGATCATCATCGATCATCATCGATCAACATCGATCATCATCGATCAACATCGATCATCATCGATCATCATCGATCATCATCGATCATCATCGATCATCATCGATCATCATCGATCATCATCGATCATCATCGATCATCATCGATCATCATCGATCATCTCATCGATCATCATCGATCATCATCGATCATCATCGATCATCATCGATCATCATCGATCATCGTCGATCATCGTCGATCAACTTCGATCAACTTCGATCAACTTCGATCATCGTCGATCATCGATCATCATCGATCATCATCGATCATCATCGATCATCATCGATCATCATCGATCATCATCGATCATCATCGATCATCATCGGTCATCATCGATCAACATCGATCAACATCGATCATCATCGATCAACATCGATCATCATCGATCATCATCGATCATCATCGATCATCATCGATCATCATCGATCATCATCGATCATCATCGATCAGCATCGATCATCATCGATCATCATCGATCATCATCGATCAACATCGATCATCATCGATCATCATCGATCATCGTCGATCATCGTCGATCAACTTCGATCAACTTCGATCAAATTCGATCATCGTCGATCATCATCGATCATCATTGATCAACATCGATCATCATCGATCACCATCGATCAACATCGATCATCATCGATCATCATCGATCATCATCGATAATCATTGATCATCATCGATCATCATCAATTATCATCGATCAATATCGGTCATCATCGATCATCATCGAGCTTCATTGAGCTTCATCGATCATCTGCGAGCATCATCGATCATCATCGATCATCATAGATCATCATCGATCATCATCGATCATCATCGATCATCATCGATCATCATCGATCATCATCGATCATCATCGATCATCATCGATCATCATCGATCATCATCGATCATCATCGATCAACATCGACCATCGATCATCATCGATCAACACAGATCATCATCGATCATCCTCGATCATCATCGATCATCCTCGATCATCATCGATCATCATCGATCATCATCGATCATCATCGATCATCATCGATCATCATCGATCATCATCGATCATCATCGATCATCATCGATCATCATCGGTGATCATCGATCATCATCGATCATCATCAATCAACATCGATCTACATAGATCATCATCAATCATCATCGATCATCATCGATCATCATCGATCATCATCGATCATCATCGATCATCATCGATCATCATCGATCATCATCGATCATCATCGATCATCATCGATCATCATCGATCATCATCGATCATCGTCGATCATCATCGATCATCATCGATCATCATCGATCATCATCGATCATCATCGATCATCATCGATCATCGTCGATCATCATCGATCATCATCGATCATCATCGATCATCATCGATCATCATCGATCATCATCGATCATCATGGATCATCATCGATAATTATCGATCAACATCGATCATCATCGATCATCATCGATCAACTTCGATCAACATCGATCATCATCGATCATCATCGATCATCATCGATCATCATCGATCATCATCGATCATCATCGATCAGCATCGATAATCATCGATCATCATCGATTAATTATCATCGATCATTATCGATCATCATCGATCATCATCGATCATCATCGATCATCATCGATCATCATCGATCATTATCGATCATCATCGTTCATCATCGATCGTCATCGATCATCATCGATCATCATCGATCATCGTCGATCATCATCGATCATCATCGATTATCATCGATCATCATCGATCATCATCGATCATCATCGATCATCATCGATCAACTTCGATCAAATTCGATCATCGTCGATCATCATCGATCATCATCGATCATCATCTATCAACACCGATCATCATCGATCATCATCGATCAACACCGATCATCATCGATCATCATCGATCATCATCGATCATCATCGATCATAATCGATCATCATCGATCAACATCGATCATCATCGATCATCATCGATCATCATCGATCATCATCGATCATAATCGATCATCATCGATCATCGTCGATCATCATCAATCATCGTCGATCATCATCGATCAACATCGATCAGCATCGATCAACATCGATCAACATCGATCATCATCGATCATCATCGATCATCATCGATCAACATCGATCATCATCGATCATCATCGATCATCATCGATCATCATCGATCATCATCGATCATCATCGATCATCATCGATCAACATCGATCAACATCGATCATCATCGATCATCATCGATCATCATCGATCATCATCGATTATCATCGATCGTCATCGATCATCATAGATCATCATCGATCATCATCGATTATCATCGATCAATATCGGTCATCATCGATCATCATCGATCATCATCGATCATCGTCGATCATCATCGATCATCATCGATCATCATCGATCATCATCGATCATCATCGATCATCATCGATCATCATCGATCAACTTCGAGCAAATTCGATCATCATCCATCATCATCGATCATCATCCATCATCATCGATCATCATCTATCAACACCGATCATCATCGATCATCATCGATCAACACCGATCATCATCGATCATCATCGATCATAATCGATCATCATCGAATATAATCGATCATCATCGATCAACATCGATCATCATCGATCATCATCGATCAACATCGATCATCATCGATCAACATCGATCATCATCGATCATCATCGATCATCATCGATCATCATCGATCATCATCGATCATCATCGATCATCATCGATCATCATCGATCATCATCGATCATCATCGATCATCATCGATCATCTCATCGATCATCATCGATCATCATCGATCATCATCGATCATCATCGATCATCATCGATCATCGTCGATCATCGTCGATCAACTTCGATCAACTTCGATCAACTTCGATCATCGTCGATCATCGATCATCATCGATCATCATCGATCATCATCGATCATCATCGATCATCATCGATCATCATCGATCATCATCGATCATCATCGGTCATCATCGATCAACATCGATCAACATCGATCATCATCGATCAACATCGATCATCATCGATCATCATCGATCATCATCGATCATCATCGATCATCATCGATCATCATCGATCATCATCGATCAGCATCGATCATCATCGATCATCATCGATCATCATCGATCAACATCGATCATCATCGATCATCATCGATCATCGTCGATCATCGTCGATCAACTTCGATCAACTTCGATCAAATTCGATCATCGTCGATCATCATCGATCATCATTGATCAACATCGATCATCATCGATCACCATCGATCAACATCGATCATCATCGATCATCATCGATCATCATCGATAATCATTGATCATCATCGATCATCATCAATTATCATCGATCAATATCGGTCATCATCGATCATCATCGAGCTTCATTGAGCTTCATCGATCATCTGCGAGCATCATCGATCATCATCGATCATCATAGATCATCATCGATCATCATCGATCATCATCGATCATCATCGATCATCATCGATCATCATCGATCATCATCGATCATCATCGATCATCATCGATCATCATCGATCATCATCGATCAACATCGACCATCGATCATCATCGATCAACACAGATCATCATCGATCATCCTCGATCATCATCGATCATCCTCGATCATCATCGATCATCATCGATCATCATCGATCATCATCGATCATCATCGATCATCATCGATCATCATCGATCATCATCGATCATCATCGATCATCATCGGTGATCATCGATCATCATCGATCATCATCAATCAACATCGATCTACATAGATCATCATCAATCATCATCGATCATCATCGATCATCATCGATCATCATCGATCATCATCGATCATCATCGATCATCATCGATCATCATCGATCATCATCGATCATCATCGATCATCATCGATCATCATCGATCATCGTCGATCATCATCGATCATCATCGATCATCATCGATCATCATCGATCATCATCGATCATCATCGATCATCGTCGATCATCATCGATCATCATCGATCATCATCGATCATCATCGATCATCATCGATCATCATCGATCATCATGGATCATCATCGATAATTATCGATCAACATCGATCATCATCGATCATCATCGATCAACTTCGATCAACATCGATCATCATCGATCATCATCGATCATCATCGATCATCATCGATCATCATCGATCATCATCGATCAGCATCGATAATCATCGATCATCATCGATTAATTATCATCGATCATTATCGATCATCATCGATCATCATCGATCATCATCGATCATCATCGATCATCATCGATCATTATCGATCATCATCGTTCATCATCGATCGTCATCGATCATCATCGATCATCATCGATCATCGTCGATCATCATCGATCATCATCGATTATCATCGATCATCATCGATCATCATCGATCATCATCGATCATCATCGATCAACTTCGATCAAATTCGATCATCGTCGATCATCATCGATCATCATCGATCATCATCTATCAACACCGATCATCATCGATCATCATCGATCAACACCGATCATCATCGATCATCATCGATCATCATCGATCATCATCGATCATAATCGATCATCATCGATCAACATCGATCATCATCGATCATCATCGATCATCATCGATCATCATCGATCATAATCGATCATCATCGATCATCGTCGATCATCATCAATCATCGTCGATCATCATCGATCAACATCGATCAGCATCGATCAACATCGATCAACATCGATCATCATCGATCATCATCGATCATCATCGATCAACATCGATCATCATCGATCATCATCGATCATCATCGATCATCATCGATCATCATCGATCATCATCGATCATCATCGATCAACATCGATCAACATCGATCATCATCGATCATCATCGATCATCATCGATCATCATCGATTATCATCGATCGTCATCGATCATCATAGATCATCATCGATCATCATCGATTATCATCGATCAATATCGGTCATCATCGATCATCATCGATCTTCATCGATCATCTGCGAGCATCATCGATCATCATCGATCATCATCGATCATCATCGATCATCATCGATCATCATCGTTCATCATCGATCGTCATCGATCATCATCGATCATCATCGATCATCGTCGATCATCATCGATCATCATCGATCATCATCGATCATCATCGATCATCATCGATCATCATCGATCAACTTCGAGCAAATTCGATCATCGTCGATCATCATCGATCATCATCCATCATCATCGATCATCATCTATCAACACCGATCATCATCGATCATCATCGATCATCATCGATCAACACCGATCATCATCGATCATCATCGATCATCATCGATCATCATCGATCATAATCGATCATCATCGATCAACATCGATCATCATCGATCATCATCGATCATCATCGATCATCATCGATCAACATCGATCATCATCGATCATCATCGATCATCATCGATCATCATCGATCATCATCGATCATCATCGATCATCATCGATCATCATCGATCATCATCGATCTTCATCGATCAACATCGATCATCATCGATCATCATCGATCAACATCGATCATCATCGTTCATCATCGATCATCATCGATCATCATCGACCATCATCGATCATCATCGGTGATCATCGATCATCATCGATAATTATCGATCAACATCGATCATCATCGATCAACATCGATCATCATCGATCATCATCGATCATCATGGATCATCATCGATAATTATCGATCAACATCGATCATCATCGATCATCATCGATCATCATCGATCATCATCGATCATCATCGATCATCATCGATCATCATCGATCATCATCGATCATCATCGATCATCATCGATCATCATCGATCATCATCGATCATCATCGATCATCATGGATCATCATCGATAATTATCGATCAACATCGATCATCATCGATCATCATCGATCAACTTCGATCAACATCGATCATCATCGATCATCATCGATCATCATCGATCATCATCGATCATCATCGATCTTCATCGATCAACATCGATCATCATCGATCATCATCGATCAACATCGATCATCATCGATCATCATCGATCATCATCGATCATCATCGACCATCATCGATCATCATCGATCAACATCGATCTACATAGATCATCATCAATCATCATCGATCATCATCGATCATCATCGATCATCATCGATCATCATCGATCATCATCGATCATCATCGATCATCATCGATCATCATCGATCATCATCGATCATCATCGATCATCATCGATCATCATCGATCATCATCGATCAACATCGATCATCATTGATCATCATCGATCATCGTCGATCATCGTCGATCATCGTCGATCAACTTCGATCAACTTCGATCAAATTCGATCATCGTCGATCATCATCGATCATCATCGATCATCATCGATCATCATCTATCAACACCGATCATCATCGATCATCATCGATCAACACTGATCATCATCGATCATCATCGATCATCATCGATCATTATCGATCATCATCGATCATAATCGATCATCATCGATCAACATCGATCATCATCGATCATCATCGATCATCATCGATCATCATCGATCATCATCGATCATCATCGATCATCGTCGATCATCATCGATCATTGTCGATCATCATCGATCAACATCGATCAGCATCGATCAACATCGATCAACATCGATCATCATCGATCATCATCGATCATCATCGATCAACATCGATCATCATCGATCATCATCGATCATCATCGATCATCATCGATCATCATCGATCATCATCGATCATCATCGATCAACATCGATCAACATCGATCATCATCGATCATCATCGATCATCTTCGATCTTCATCGATCATCTGCGAGCATCATCGATCATCATCGATCATCATAGATCATCATCGATCATCATCGATCATCATCGATCACCATCGATCATCATCGATCATCATCGATCATCATCGATCATCATCGATCATCATCGATCATCATCGATCAACACAGATCATCATCGATCATCATCGATCATCATCGATCATCATCGATCATCATCATCATCATCGATCATCGTCGATCATCATCGATCATCATCGATCATCATCGATCATCATCGATCATCATCGATCATCGTCGATCATCATCGATCATCATCTATCATCATCGATCATCATCGATCATCATCGATCATCATGGATCATCATCGATAATTATCGATCAACATCGATCATCATCGATCATCATCGATCAACTTCGATCAACATCGATCATCATTGATCATCATCGATCATCATCGATCATCATCGATCATCATCGATCATCATCGATCATCATCGATCATCATCGATCATCATCGATCATCATCGATCATCATCGATCATCATCGATCATCATCGGTTAATTTTCATCGATCATTATCGATCATCATCGATCATCATCGATCATCATCGATCATCATCGATCATCATCGATCATCATCGTTCATCATCGATCGTCATCGATCATCATCGATCATCATCGATCGTCGTTGATCATCATCGATCATCATCGATCATCATCGATCATCATCGATCATCATCGATCATCATCGATCAACTTCGATCAAATTCGATCATCGTCGATCATCATCGATCATCATCGATCATCATCGATCATCATCTATCAACACCGATCATCATCGATCATCATCGATCAACACCGATCATCATCGATCATCATCGATCATCATCGATCATCATCGATCATAATCGATCATCATCGATCAACATCGATCATCATCGATCATCATCGATCATCATCGATCATTATCGATCATCATCGATTATCATCGATCGTCATCGATCATCATCGATCATCATCGATCATGATCGATTATCATCGATCAATATCGGTCATCATCGATCATCATCGATCTTCATCGATCATCTGCGAGCATCATCGATCATCATCGATCATCATCGATCATCATCGATCATCATCGATCATCATTGATCATCATCGATCATCATCGATCATCATCGATCATCATCGATCATCATCGATCATCATCGATCATCATCGATCAACATCGATCATCATTGATCATCATCGATCATCGTCGATCATCGTCGATCAACTTCGATCAAATTCGATCATCGTCGATCATCATCGATCATCATCGATCATCATCGATCAACATCGATCATCATCGATCATCATCGATAAACATCGATCATCATCGATCATCATCGATCGTCATCGATCATCATCGATCATCATCGATCATCATCGATCATCATCGATCATCGTCGATCATAATCGATCATCATCGATCAACATCGATCATCATCGATCATCATCGATCATCATCGATCATCATCGATCATCATCGATCATCATCGATTATCATCGATCGTCATCGATCATCATCGATCATCATCGATTATCATCGATCAATATCGGTCATCATCGATCATCATCGATCTTCATCGATCATCTGCGAGCATCATCGATCATCATCGATCATCATCGATCATCATCGATCATCATTGATCATCATCGATCATCATCGATCATCATCGATCATCATCGATCATCATCGATCATCATCGATCATCATCGATCAACATCGATCATCATTGATCATCATCGATTATCGTCGATCATCGTCGATCAACTTCGATCAACTTCGATCAAATTCGATCATCGTCGATCATCATCGATCATCATCGATCATCATCGATCAACATCGATCATCATCGATCATCATCGATCATCATCGATCAACATCGACCATCATCGATCATCATCGATCGTCATCGATCATCATCGATCATCATCGATCATCATCGATTATCATCGATCAATATCGGTCATCATCGATCTTCATCGATCATCTGCGAGCATCATCGATCATCATCGATCATCATCGATCATCATCGATCATCATCAATCATCATCGATCATCATCGATCAACATCGATCACCATCGATCATCATCGATCATCATCGATCATCATCGATCAACACCGATCATCATCGATCATCATCGATCAACACAGATCATCATCGATCATCATCGATCATCATCGATCATCATCGATCATCATCGATCATCATCGATCATCATCGATCATCGTCGATCATCATCGATCATCATCGATCATCATCGATCATCATCGATCATCTTCGATCAGCATCGATCATCATCGATCATCATCGATCATCATCGATCATCATCGATCATCATCATTCATCATCGATCATCATCGATCATCATCGATCATCATCGATCATCACCGATCATCATCGATCAACATCGATTAACATCGATCATCATCGATCATCATCGATCATCATCGATTATCATCGATCTTCATCGATCATCTGCGAGCATCATCGATCATCATCGATCATCATAGATCATCATCGATCATCATCGATCATCATCGATCACCATCGATCATCATCGATCATCATCGATCATCATCGATCATCATCGATCATCATCGATCATCATCGATCAACACAGATCATCATCGATCATCATCGATCATCATCGATCATCATCGATCATCATCGATCATCATCGATCATCATCGATCATCATCGATCATCATCGATCATCATCGATCATCATCGATCATCATCGATCATCATCGGTCATCGTCGATCATCATCGATCATCATCGATCATCATCGATCATCATCGATCATCATCGATCATCGTCGATCATCATCGATCATCATCGAACATCATCGATCATCATCGATCATCATCGATCATCATCGATCATCATGGATCATCATCGATAATTATCGATCAACATCGATCATCATCGATCATCATCGATCAACTTCGATCAACATCGATCATCATCGATCATCATCGATCATCATCGATCATCATCGATCATCATCGATCAGCATCGATAATCATCGATCATCATCGATTAATTATCATCGATCATTATCGATCATCATCGATCATCATCGATCATCATCGATCATCATCGATCATCATCGATCATCATCGATCATCATCGTTCATCATCGATCGTCATCGATCATCATCGATCATCATCGATCATCGTCGATCATCATCGATCATCATCGATTATCATCGATCATCATCGATCATCATCGATCATCATCGATCAACTTCGATCAAATTCGATCATCGTCGATCATCATCGATCATCATCGATCATCATCTATCAACACCGATCATCATCGATCATCATCGATCAACACCGATCATCATCGATCATCATCGATCATCATCGATCATCATCGATCATAATCGATCATCATCGATCAACATCGATCATCATCGATCATCATCGATCATCATCGATCATCATCGATCATAATCGATCATCATCGATCATCGTCGATCATCATCGATCATCGTCGATCATCATCGATCATCGTCGATCATCATCGATCAACATCGATCAACATCGATCATCATCGATCATCATCGATCATCATCGATCAACATCGATCATCATCGATCATCATCGATCATCATCGATCATCATCGATCAACATCGATCAACATCGATCATCATCGATCATCATCGATCATCATCGATCATCATCGATTATCATCGATTGTCATCGATCATCATAGATCATCATCGATCATCATCGATTATCATCGATCAATATCGGTCATCATCGATCATCATCGATCTTCATCGATCATCTGCGAGCATCATCGATCATCATCGATCATCATCGATTATCATCGATCATCATCGATCATCATCGTTCATCATCGATCGTCATCGATCATCATCGATCATCATCGATCATCGTCGATCATCATCGATCATCATCGATCATCATCGATCATCATCGATCATCATCGATCATCATCGATCAACTTCGAGCAAATTCGATCATCATCCATCATCATCGATCATCATCCATCATCATCGATCATCATCTATCAACACCGATCATCATCGATCATCATCGATCAACACCGATCATCATCGATCATCATCGATCATAATCGATCATCATCGAATATAATCGATCATCATCGATCAACATCGATCATCATCGATCATCATCGATCAACATCGATCATCATCGATCAACATCGATCATCATCGATCATCATCGATCATCATCGATCATCATCGATCATCATCGATCATCATCGATCATCATCGATCATCATCGATCATCTCATCGATCATCATCGATCATCATCGATCATCATCGATCATCATCGATCATCATCGATCATCGTCGATCATCGTCGATCAACTTCGATCAACTTCGATCAACTTCGATCATCGTCGATCATCGATCATCATCGATCATCATCGATCATCATCGATCATCATCGATCATCATCGATCATCATCGATCATCATCGATCATCATCGGTCATCATCGATCAACATCGATCAACATCGATCATCATCGATCAACATCGATCATCATCGATCATCATCGATCATCATCGATCATCATCGATCATCATCGATCATCATCGATCATCATCGATCATCATCGATCATCATCGATCAGCATCGATCATCATCGATCATCATCGATCATCATCGATCAACATCGATCATCATCGATCATCATCGATCATCGTCGATCATCGTCGATCAACTTCGATCAACTTCGATCAAATTCGATCATCGTCGATCATCATCGATCATCATTGATCAACATCGATCATCATCGATCACCATCGATCAACATCGATCATCATCGATCATCATCGATCATCATCGATAATCATTGATCATCATCGATCATCATCAATTATCATCGATCAATATCGGTCATCATCGATCATCATCGAGCTTCATCGAGCTTCATCGATCATCTGCGAGCATCATCGATCATCATCGATCATCATAGATCATCATCGATCATCATCGATCATCATCGATCATCATCGATCATCATCGATCATCATCGATCATCATCGATCATCATCGATCATCATCGATCATCATCGATCATCATCGATCAACATCGACCATCGATCATCATCGATCAACACAGATCATCATCGATCATCCTCGATCATCATCGATCATCCTCGATCATCATCGATCATCATCGATCATCATCGATCATCATCGATCATCATCGATCATCATCGATCATCATCGATCATCATCGATCATCATCGATCATCATCGGTGATCATCGATCATCATCGATCATCATCAATCAACATCGATCTACATAGATCATCATCAATCATCATCGATCATCATCGATCATCATCGATCATCATCGATCATCATCGATCATCATCGATCATCATCGATCATCATCGATCATCATCGATCATCATCGATCATCATCGATCATCATCGATCATCGTCGATCATCATCGATCATCATCGATCATCATCGATCATCATCGATCATCATCGATCATCATCGATCATCGTCGATCATCATCGATCATCATCGATCATCATCGATCATCATCGATCATCATCGATCATCATCGATCATCATGGATCATCATCGATAATTATCGATCAACATCGATCATCATCGATCATCATCGATCAACTTCGATCAACATCGATCATCATCGATCATCATCGATCATCATCGATCATCATCGATCATCATCGATCATCATCGATCAGCATCGATAATCATCGATCATCATCGATTAATTATCATCGATCATTATCGATCATCATCGATCATCATCGATCATCATCGATCATCATCGATCATCATCGATCATTATCGATCATCATCGTTCATCATCGATCGTCATCGATCATCATCGATCATCATCGATCATCGTCGATCATCATCGATCATCATCGATTATCATCGATCATCATCGATCATCATCGATCATCATCGATCATCATCGATCAACTTCGATCAAATTCGATCATCGTCGATCATCATCGATCATCATCGATCATCATCTATCAACACCGATCATCATCGATCATCATCGATCAACACCGATCATCATCGATCATCATCGATCATCATCGATCATCATCGATCATAATCGATCATCATCGATCAACATCGATCATCATCGATCATCATCGATCATCATCGATCATCATCGATCATAATCGATCATCATCGATCATCGTCGATCATCATCAATCATCGTCGATCATCATCGATCAACATCGATCAGCATCGATCAACATCGATCAACATCGATCATCATCGATCATCATCGATCATCATCGATCAACATCGATCATCATCGATCATCATCGATCATCATCGATCATCATCGATCATCATCGATCATCATCGATCATCATCGATCAACATCGATCAACATCGATCATCATCGATCATCATCGATCATCATCGATCATCATCGATTATCATCGATCGTCATCGATCATCATAGATCATCATCGATCATCATCGATTATCATCGATCAATATCGGTCATCATCGATCATCATCGATCTTCATCGATCATCTGCGAGCATCATCGATCATCATCGATCATCATCGATCATCATCGATCATCATCGATCATCATCGTTCATCATCGATCGTCATCGATCATCATCGATCATCATCGATCATCGTCGATCATCATCGATCATCATCGATCATCATCGATCATCATCGATCATCATCGATCATCATCGATCAACTTCGAGCAAATTCGATCATCGTCGATCATCATCGATCATCATCCATCATCATCGATCATCATCTATCAACACCGATCATCATCGATCATCATCGATCATCATCGATCAACACCGATCATCATCGATCATCATCGATCATCATCGATCATCATCGATCATAATCGATCATCATCGATCAACATCGATCATCATCGATCATCATCGATCATCATCGATCATCATCGATCAACATCGATCATCATCGATCATCATCGATCATCATCGATCATCATCGATCATCATCGATCATCATCGATCATCATCGATCATCATCGATCATCATCGATCTTCATCGATCAACATCGATCATCATCGATCATCATCGATCAACATCGATCATCATCGTTCATCATCGATCATCATCGATCATCATCGACCATCATCGATCATCATCGGTGATCATCGATCATCATCGATAATTATCGATCAACATCGATCATCATCGATCATCATCGATCATCATCGATCATCATCGATCATCATGGATCATCATCGATAATTATCGATCAACATCGATCATCATCGATCATCATCGATCATCATCGATCATCATCGATCATCATCGATCATCATCGATCATCATCGATCATCATCGATCATCATCGATCATCATCGATCATCATCGATCATCATCGATCATCATCGATCATCATGGATCATCATCGATAATTATCGATCAACATCGATCATCATCGATCATCATCGATCAACTTCGATCAACATCGATCATCATCGATCATCATCGATCATCATCGATCATCATCGATCATCATCGATCTTCATCGATCAACATCGATCATCATCGATCATCATCGATCAACATCGATCATCATCGATCATCATCGATCATCATCGATCATCATCGACCATCATCGATCATCATCGATCAACATCGATCTACATAGATCATCATCAATCATCATCGATCATCATCGATCATCATCGATCATCATCGATCATCATCGATCATCATCGATCATCATCGATCATCATCGATCATCATCGATCATCATCGATCATCATCGATCATCATCGATCATCATCGATCATCATCGATCATCATCGATCATCATCGATCAACATCGATCATCATTGATCATCATCGATCATCGTCGATCATCGTCGATCATCGTCGATCAACTTCGATCAACTTCGATCAAATTCGATCATCGTCGATCATCATCGATCATCATCGATCATCATCGATCATCATCTATCAACACCGATCATCATCGATCATCATCGATCAACACTGATCATCATCGATCATCATCGATCATCATCGATCATTATCGATCATCATCGATCATAATCGATCATCATCGATCAACATCGATCATCATCGATCATCATCGATCATCATCGATCATCATCGATCATCATCGATCATCATCGATCATCGTCGATCATCATCGATCATCATCGATCAACATCGACCATCGATCATCATCGATCAACACAGATCATCATCGATCATCCTCGATCATCATCGATCATCCTCGATCATCATCGATCATCATCGATCATCATCGATCATCATCGATCATCATCGATCATCATCGATCATCATCGATCATCATCGATCATCATCGGTGATCATCGATCATCATCGATCATCATCAATCAACATCGATCTACATAGATCATCATCAATCATCATCGATCATCATCGATCATCATCGATCATCATCGATCATCATCGATCATCATCGATCATCATCGATCATCATCGATCATCATCGATCATCATCGATCATCATCGATCATCATCGATCATCGTCGATCATCATCGATCATCATCGATCATCATCGATCATCATCGATCATCATCGATCATCATCGATCATCGTCGATCATCATCGATCATCATCGATCATCATCGATCATCATCGATCATCATCGATCATCATCGATCATCATGGATCATCATCGATAATTATCGATCAACATCGATCATCATCGATCATCATCGATCAACTTCGATCAACATCGATCATCATCGATCATCATCGATCATCATCGATCATCATCGATCATCATCGATCATCATCGATCAGCATCGATAATCATCGATCAGCATCGATAATCATCGATCATCATCGATTAATTATCATCGATCATTATCGATCATCATCGATCATCATCGATCATCATCGATCATCATCGATCATCATCGATCATTATCGATCATCATCGTTCATCATCGATCGTCATCGATCATCATCGATCATCATCGATCATCGTCGATCATCATCGATCATCATCGATTATCATCGATCATCATCGATCATCATCGATCATCATCGATCATCATCGATCAACTTCGATCAAATTCGATCATCGTCGATCATCATCGATCATCATCGATCATCATCTATCAACACCGATCATCATCGATCATCATCGATCAACACCGATCATCATCGATCATCATCGATCATCATCGATCATCATCGATCATAATCGATCATCATCGATCAACATCGATCATCATCGATCATCATCGATCATCATCGATCATCATCGATCATAATCGATCATCATCGATCATCGTCGATCATCATCAATCATCGTCGATCATCATCGATCAACATCGATCAGCATCGATCAACATCGATCAACATCGATCATCATCGATCATCATCGATCATCATCGATCAACATCGATCATCATCGATCATCATCGATCATCATCGATCATCATCGATCATCATCGATCATCATCGATCATCATCGATCAACATCGATCAACATCGATCATCATCGATCATCATCGATCATCATCGATCATCATCGATTATCATCGATCGTCATCGATCATCATAGATCATCATCGATCATCATCGATTATCATCGATCAATATCGGTCATCATCGATCATCATCGATCTTCATCGATCATCTGCGAGCATCATCGATCATCATCGATCATCATCGATCATCATCGATCATCATCGATCATCATCGTTCATCATCGATCGTCATCGATCATCATCGATCATCATCGATCATCGTCGATCATCATCGATCATCATCGATCATCATCGATCATCATCGATCATCATCGATCATCATCGATCATCATCGATCAACTTCGAGCAAATTCGATCATCGTCGATCATCATCGATCATCATCCATCATCATCGATCATCATCTATCAACACCGATCATCATCGATCATCATCGATCATCATCGATCAACACCGATCATCATCGATCATCATCGATCATCATCGATCATCATCGATCATAATCGATCATCATCGATCAACATCGATCATCATCGATCATCATCGATCATCATCGATCATCATCGATCAACATCGATCATCATCGATCATCATCGATCATCATCGATCATCATCGATCATCATCGATCATCATCGATCATCATCGATCATCATCGATCTTCATCGATCAACATCGATCATCATCGATCATCATCGATCAACATCGATCATCATCGTTCATCATCGATCATCATCGATCATCATCGACCATCATCGATCATCATCGGTGATCATCGATCATCATCGATAATTATCGATCAACATCGATCATCATCGATCATCATCGATCATCATCGATCATCATCGATCATCATGGATCATCATCGATAATTATCGATCAACATCGATCATCATCGATCATCATCGATCATCATCGATCATCATCGATCATCATCGATCATCATCGATCATCATCGATCATCATCGATCATCATCGATCATCATCGATCATCATCGATCATCATCGATCATCATCGATCATCATGGATCATCATCGATAATTATCGATCAACATCGATCATCATCGATCATCATCGATCAACTTCGATCAACATCGATCATCATCGATCATCATCGATCATCATCGATCATCATCGATCATCATCGATCTTCATCGATCAACATCGATCATCATCGATCATCATCGATCAACATCGATCATCATCGATCATCATCGATCATCATCGATCATCATCGACCATCATCGATCATCATCGATCAACATCGATCTACATAGATCATCATCAATCATCATCGATCATCATCGATCATCATCGATCATCATCGATCATCATCGATCATCATCGATCATCATCGATCATCATCGATCATCATCGATCATCATCGATCATCATCGATCATCATCGATCATCATCGATCATCATCGATCAACATCGATCATCATTGATCATCATCGATCATCGTCGATCATCGTCGATCATCGTCGATCAACTTCGATCAACTTCGATCAAATTCGATCATCGTCGATCATCATCGATCATCATCGATCATCATCGATCATCATCTATCAACACCGATCATCATCGATCATCATCGATCAACACTGATCATCATCGATCATCATCGATCATCATCGATCATTATCGATCATCATCGATCATAATCGATCATCATCGATCAACATCGATCATCATCGATCATCATCGATCATCATCGATCATCATCGATCATCATCGATCATCATCGATCATCGTCGATCATCATCGATCATTGTCGATCATCATCGATCAACATCGATCAGCATCGATCAACATCGATCAACATCGATCATCATCGATCATCATCGATCATCATCGATCAACATCGATCATCATCGATCATCATCGATCATCATCGATCATCATCGATCATCATCGATCATCATCGATCATCATCGATCAACATCGATCAACATCGATCATCATCGATCATCATCGATCATCTTCGATCTTCATCGATCATCTGCGAGCATCATCGATCATCATCGATCATCATAGATCATCATCGATCATCATCGATCATCATCGATCACCATCGATCATCATCGATCATCATCGATCATCATCGATCATCATCGATCATCATCGATCATCATCGATCAACACAGATCATCATCGATCATCATCGATCATCATCGATCATCATCGATCATCATCATCATCATCGATCATCGTCGATCATCATCGATCATCATCGATCATCATCGATCATCATCGATCATCATCGATCATCGTCGATCATCATCGATCATCATCTATCATCATCGATCATCATCGATCATCATCGATCATCATGGATCATCATCGATAATTATCGATCAACATCGATCATCATCGATCATCATCGATCAACTTCGATCAACATCGATCATCATTGATCATCATCGATCATCATCGATCATCATCGATCATCATCGATCATCATCGATCATCATCGATCATCATCGATCATCATCGATCATCATCGATCATCATCGATCATCATCGATCATCATCGGTTAATTTTCATCGATCATTATCGATCATCATCGATCATCATCGATCATCATCGATCATCATCGATCATCATCGATCATCATCGTTCATCATCGATCGTCATCGATCATCATCGATCATCATCGATCGTCGTTGATCATCATCGATCATCATCGATCATCATCGATCATCATCGATCATCATCGATCATCATCGATCAACTTCGATCAAATTCGATCATCGTCGATCATCATCGATCATCATCGATCATCATCGATCATCATCTATCAACACCGATCATCATCGATCATCATCGATCAACACCGATCATCATCGATCATCATCGATCATCATCGATCATCATCGATCATAATCGATCATCATCGATCAACATCGATCATCATCGATCATCATCGATCATCATCGATCATTATCGATCATCATCGATTATCATCGATCGTCATCGATCATCATCGATCATCATCGATCATCATCGATTATCATCGATCAATATCGGTCATCATCGATCATCATCGATCTTCATCGATCATCTGCGAGCATCATCGATCATCATCGATCATCATCGATCATCATCGATCATCATCGATCATCATTGATCATCATCGATCATCATCGATCATCATCGATCATCATCGATCATCATCGATCATCATCGATCATCATCGATCAACATCGATCATCATTGATCATCATCGATCATCGTCGATCATCGTCGATCAACTTCGATCAAATTCGATCATCGTCGATCATCATCGATCATCATCGATCATCATCGATCAACATCGATCATCATCGATCATCATCGATAAACATCGATCATCATCGATCATCATCGATCGTCATCGATCATCATCGATCATCATCGATCATCATCGATCACCATCGATCATCGTCGATCATAATCGATCATCATCGATCAACATCGATCATCATCGATCATCATCGATCATCATCGATCATCATCGATCATCATCGATCATCATCGATTATCATCGATCGTCATCGATCATCATCGATCATCATCGATTATCATCGATCAATATCGGTCATCATCGATCATCATCGATCTTCATCGATCATCTGCGAGCATCATCGATCATCATCGATCATCATCGATCATCATCGATCATCATTGATCATCATCGATCATCATCGATCATCATCGATCATCATCGATCATCATCGATCATCATCGATCATCATCGATCAACATCGATCATCATTGATCATCATCGATTATCGTCGATCATCGTCGATCAACTTCGATCAACTTCGATCAAATTCGATCATCGTCGATCATCATCGATCATCATCGATCATCATCGATCAACATCGATCATCATCGATCATCATCGATCATCATCGATCAACATCGACCATCATCGATCATCATCGATCGTCATCGATCATCATCGATCATCATCGATCATCATCGATTATCATCGATCAATATCGGTCATCATCGATCTTCATCGATCATCTGCGAGCATCATCGATCATCATCGATCATCATCGATCATCATCGATCATCATCAATCATCATCGATCATCATCGATCAACATCGATCACCATCGATCATCATCGATCATCATCGATCATCATCGATCAACACCGATCATCATCGATCATCATCGATCAACACAGATCATCATCGATCATCATCGATCATCATCGATCATCATCGATCATCATCGATCATCATCGATCATCATCGATCATCGTCGATCATCATCGATCATCATCGATCATCATCGATCATCATCGATCATCTTCGATCAGCATCGATCATCATCGATCATCATCGATCATCATCGATCATCATCGATCATCATCATTCATCATCGATCATCATCGATCATCATCGATCATCATCGATCATCATCGATCATCATCGATCAACATCGATTAACATCGATCATCATCGATCATCATCGATCATCATCGATTATCATCGATCTTCATCGATCATCTGCGAGCATCATCGATCATCATCGATCATCATAGATCATCATCGATCATCATCGATCATCATCGATCACCATCGATCATCATCGATCATCATCGATCATCATCGATCATCATCGATCATCATCGATCATCATCGATCAACACAGATCATCATCGATCATCATCGATCATCATCGATCATCATCGATCATCATCGATCATCATCGATCATCATCGATCATCATCGATCATCATCGGTCATCATCGATCAACATCGATCAACATCGATCATCATCGATCAACATCGATCATCATCGATCATCATCGATCATCATCGATCATCATCGATCATCATCGATCATCATCGATCATCATCGATCATCATCGATCATCATCGATCAGCATCGATCATCATCGATCATCATCGATCATCATCGATCAACATCGATCATCATCGATCATCATCGATCATCGTCGATCATCGTCGATCAACTTCGATCAACTTCGATCAAATTCGATCATCGTCGATCATCATCGATCATCATTGATCAACATCGATCATCATCGATCACCATCGATCAACATCGATCATCATCGATCATCATCGATCATCATCGATAATCATTGATCATCATCGATCATCATCAATTATCATCGATCAATATCGGTCATCATCGATCATCATCGAGCTTCATCGAGCTTCATCGATCATCTGCGAGCATCATCGATCATCATCGATCATCATAGATCATCATCGATCATCATCGATCATCATCGATCATCATCGATCATCATCGATCATCATCGATCATCATCGATCATCATCGATCATCATCGATCATCATCGATCATCATCGATCAACATCGACCATCGATCATCATCGATCAACACAGATCATCATCGATCATCCTCGATCATCATCGATCATCCTCGATCATCATCGATCATCATCGATCATCATCGATCATCATCGATCATCATCGATCATCATCGATCATCATCGATCATCATCGATCATCATCGATCATCATCGGTGATCATCGATCATCATCGATCATCATCAATCAACATCGATCTACATAGATCATCATCAATCATCATCGATCATCATCGATCATCATCGATCATCATCGATCATCATCGATCATCATCGATCATCATCGATCATCATCGATCATCATCGATCATCATCGATCATCATCGATCATCATCGATCATCGTCGATCATCATCGATCATCATCGATCATCATCGATCATCATCGATCATCATCGATCATCATCGATCATCGTCGATCATCATCGATCATCATCGATCATCATCGATCATCATCGATCATCATCGATCATCATCGATCATCATGGATCATCATCGATAATTATCGATCAACATCGATCATCATCGATCATCATCGATCAACTTCGATCAACATCGATCATCATCGATCATCATCGATCATCATCGATCATCATCGATCATCATCGATCATCATCGATCAGCATCGATAATCATCGATCATCATCGATTAATTATCATCGATCATTATCGATCATCATCGATCATCATCGATCATCATCGATCATCATCGATCATCATCGATCATTATCGATCATCATCGTTCATCATCGATCGTCATCGATCATCATCGATCATCATCGATCATCGTCGATCATCATCGATCATCATCGATTATCATCGATCATCATCGATCATCATCGATCATCATCGATCATCATCGATCAACTTCGATCAAATTCGATCATCGTCGATCATCATCGATCATCATCGATCATCATCTATCAACACCGATCATCATCGATCATCATCGATCAACACCGATCATCATCGATCATCATCGATCATCATCGATCATCATCGATCATAATCGATCATCATCGATCAACATCGATCATCATCGATCATCATCGATCATCATCGATCATCATCGATCATAATCGATCATCATCGATCATCGTCGATCATCATCAATCATCGTCGATCATCATCGATCAACATCGATCAGCATCGATCAACATCGATCAACATCGATCATCATCGATCATCATCGATCATCATCGATCAACATCGATCATCATCGATCATCATCGATCATCATCGATCATCATCGATCATCATCGATCATCATCGATCATCATCGATCAATATCGATCAACATCGATCATCATCGATCATCATCGATCATCATCGATCATCATCGATTATCATCGATCGTCATCGATCATCATAGATCATCATCGATCATCATCGATTATCATCGATCAATATCGGTCATCATCGATCATCATCGATCTTCATCGATCATCTGCGAGCATCATCGATCATCATCGATCATCATCGATCATCATCGATCATCATCGATCATCATCGTTCATCATCGATCGTCATCGATCATCATCGATCATCATCGATCATCGTCGATCATCATCGATCATCATCGATCATCATCGATCATCATCGATCATCATCGATCATCATCGATCAACTTCGAGCAAATTCGATCATCGTCGATCATCATCGATCATCATCCATCATCATCGATCATCATCTATCAACACCGATCATCATCGATCATCATCGATCATCATCGATCAACACCGATCATCATCGATCATCATCGATCATCATCGATCATCATCGATCATAATCGATCATCATCGATCAACATCGATCATCATCGATCATCATCGATCATCATCGATCATCATCGATCAACATCGATCATCATCGATCATCATCGATCATCATCGATCATCATCGATCATCATCGATCATCATCGATCATCATCGATCATCATCGATCATCATCGATCTTCATCGATCAACATCGATCATCATCGATCATCATCGATCAACATCGATCATCATCGTTCATCATCGATCATCATCGATCATCATCGACCATCATCGATCATCATCGGTGATCATCGATCATCATCGATAATTATCGATCAACATCGATCATCATCGATCATCATCGATCATCATCGATCATCATCGATCATCATGGATCATCATCGATAATTATCGATCAACATCGATCATCATCGATCATCATCGATCATCATCGATCATCATCGATCATCATCGATCATCATCGATCATCATCGATCATCATCGATCATCATCGATCATCATCGATCATCATCGATCATCATCGATCATCATCGATCATCATGGATCATCATCGATAATTATCGATCAACATCGATCATCATCGATCATCATCGATCAACTTCGATCAACATCGATCATCATCGATCATCATCGATCATCATCGATCATCATCGATCATCATCGATCTTCATCGATCAACATCGATCATCATCGATCATCATCGATCAACATCGATCATCATCGATCATCATCGATCATCATCGATCATCATCGACCATCATCGATCATCATCGATCAACATCGATCTACATAGATCATCATCAATCATCATCGATCATCATCGATCATCATCGATCATCATCGATCATCATCGATCATCATCGATCATCATCGATCATCATCGATCATCATCGATCATCATCGATCATCATCGATCATCATCGATCATCATCGATCATCATCGATCATCATCGATCAACATCGATCATCATTGATCATCATCGATCATCGTCGATCATCGTCGATCATCGTCGATCAACTTCGATCAACTTCGATCAAATTCGATCATCGTCGATCATCATCGATCATCATCGATCATCATCGATCATCATCTATCAACACCGATCATCATCGATCATCATCGATCAACACTGATCATCATCGATCATCATCGATCATCATCGATCATTATCGATCATCATCGATCATAATCGATCATCATCGATCAACATCGATCATCATCGATCATCATCGATCATCATCGATCATCATCGATCATCATCGATCATCATCGATCATCGTCGATCATCATCGATCATTGTCGATCATCATCGATCAACATCGATCAGCATCGATCAACATCGATCAACATCGATCATCATCGATCATCATCGATCATCATCGATCAACATCGATCATCATCGATCATCATCGATCATCATCGATCATCATCGATCATCATCGATCATCATCGATCATCATCGATCAACATCGATCAACATCGATCATCATCGATCATCATCGATCATCTTCGATCTTCATCGATCATCTGCGAGCATCATCGATCATCATCGATCATCATAGATCATCATCGATCATCATCGATCATCATCGATCACCATCGATCATCATCGATCATCATCGATCATCATCGATCATCATCGATCATCATCGATCATCATCGATCAACACAGATCATCATCGATCATCATCGATCATCATCGATCATCATCGATCATCATCATCATCATCGATCATCGTCGATCATCATCGATCATCATCGATCATCATCGATCATCATCGATCATCATCGATCATCGTCGATCATCATCGATCATCATCTATCATCATCGATCATCATCGATCATCATCGATCATCATGGATCATCATCGATAATTATCGATCAACATCGATCATCATCGATCATCATCGATCAACTTCGATCAACATCGATCATCATTGATCATCATCGATCATCATCGATCATCATCGATCATCATCGATCATCATCGATCATCATCGATCATCATCGATCATCATCGATCATCATCGATCATCATCGATCATCATCGATCATCATCGGTTAATTTTCATCGATCATTATCGATCATCATCGATCATCATCGATCATCATCGATCATCATCGATCATCATCGATCATCATCGTTCATCATCGATCGTCATCGATCATCATCGATCATCATCGATCGTCGTTGATCATCATCGATCATCATCGATCATCATCGATCATCATCGATCATCATCGATCATCATCGATCATCATCGATCAACTTCGATCAAATTCGATCATCGTCGATCATCATCGATCATCATCGATCATCATCGATCATCATCTATCAACACCGATCATCATCGATCATCATCGATCAACACCGATCATCATCGATCATCATCGATCATCATCGATCATCATCGATCATAATCGATCATCATCGATCAACATCGATCATCATCGATCATCATCGATCATCATCGATCATTATCGATCATCATCGATTATCATCGATCGTCATCGATCATCATCGATCATCATCGATCATCATCGATTATCATCGATCAATATCGGTCATCATCGATCATCATCGATCTTCATCGATCATCTGCGAGCATCATCGATCATCATCGATCATCATCGATCATCATCGATCATCATCGATCATCATTGATCATCATCGATCATCATCGATCATCATCGATCATCATCGATCATCATCGATCATCATCGATCATCATCGATCAACATCGATCATCATTGATCATCATCGATCATCGTCGATCATCGTCGATCAACTTCGATCAAATTCGATCATCGTCGATCATCATCGATCATCATCGATCATCATCGATCAACATCGATCATCATCGATCATCATCGATAAACATCGATCATCATCGATCATCATCGATCGTCATCGATCATCATCGATCATCATCGATCATCATCGATCATCATCGATCATCGTCGATCATAATCGATCATCATCGATCAACATCGATCATCATCGATCATCATCGATCATCATCGATCATCATCGATCATCATCGATCATCATCGATTATCATCGATCGTCATCGATCATCATCGATCATCATCGATTATCATCGATCAATATCGGTCATCATCGATCATCATCGATCTTCATCGATCATCTGCGAGCATCATCGATCATCATCGATCATCATCGATCATCATCGATCATCATTGATCATCATCGATCATCATCGATCATCATCGATCATCATCGATCATCATCGATCATCATCGATCATCATCGATCAACATCGATCATCATTGATCATCATCGATTATCGTCGATCATCGTCGATCAACTTCGATCAACTTCGATCAAATTCGATCATCGTCGATCATCATCGATCATCATCGATCATCATCGATCAACATCGATCATCATCGATCATCATCGATCATCATCGATCAACATCGACCATCATCGATCATCATCGATCGTCATCGATCATCATCGATCGTCATCGATCATCATCGATCATCATCGATCATCATCGATTATCATCGATCAATATCGGTCATCATCGATCTTCATCGATCATCTGCGAGCATCATCGATCATCATCGATCATCATCGATCATCATCGATCATCATCAATCATCATCGATCATCATCGATCAACATCGATCACCATCGATCATCATCGATCATCATCGATCATCATCGATCAACACCGATCATCATCGATCATCATCGATCAACACAGATCATCATCGATCATCATCGATCATCATCGATCATCATCGATCATCATCGATCATCATCGATCATCATCGATCATCGTCGATCATCATCGATCATCATCGATCATCATCGATCATCATCGATCATCTTCGATCAGCATCGATCATCATCGATCATCATCGATCATCATCGATCATCATCGATCATCATCATTCATCATCGATCATCATCGATCATCATCGATCATCATCGATCATCATCGATCATCATCGATCAACATCGATTAACATCGATCATCATCGATCATCATCGATCATCATCGATTATCATCGATCTTCATCGATCATCTGCGAGCATCATCGATCATCATCGATCATCATAGATCATCATCGATCATCATCGATCATCATCGATCACCATCGATCATCATCGATCATCATCGATCATCATCGATCATCATCGATCATCATCGATCATCATCGATCAACACAGATCATCATCGATCATCATCGATCATCATCGATCATCATCGATCATCATCGATCATCATCGATCATCATCGATCATCATCGATCATCATCGATCATCATCGATCATCATCGATCATCATCGGTCATCGTCGATCATCATCGATCATCATCGATCATCATCGATCATCATCGATCATCATCGATCATCGTCGATCATCATCGATCATCATCGAACATCATCGATCATCATCGATCATCATCGATCATCATCGATCATCATGGATCATCATCGATAATTATCGATCAACATCGATCATCATCGATCATCATCGATCAACTTCGATCAACATCGATCATCATCGATCATCATCGATCATCATCGATCATCATCGATCATCATCGATCAGCATCGATAATCATCGATCATCATCGATTAATTATCATCGATCATTATCGATCATCATCGATCATCATCGATCATCATCGATCATCATCGATCATCATCGATCATCATCGATCATCATCGTTCATCATCGATCGTCATCGATCATCATCGATCATCATCGATCATCGTCGATCATCATCGATCATCATCGATTATCATCGATCATCATCGATCATCATCGATCATCATCGATCAACTTCGATCAAATTCGATCATCGTCGATCATCATCGATCATCATCGATCATCATCTATCAACACCGATCATCATCGATCATCATCGATCAACACCGATCATCATCGATCATCATCGATCATCATCGATCATCATCGATCATAATCGATCATCATCGATCAACATCGATCATCATCGATCATCATCGATCATCATCGATCATCATCGATCATAATCGATCATCATCGATCATCGTCGATCATCATCGATCATCGTCGATCATCATCGATCATCGTCGATCATCATCGATCAACATCGATCAACATCGATCATCATCGATCATCATCGATCATCATCGATCAACATCGATCATCATCGATCATCATCGATCATCATCGATCATCATCGATCAACATCGATCAACATCGATCATCATCGATCATCATCGATCATCATCGATCATCATCGATTATCATCGATTGTCATCGATCATCATAGATCATCATCGATCATCATCGATTATCATCGATCAATATCGGTCATCATCGATCATCATCGATCTTCATCGATCATCTGCGAGCATCATCGATCATCATCGATCATCATCGATCATCATCGATCAACACTGATCATCATCGATCATCATCGATCATCATCGATCATTATCGATCATCATCGATCATAATCGATCATCATCGATCAACATCGATCATCATCGATCATCATCGATCATCATCGATCATCATCGATCATCATCGATCATCATCGATCATCGTCGATCATCATCGATCATTGTCGATCATCATCGATCAACATCGATCAGCATCGATCAACATCGATCAACATCGATCATCATCGATCATCATCGATCATCATCGATCAACATCGATCATCATCGATCATCATCGATCATCATCGATCATCATCGATCATCATCGATCATCATCGATCATCATCGATCAACATCGATCAACATCGATCATCATCGATCATCATCGATCATCTTCGATCTTCATCAATCATCTGCGAGCATCATCGATCATCATCGATCATCATAGATCATCATCGATCATCATCGATCATCATCGATCACCATCGATCATCATCGATCATCATCGATCATCATCGATCATCATCGATCATCATCGATCATCATCGATCAACACAGATCATCATCGATCATCATCGATCATCATCGATCATCATCGATCATCATCATCATCATCGATCATCGTCGATCATCATCGATCATCATCGATCATCATCGATCATCATCGATCATCATCGATCATCGTCGATCATCATCGATCATCATCTATCATCATCGATCATCATCGATCATCATCGATCATCATGGATCATCATCGATAATTATCGATCAACATCGATCATCATCGATCATCATCGATCAACTTCGATCAACATCGATCATCATTGATCATCATCGATCATCATCGATCATCATCGATCATCATCGATCATCATCGATCATCATCGATCATCATCGATCATCATCGATCATCATCGATCATCATCGATCATCATCGATCATCATCGGTTAATTTTCATCGATCATTATCGATCATCATCGATCATCATCGATCATCATCGATCATCATCGATCATCATCGATCATCATCGTTCATCATCGATCGTCATCGATCATCATCGATCATCATCGATCGTCGTTGATCATCATCGATCATCATCGATCATCATCGATCATCATCGATCATCATCGATCATCATCGATCAACTTCGATCAAATTCGATCATCGTCGATCATCATCGATCATCATCGATCATCATCGATCATCATCTATCAACACCGATCATCATCGATCATCATCGATCAACACCGATCATCATCGATCATCATCGATCATCATCGATCATCATCGATCATAATCGATCATCATCGATCAACATCGATCATCATCGATCATCATCGATCATCATCGATCATTATCGATCATCATCGATTATCATCGATCGTCATCGATCATCATCGATCATCATCGATCATCATCGATTATCATCGATCAATATCGGTCATCATCGATCATCATCGATCTTCATCGATCATCTGCGAGCATCATCGATCATCATCGATCATCATCGATCATCATCGATCATCATCGATCATCATTGATCATCATCGATCATCATCGATCATCATCGATCATCATCGATCATCATCGATCATCATCGATCATCATCGATCAACATCGATCATCATTGATCATCATCGATCATCGTCGATCATCGTCGATCAACTTCGATCAAATTCGATCATCGTCGATCATCATCGATCATCATCGATCATCATCGATCAACATCGATCATCATCGATCATCATCGATAAACATCGATCATCATCGATCATCATCGATCGTCATCGATCATCATCGATCATCATCGATCATCATCGATCATCATCGATCATCGTCGATCATAATCGATCATCATCGATCAACATCGATCATCATCGATCATCATCGATCATCATCGATCATCATCGATCATCATCGATCATCATCGATTATCATCGATCGTCATCGATCATCATCGATCATCATCGATTATCATCGATCAATATCGGTCATCATCGATCATCATCGATCTTCATCGATCATCTGCGAGCATCATCGATCATCATCGATCATCATCGATCATCATCGATCATCATTGATCATCATCGATCATCATCGATCATCATCGATCATCATCGATCATCATCGATCATCATCGATCATCATCGATCAACATCGATCATCATTGATCATCATCGATTATCGTCGATCATCGTCGATCAACTTCGATCAACTTCGATCAAATTCGATCATCGTCGATCATCATCGATCATCATCGATCATCATCGATCAACATCGATCATCATCGATCATCATCGATCATCATCGATCAACATCGACCATCATCGATCATCATCGATCGTCATCGATCATCATCGATCATCATCGATCATCATCGATTATCATCGATCAATATCGGTCATCATCGATCTTCATCGATCATCTGCGAGCATCATCGATCATCATCGATCATCATCGATCATCATCGATCATCATCAATCATCATCGATCATCATCGATCAACATCGATCACCATCGATCATCATCGATCATCATCGATCATCATCGATCAACACCGATCATCATCGATCATCATCGATCAACACAGATCATCATCGATCATCATCGATCATCATCGATCATCATCGATCATCATCGATCATCATCGATCATCATCGATCATCGTCGATCATCATCGATCATCATCGATCATCATCGATCATCATCGATCATCTTCGATCAGCATCGATCATCATCGATCATCATCGATCATCATCGATCATCATCGATCATCATCATTCATCATCGATCATCATCGATCATCATCGATCATCATCGATCATCATCGATCATCATCGATCAACATCGATTAACATCGATCATCATCGATCATCATCGATCATCATCGATTATCATCGATCTTCATCGATCATCTGCGAGCATCATCGATCATCATCGATCATCATAGATCATCATCGATCATCATCGATCATCATCGATCACCATCGATCATCATCGATCATCATCGATCATCATCGATCATCATCGATCATCATCGATCATCATCGATCAACACAGATCATCATCGATCATCATCGATCATCATCGATCATCATCGATCATCATCGATCATCATCGATCATCATCGATCATCATCGATCATCATCGATCATCATCGATCATCATCGATCATCATCGATCATCATCGGTCATCGTCGATCATCATCGATCATCATCGATCATCATCGATCATCATCGATCATCATCGATCATCGTCGATCATCATCGATCATCATCGAACATCATCGATCATCATCGATCATCATCGATCATCATCGATCATCATGGATCATCATCGATAATTATCGATCAACATCGATCATCATCGATCATCATCGATCAACTTCGATCAACATCGATCATCATCGATCATCATCGATCATCATCGATCATCATCGATCATCATCGATCATCATCGATCAGCATCGATCAGCATCGATAATCATCGATCATCATCGATTAATTATCATCGATCATTATCGATCATCATCGATCATCATCGATCATCATCGATCATCATCGATCATCATCGATCATCATCGATCATCATCGTTCATCATCGATCGTCATCGATCATCATCGATCATCATCGATCATCGTCGATCATCATCGATCATCATCGATTATCATCGATCATCATCGATCATCATCGATCATCATCGATCAACTTCGATCAAATTCGATCATCGTCGATCATCATCGATCATCATCGATCATCATCTATCAACACCGATCATCATCGATCATCATCGATCAACACCGATCATCATCGATCATCATCGATCATCATCGATCATCATCGATCATAATCGATCATCATCGATCAACATCGATCATCATCGATCATCATCGATCATCATCGATCATCATCGATCATAATCGATCATCATCGATCATCGTCGATCATCATCGATCATCGTCGATCATCATCGATCATCGTCGATCATCATCGATCAACATCGATCAACATCGATCATCATCGATCATCATCGATCATCATCGATCAACATCGATCATCATCGATCATCATCGATCATCATCGATCATCATCGATCAACATCGATCAACATCGATCATCATCGATCATCATCGATCATCATCGATCATCATCGATTATCATCGATTGTCATCGATCATCATAGATCATCATCGATCATCATCGATTATCATCGATCAATATCGGTCATCATCGATCATCATCGATCTTCATCGATCATCTGCGAGCATCATCGATCATCATCGATCATCATCGATCATCATCGATCATCATCGATCATCATCGATCATCATCGTTCATCATCGATCGTCATCGATCATCATCGATCATCATCGATCATCGTCGATCATCATCGATCATCATCGATCATCATCGATCATCATCGATCATCATCGATCATCATCGATCATCATCGATCAACTTCGAGCAAATTCGATCATCATCCATCATCATCGATCATCATCCATCATCATCGATCATCATCTATCAACACCGATCATCATCGATCATCATCGATCAACACCGATCATCATCGATCATCATCGATCATAATCGATCATCATCGAATATAATCGATCATCATCGATCAACATCGATCATCATCGATCATCATCGATCAACATCGATCATCATCGATCAACATCGATCATCATCGATCATCATCGATCATCATCGATCATCATCGATCATCATCGATCATCATCGATCATCATCGATCATCATCGATCATCATCGATCATCATCGATCATCTCATCGATCATCATCGATCATCATCGATCATCATCGATCATCATCGATCATCATCGATCATCGTCGATCATCGTCGATCAACTTCGATCATCGTCGATCATCGATCATCATCGATCATCATCGATCATCATCGATCATCATCGATCATCATCGATCATCATCGATCATCATCGATCATCATCGGTCATCATCGATCAACATCGATCAACATCGATCATCATCGATCAACATCGATCATCATCGATCATCATCGATCATCATCGATCATCATCGATCATCATCGATCATCATCGATCATCATCGATCAGCATCGATCATCATCGATCATCATCGATCATCATCGATCAACATCGATCATCATCGATCATCATCGATCATCGTCGATCATCGTCGATCAACTTCGATCAACTTCGATCAAATTCGATCATCGTCGATCATCATCGATCATCATTGATCAACATCGATCATCATCGATCACCATCGATCAACATCGATCATCATCGATCATCATCGATCATCATCGATAATCATTGATCATCATCGATCATCATCAATTATCATCGATCAATATCGGTCATCATCGATCATCATCGAGCTTCATCGAGCTTCATCGATCATCTGCGAGCATCATCGATCATCATCGATCATCATAGATCATCATCGATCATCATCGATCATCATCGATCATCATCGATCATCATCGATCATCATCGATCATCATCGATCATCATCGATCATCATCGATCATCATCGATCATCATCGATCAACATCGACCATCGATCATCATCGATCAACACAGATCATCATCGATCATCCTCGATCATCATCGATCATCCTCGATCATCATCGATCATCATCGATCATCATCGATCATCATCGATCATCATCGATCATCATCGATCATCATCGATCATCATCGATCATCATCGATCATCATCGGTGATCATCGATCATCATCGATCATCATCAATCAACATCGATCTACATAGATCATCATCAATCATCATCGATCATCATCGATCATCATCGATCATCATCGCTCATCATCGATCATCATCGATCATCATCGATCATCATCGATCATCATCGATCATCATCGATCATCATCGATCATCATCGATCATCGTCGATCATCATCGATCATCATCGATCATCATCGATCATCATCGATCATCATCGATCATCATCGATCATCGTCGATCATCATCGATCATCATCGATCATCATCGATCATCATCGATCATCATCGATCATCATCGATCATCATGGATCATCATCGATAATTATCGATCAACATCGATCATCATCGATCATCATCGATCAACTTCGATCAACATCGATCATCATCGATCATCATCGATCATCATCGATCATCATCGATCATCATCGATCATCATCGATCATCATCGATCAGCATCGATAATCATCGATCATCATCGATTAATTATCATCGATCATTATCGATCATCATCGATCATCATCGATCATCATCGATCATCATCGATCATCATCGATCATTATCGATCATCATCGTTCATCATCGATCGTCATCGATCATCATCGATCATCATCGATCATCGTCGATCATCATCGATCATCATCGATTATCATCGATCATCATCGATCATCATCGATCATCATCGATCATCATCGATCAACTTCGATCAAATTCGATCATCGTCGATCATCATCGATCATCATCGATCATCATCTATCAACACCGATCATCATCGATCATCATCGATCAACACCGATCATCATCGATCATCATCGATCATCATCGATCATCATCGATCATAATCGATCATCATCGATCAACATCGATCATCATCGATCATCATCGATCATCATCGATCATCATCGATCATAATCGATCATCATCGATCATCGTCGATCATCATCAATCATCGTCGATCATCATCGATCAACATCGATCAGCATCGATCAACATCGATCAACATCGATCATCATCGATCATCATCGATCATCATCGATCAACATCGATCATCATCGATCATCATCGATCATCATCGATCATCATCGATCATCATCGATCATCATCGATCATCATCGATCAACATCGATCAACATCGATCATCATCGATCATCATCGATCATCATCGATCATCATCGATTATCATCGATCGTCATCGATCATCATAGATCATCATCGATCATCATCGATTATCATCGATCAATATCGGTCATCATCGATCATCATCGATCTTCATCGATCATCTGCGAGCATCATCGATCATCATCGATCATCATCGATCATCATCGATCATCATCGATCATCATCGTTCATCATCGATCGTCATCGATCATCATCGATCATCATCGATCATCGTCGATCATCATCGATCATCATCGATTATCATCGATCATCATCGATCATCATCGATCATCATCGATCAACTTCGAGCAAATTCGATCATCGTCGATCATCATCGATCATCATCCATCATCATCGATCATCATCTATCAACACCGATCATCATCGATCATCATCGATCATCATCGATCAACACCGATCATCATCGATCATCATCGATCATCATCGATCATCATCGATCATAATCGATCATCATCGATCAACATCGATCATCATCGATCATCATCGATCATCATCGATCATCATCGATCAACATCGATCATCATCGATCATCATCGATCATCATCGATCATCATCGATCATCATCGATCATCATCGATCATCATCGATCATCATCGATCATCATCGATCATCATCGATCATCTCATCGATCACCATCGATCATCATCGATCATCATCGATCATCATCGATCATCATCGATCATCGTCGATCATCGTCGATCAACTTCGATCAACTTCGATCAACTTCGATCATCGTCGATCATCGATCATCATCGATCATCATCGATCATCATCGATCATCATCGATCATCATCGATCATTATCGATCATCATCGATCATCATCGATCATCATCGATCATCATCGATCATCATCGATCATCATCGGTCATCATCGATCAACATCGATCAACATCGATCATCATCGATCAACATCGATCATCATCGATCATCATCGATCATCATCGATCATCATCGATCATCATCGATCATCATCGATCATCATCGATCAGCATCGATCATCATCGATCATCATCGATCATCATCGATCAACATCGATCATCATCGATCATCATCGATCATCGTCGATCATCGTCGATCAACTTCGATCAACTTCGATCAAATTCGATCATCGTCGATCATCATCGATCATCATTGATCAACATCGATCATCATCGATCACCATCGATCAACATCGATCATCATCGATCATCATCGATCATCATCGATAATCATTGATCATCATCGATCATCATCGATTATCATCGATCAATATCGGTCATCATCGATCATCATCGAGCTTCATCGAGCTTCATCGATCATCTGCGAGCATCATCGATCATCATCGATCATCATAGATCATCATCGATCATCATCGATCATCATCGATCATCATCGATCATCATCGATCATCATCGATCATCATCGATCATCATCGATCATCATCGATCATCATCGATCATCATCGATCAACATCGACCATCGATCATCATCGATCAACACAGATCATCATCGATCATCCTCGATCATCATCGATCATCATCGATCATCATCGATCATCATCGATCATCATCGATCATCATCGATCATCGTCGATCATCATCGATCATCATCGATTATCATCGATCATCATCGATCATCATCGATCATCATCGATCAACTTCGATCAAATTCGATCATCGTCGATCATCATCGATCATCATCGATCATCATCTATCAACACCGATCATCATCGATCATCATCGATCAACACCGATCATCATCGATCATCATCGATCATCATCGATCATCATCGATCATAATCGATCATCATCGATCAACATCGATCATCATCGATCATCATCGATCATCATCGATCATCATCGATCATAATCGATCATCATCGATCATCGTCGATCATCATCGATCATCGTCGATCATCATCGATCATCGTCGATCATCATCGATCAACATCGATCATCATCGATCATCATCGATCATCATCGATCAACATCGATCATCATCGATCATCATCGATCATCATCGATCATCATCGATCAACATCGATCAACATCGATCATCATCGATCATCATCGATCATCATCGATCATCATCGATTATCATCGATTGTCATCGATCATCATAGATCATCATCGATCATCATCGATTATCATCGATCAATATCGGTCATCATCGATCATCATCGATCTTCATCGATCATCTGCGAGCATCATCGATCATCATCGATCATCATCGATCATCATCGATCATCATCGATCATCATCGATCATCATCGTTCATCATCGATCGTCATCGATCATCATCGATCATCATCGATCATCGTCGATCATCATCGATCATCATCGATCATCATCGATCATCATCGATCATCATCGATCATCATCGATCATCATCGATCAACTTCGAGCAAATTCGATCATCATCCATCATCATCGATCATCATCCATCATCATCGATCATCATCTATCAACACCGATCATCATCGATCATCATCGATCAACACCGATCATCATCGATCATCATCGATCATAATCGATCATCATCGATCATAATCGATCATCATCGATCAACATCGATCATCATCGATCATCATCGATCAACATCGATCATCATCGATCAACATCGATCATCATCGATCAACATCGATCATCATCGATCATCATCGATCATCATCGATCATCATCGATCATCATCGATCATCATCGATCATCATCGATCATCATCGATCATCATCGATCATCATCGATCATCTCATCGATCATCATCGATCATCATCGATCATCATCGATCATCATCGATCATCATCGATCATCGTCGATCATCGTCGATCAACTTCGATCAACTTCGATCAACTTCGATCATCGTCGATCATCGATCATCATCGATCATCATCGATCATCATCGATCATCATCGATCATCATCGATCATCATCGATCATCATCGATCATCATCGGTCATCATCGATCAACATCGATCAACATCGATCATCATCGATCAACATCGATCATCATCGATCATCATCGATCATCATCGATCATCATCGATCATCATCGATCATCATCGATCATCATCGATCAGCATCGATCATCATCGATCATCATCGATCATCATCGATCAACATCGATCATCATCGATCATCATCGATCATCGTCGATCATCGTCGATCAACTTCGATCAACTTCGATCAAATTCGATCATCGTCGATCATCATCGATCATCATTGATCAACATCGATCATCATCGATCACCATCGATCAACATCGATCATCATCGATCATCATCGATCATCATCGATAATCATTGATCATCATCGATCATCATCAATTATCATCGATCAATATCGGTCATCATCGATCATCATCGAGCTTCATCGAGCTTCATCGATCATCTGCGAGCATCATCGATCATCATCGATCATCATAGATCATCATCGATCATCATCGATCATCATCGATCATCATCGATCATCATCGATCATCATCGATCATCATCGATCATCATCGATCATCATCGATCATCATCGATCATCATCGATCAACATCGACCATCGATCATCATCGATCAACACAGATCATCATCGATCATCCTCGATCATCATCGATCATCCTCGATCATCATCGATCATCATCGATCATCATCGATCATCATCGATCATCATCGATCATCATCGATCATCATCGATCATCATCGATCATCATCGATCATCATCGGTGATCATCGATCATCATCGATCATCATCAATCAACATCGATCTACATAGATCATCATCAATCATCATCGATCATCATCGATCATCATCGATCATCATCGATCATCATCGATCATCATCGATCATCATCGATCATCATCGATCATCATCGATCATCATCGATCATCATCGATCATCATCGATCATCGTCGATCATCATCGATCATCATCGATCATCATCGATCATCATCGATCATCATCGATCATCGTCGATCATCATCGATCATCATCGATCATCATCGATCATCATCGATCATCATCGATCATCATCGATCATCATGGATCATCATCGATAATTATCGATCAACATCGATCATCATCGATCATCATCGATCAACTTCGATCAACATCGATCATCATCGATCATCATCGATCATCATCGATCATCATCGATCATCATCGATCATCATCGATCAGCATCGATAATCATCGATCATCATCGATTAATTATCATCGATCATTATCGATCATCATCGATCATCATCGATCATCATCGATCATCATCGATCATCATCGATCATTATCGATCATCATCGTTCATCATCGATCGTCATCGATCATCATCGATCATCATCGATCATCGTCGATCATCATCGATCATCATCGATTATCATCGATCATCATCGATCATCATCGATCATCATCGATCATCATCGATCAACTTCGATCAAATTCGATCATCGTCGATCATCATCGATCATCATCGATCATCATCTATCAACACCGATCATCATCGATCATCATCGATCAACACCGATCATCATCGATCATCATCGATCATCATCGATCATCATCGATCATAATCGATCATCATCGATCAACATCGATCATCATCGATCATCATCGATCATCATCGATCATCATCGATCATAATCGATCATCATCGATCATCGTCGATCATCATCAATCATCGTCGATCATCATCGATCAACATCGATCAGCATCGATCAACATCGATCAACATCGATCATCATCGATCATCATCGATCATCATCGATCAACATCGATCATCATCGATCATCATCGATCATCATCGATCATCATCGATCATCATCGATCATCATCGATCATCATCGATCAACATCGATCAACATCGATCATCATCGATCATCATCGATCATCATCGATCATCATCGATTATCATCGATCGTCATCGATCATCATAGATCATCATCGATCATCATCGATTATCATCGATCAATATCGGTCATCATCGATCATCATCGATCTTCATCGATCATCTGCGAGCATCATCGATCATCATCGATCATCATCGATCATCATCGATCATCATCGATCATCATCGTTCATCATCGATCGTCATCGATCATCATCGATCATCATCGATCATCGTCGATCATCATCGATCATCATCGATCATCATCGATCATCATCGATCATCATCGATCATCATCGATCAACTTCGAGCAAATTCGATCATCGTCGATCATCATCGATCATCATCCATCATCATCGATCATCATCTATCAACACCGATCATCATCGATCATCATCGATCATCATCGATCAACACCGATCATCATCGATCATCATCGATCATCATCGATCATAATCGATCATCATCGATCAACATCGATCATCATCGATCATCATCGATCATCATCGATCATCATCGATCAACATCGATCATCATCGATCATCATCGATCATCATCGATCATCATCGATCATCATCGATCATCATCGATCATCATCGATCATCATCGATCATCATCGATCATCAACGATCATCTCATCGATCACCATCGATCATCATCGATCATCATCGATCATCATCGATCATCATCGATCATCGTCGATCATCGTCGATCAACTTCGATCAACTTCGATCAACTTCGATCATCGTCGATCATCGATCATCATCGATCATCATCGATCATCATCGATCATCATCGATCATCATCGATCATTATCGATCATCATCGATCATCATCGATCATCATCGATCATCATCGATCATCATCGATCATCATCGGTCATCATCGATCAACATCGATCAACATCGATCATCATCGATCAACATCGATCATCATCGATCATCATCGATCATCATCGATCATCATCGATCATCATCGATCATCATCGATCATCATCGATCAGCATCGATCATCATCGATCATCATCGATCATCATCGATCAACATCGATCATCATCGATCATCATCGATCATCGTCGATCATCGTCGATCAACTTCGATCAACTTCGATCAAATTCGATCATCGTCGATCATCATCGATCATCATTGATCAACATCGATCATCATCGATCACCATCGATCAACATCGATCATCATCGATCATCATCGATCATCATCGATAATCATTGATCATCATCGATCATCATCGATTATCATCGATCAATATCGGTCATCATCGATCATCATCGAGCTTCATCGAGCTTCATCGATCATCTGCGAGCATCATCGATCATCATCGATCATCATAGATCATCATCGATCATCATCGATCATCATCGATCATCATCGATCATCATCGATCATCATCGATCATCATCGATCATCATCGATCATCATCGATCATCATCGATCATCATCGATCAACATCGACCATCGATCATCATCGATCAACACAGATCATCATCGATCATCCTCGATCATCATCGATCATCATCGATCATCATCGATCATCATCGATCATCATCGATCATCATCGATCATCATCGATCATCATCGATCATCATCGATCATCATGGATCATCATCGATAATTATCGATCAACATCGATCATCATCGATCATCATCGATCAACTTCGATCAACATCGATCATCATCGATCATCATCGATCATCATCGATCATCATCGATCATCATCGATCATCATCGATCATCATCGATCATCATCGATCATCATCGATCATCATCGATCATCATCGATCATCATCGATCATCATCGGTGATCATCGATCATCATCGATCATCATCGATCAACATCGATCTACATAGATCATCATCAATCATCATCGATCATCATCGATCATCATCGATCATCATCGATCATCATCGATCATCATCGATCATCATCGATCATCATCGATCATCATCGATCATCATCGATCATCATCGATCATCATCGATCATCATCGATCATCATCGATCATCATCGATCATCGTCGATCATCATCGATCATCATCGATCATCATCGATCATCATCGATCATCATCGATCATCGTCGATCATCATCGATCATCATCGATCATCATCGATCATCATCGATCATCATCGATCATCATCGATCATCATGGATCATCATCGATAATTATCGATCAACATCGATCATCATCGATCATCATCGATCAACTTCGATCAACATCGATCATCATCGATCATCATCGATCATCATCGATCATCATCGATCATCATCGATCAGCATCGATAATCATCGATCATCATCGATTAATTATCATCGATCATTATCGATCATCATCGATCATCATCGATCATCATCGATCATCATCGATCATCATCGATCATCATCGATCATCATCGTTCATCATCGATCGTCATCGATCATCATCGATCATCATCGATCATCGTCGATCATCATCGATCATCATCGATTATCATCGATCATCATCGATCATCATCGATCATCATCGATCATCATCGATCATCATCGATCATCATCGATCAACTTCGATCAAATTCGATCATCGTCGATCATCATCGATCATCATCGATCATCATCTATCAACACCGATCATCATCGATCATCATCGATCAACACCGATCATCATCGATCATCATCGATCATCATCGATCATCATCGATCATAATCGATCATCATCGATCAACATCGATCATCATCGATCATCATCGATCATCATCGATCATCATCGATCATAATCGATCATCATCGATCATCGTCGATCATCATCGATCATCGTCGATCATCATCGATCAACATCGATCAGCATCGATCAACATCGATCAACATCGATCATCATCGATCATCATCGATCATCATCGATCAACATCGATCATCATCGATCATCATCGATCATCATCGATCATCATCGATCATCATCGATCATCATCGATCATCATCGATCAACATCGATCAACATCGATCATCATCGATCATCATCGATCATCATCGATCATCATCGATTATCATCGATCGTCATCGATCATCATAGATCATCATCGATCATCATCGATTGTCATCGATCAATATCGGTCATCATCGATCATCATCGATCTTCATCGATCATCTGCGAGCATCATCGATCATCATCGATCATCATCGATCATCATCGATCATCATCAATCATCATCGTTCATCATCGATCGTCATCGATCATCATCGATCATCATCGATCATCGTCGATCATCATCGATCATCATCGATCATCATCGATCATCATCGATCATCATCGATCATCATCGATCAACTTCGAGCAAATTCGATCATCGTCGATCATCATCGATCATCATCCATCATCATCGATCATCATCTATCAACACCGATCATCATCGATCATCATCGATCAACACCGATCATCATCGATCATCATCGATCATCATCGATCATCATCGATCATAATCGATCATCATCGATGATGATCCATCGATCATCATCGATCAACATCGACCACCATCGATCATCATCGATCAACACCGATCATCATCGATCATCATCGATCATCGTCGATCATCGTCGATCATCATCGATCATCATCGATCAACACAGATCATCATCGATCATCCTCGATCATCATCGATCATCATCGATCATCATCGATCATCATCGATCATCATCGATCATCATCGATCATCATCGATCATCATCGATCATCATCGATCATCATCGATCGTCATCGGTGATCATCGATCATCATCGATCATCATCGATCAACATCGATCTACATAGATCATAATCGATCATCATCGATCAACATCGATCATCATCGATCATCATCGATCATCATCGATCATCATCGATCATAATCGATCATCATCGATCATCGTCGATCATCATCGATCATCGTCGATCATCATCGATCAACATCGATCAGCATCGATCAACATCGATCAACATCGATCATCATCGATCATCATCGATCATCATCGATCAACATCGATCATCATCGATCATCATCGATCATCATCGATCATCATCGATCATCATCGATCATCATCGATCATCATCGATCAACATCGATCAACATCGATCATCATCGATCATCATCGATCATCATCGATCATCATCGATTATCATAGATCATCATCGATCATCATCGATTATCATCGATCAATATCGGTCATCATCGATCATCATCGATCTTCATCGATCATCTGCGAGCATCATCGATCATCATCGATCATCATCGATCATCATCGATCATCATCGATCATAATCGTTCATCATCGATCGTCATCGATCATCATCGATCATCATCGATCATCGTCGATCATCATCGATCATCATCGATCATCATCGATCATCATCGATCATCATCGATCATCATCGATCAACTTCGAGCAAATTCGATCATCGTCGATCATCATCGATCATCATCCATCATCATCGATCATCATCTATCAACACCGATCATCATCGATCATCATCGATCAACACCGATCATCATCGATCATCATCGATCATCATCGATTATCATCGATCATAATCGATCATCATCGATCAACATCGATCATCATCGATCATCATCGATCATCATCGATCATCATCGATCAACATCGATCATCATCGATCATCATCGATCATCATCGATCATCATCGATCATCATCGATCATCATCGATCATCATCGATCATCATCGATCATCATCGATCATCTCATCGATCATCATCGATCATCATCGATCATCATCGATCATCATCGATCATCATCGATCATCGTCGATCATCGTCGATCAACTTCGATCAACTTCGATCAACTTCGATCATCGTCGATCATCGATCATCATCGATCATCATCGATCATCATCGATCATCATCGATCATCATCGATCATCATCGATCATCATCGATCATCATCGATCATCATCGGTCATCATCGATCAACATCGATCATCATCGATCATCATCGATCAACATCGATCATCATCGATCATCATCGATCATCATCGATCATCATCGATCATCATCGATCATCATCGATCAGCATCGATCATCATCGATCATCATCGATCATCATCGATCAACATCGATCATCATTGATCATCATCGATCATCGTCGATCATCGTCGATCAACTTCGATCAACTTCGATCAAATTCGATCATCGTCGATCATCATCGATCATCATTGATCAACATCGATCATCATCGATCACCATCGATCAACATCGATCATCATCGATCATCATCGATCATCATCGATAATCATTGATCATCATCGATCATCATCGATCATCATCGATCATCATCGGTCATCATCGATCAACATCGATCATCATCGATCATCATCGATCAACACGATCATCATCGATCATCATCGATCATCATCGATCATCATCGATCATCATCGATCATCATCGATCATCATCGATCATCATCGATCAGCATCGATCATCATCGATCATCATCGATCATCATCGATCATGATGATCGATGATGATCGGTGTTGATCGATGATGATCGATGGTGGTCGATGTTGATCGATGATGATCGATGGATCATCATCGATCAACATCGACCACCATCGATCATCATCGATCATCATCGATCATCATCGATCATCATCGATCATCGTCGATCATCGTCGATCATCATCGATCATCATCGATCAACACAGATCATCATCGATCATCCTCGATCATCATCGATCATCATCGATCATCATCGATCATCATCGATCATCATCGATCATCATCGATCATCATCGGTGATCATCGATCATCATCGATCATCATCGATCATCATCGATCAACATCGATCTACATAGATCATCATCAATCATCATCGATCATCATCGATCATCATCGATCATCATCGATCATCATCGATCATCATCGATCATCATCGATCATCATCGATCATCATCGATCATCATCGATCATCATCGATCATCGTCGATCATCATCGATCATCATCGATCATCATCGATCATCATCGATCATCATTGATCATCGTCGATCATCATCGATCATCATCGATCATCATCGATCATCATCGATCATCATCGATCATCATCGATCATCATGGATCATCATCGATAATTATCGATCAACATCGATCATCATCGATCTTCATCGATCAACTTCGATCAACATCGATCATCATCGATCATCATCGATCATCATCGATCATCATCGATCATCATCGATCAGCATCGATAATCATCGATCATCATCGATTAATTATCATCGATCATTATCGATCATCATCGATCATCATCGATCATCATCGATCATCATCGATCATCATCGATCATCATCGATCATCATCGTTCATCATCGATCGTCATCGATCATCATCGATCATCATCGATCATCGTCGATCATCATCGATCATCATCGATTATCATCGATCATCATCGATCATCATCGATCATCATCGATCATCATCGATCATCATCGATCATCATCGATCAACTTCGATCAAATTCGATCATCGTCGATCATCATCGATCATCATCGATCATCATCTATCAACACCGATCATCATCGATCATCATCGATCAACACCGATCATCATCGATCATCATCGATCATCATCGATCATCATCGATCATAATCGATCATCATCGATCAACATCGATCATCATCGATCATCATCGATCATCATCGATCATCATCGATCATAATCGATCATCATCGATCATCGTCGATCATCATCGATCATCGTCGATCATCATCGATCAACATCGATCAGCATCGATCAACATCGATCAACATCGATCATCATCGATCATCATCGATCATCATCGATCAACATCGATCATCATCGATCATCATCGATCATCATCGATCATCATCGATCATCATCGATCATCATCGATCATCATCGATCAACATCGATCAACATCGATCATCATCGATCATCATCGATCATCATCGATCATCATCGATTATCATCGATCGTCATCGATCATCATAGATCATCATCGATCATCATCGATTGTCATCGATCAATATCGGTCATCATCGATCATCATCGATCTTCATCGATCATCTGCGAGCATCATCGATCATCATCGATCATCATCGATCATCATCGATCTTCATCGATCAACTTCGATCAACATCGATCATCATCGATCATCATCGATCATCATCGATCATCATCGATCATCATCGATCAGCATCGATAATCATCGATCATCATCGATTAATTATCATCGATCATTATCGATCATCATCGATCATCATCGATCATCATCGATCATCATCGATCATCATCGATCATCATCGATCATCATCGTTCATCATCGATCGTCATCGATCATCATCGATCATCATCGATCATCGTCGATCATCATCGATCATCATCGATTATCATCGATCATCATCGATCATCATCGATCATCATCGATCATCATCGATCATCATCGATCATCATCGATCAACTTCGATCAAATTCGATCATCGTCGATCATCATCGATCATCATCGATCATCATCTATCAACACCGATCATCATCGATCATCATCGATCAACACCGATCATCATCGATCATCATCGATCATCATCGATCATCATCGATCATAATCGATCATCATCGATCAACATCGATCATCATCGATCATCATCGATCATCATCGATCATCATCGATCATAATCGATCATCATCGATCATCGTCGATCATCATCGATCATCGTCGATCATCATCGATCAACATCGATCAGCATCGATCAACATCGATCAACATCGATCATCATCGATCATCATCGATCATCATCGATCAACATCGATCATCATCGATCATCATCGATCATCATCGATCATCATCGATCATCATCGATCATCATCGATCATCATCGATCAACATCGATCAACATCGATCATCATCGATCATCATCGATCATCATCGATCATCATCGATTATCATCGATCGTCATCGATCATCATAGATCATCATCGATCATCATCGATTGTCATCGATCAATATCGGTCATCATCGATCATCATCGATCTTCATCGATCATCTGCGAGCATCATCGATCATCATCGATCATCATCGATCATCATCGATCATCATCGATCATCATCGATCGTCATCGATCATCATCGATCATCATCGATCATCATCGATCATCGTCGATCATCATCGATCATCATCGATCATCATCGATCATCATCGATCATCATCGATCATCATCGATCAACTTCGAGCAAATTCGATCATCGTCGATCATCATCGATCATCATCCATCATCATCGATCATCATCTATCAACACCGATCATCATCGATCATCATCGATCAACACCGATCATCATCGATCATCATCGATCATCATCGACCATCATCGATCATAATCGATCATCATCGATCAACATCGATCATCATCGATCATCATCGATCATCATCGATCATCATCGATCAACATCGATCATCATCGATCATCATCGATCATCATCGATCATCATCGATCATCATCGATCATCATCGATCATCATCGATCATCATCGATCATCATCGATCATCTCATCGATCATCATCGATCATCATCGATCATCATCGATCATCATCGATCATCATCGATCATCGTCGATCATCGTCGATCAACTTCGATCAACTTCGATCAACTTCGATCATCGTCGATCATCGATCATCATCGATCATCATCGATCATCATCGATCATCATCGATCATCATCGATCATCATCGGTCATCATCGATCAACATCGATCATCATCGATCATCATTGATCAACATCGATCATCATCGATCATCATCGATCATCATCGATCATCATCGATCATCATCGATCATCATCGATCATCATCGATCATCATCGATCATCATCGATCATCATCGATCATCATCGATCATCATCGATCATCATCGATCATCATCGATCATCATCGATCATCATCGATCATCATCGATCATCGTCGATCACCATCGATCTCGATCATCATCGATCATCATCGATCATCATCGATCATCATCGATCAACACAGATCATCATCGATCATCATCGATCATCATCGATCATCATCGATCATCATCGATCATCATCGATCATCATCGATCATCATCGATCATCATCGATCATCATCGATCATCGTCGATCATCATCGATCATCATCGATCATCATCGATCATCATCGATCATCATCGATCATCGTCGATCATCATCGATCATCATCGATCATCATCGATCATCATCGATCATCATCGATCATCATCGATCATCATGGATCATCATCGATAATTATCGATCAACATCGATCATCATCGATCATCATCGATCAACTTCGATCAACATCGATCATCATCGATCATCATCGATCATCATCGATCATCATCGATCAGCATCGATAATCATCGATCATCATCGATTAATTATCATCGATCATTATCGATCATCATCGTTCATCATCGATCGTCATCGATCATCATCGATCATCATCGATCATCGTCGATCATCATCGATCATCATCGATCATCATCGATCATCATCGATCATCATCGATCATCATCGATCATCATCGATCAACTTCGATCAAATTCGATCATCGTCGATCATCATCGATCATCATCGATCATCATCGATCAGCATCGATAATCATCGATCATCATCGATTAATTATCATCGATCATTATCGATCATCATCGATCATCATCGATCATCATCGATCATCATCGATCATCATCGATCATCATCGATCATCATCGTTCATCATCGATCGTCATCGATCATCATCGATCATCATCGATCATCATCGATCATCATCGATCATCGTCGATCATCGTCGATCAACTTCGATCAACTTCGATCAACTTCGATCATCGTCGATCATCGATCATCATCGATCATCATCGATCATCATCGATCATCATCGATCATCATCGATAATCATCGATCATCATCGATCATCATCGATCATCATCGGTCATCATCGATCAACATCGATCATCATCGATCATCATCGATCAACATCGATCATCATCGATCATCATCGATCATCATCGATCATCATCGATCATCATCGATCATCATCGATCAGCATCGATCATCATCGATCATCATCGATCATCATCGATCAACATCGATCATCATTGATCATCATCGATCATCGTCGATCATCGTCGATCAACTTCGATCAACTTCGATCAAATTCGATCATCGTCGATCATCATCGATCATCATTGATCAACATCGATCATCATCGATCACCATCGATCAACATCGATCATCATCGATCATCATCGATAATCATTGATCATCATCGATCATCATCGATCATCATCGATCATCATCGGTCATCATCGATCAACATCGATCATCATCGATCATCATCGATCAACATCGATCATCATCGATCATCATCGATCATCATCGATCATCATCGATCATCATCGATCATCATCGATCATCATCGATCATCATCGATCAGCATCGATGATGATCGATGGTGGTCGATGTTGATCGATGATGATCGATGGATCATCATCGATCAACATCGACCACCATCGATCATCATCGATCATCATCGATCATCATCGATCATCATCGATCATCGTCGATCATCGTCGATCATCATCGATCATCATCGATCAACACAGATCATCATCGATCATCCTCGATCATCATCGATCATCATCGATCATCATCGATCATCATCGATCATCATCGATCATCATCGATCATCATCGATCATCATCGGTGATCATCGATCATCATCGATCATCATCGATCAACATCGATCTACATAGATCATCATCAATCATCATCGATCATCATCGATCATCATCGATCATCATCGATCATCATCGATCATCATCGATCATCATCGATCATCATCGATCATCATCGATCATCATCGATCATCATCGATCATCGTCGATCATCATCGATCATCATCGATCATCATCGATCATCATCGATCATCATCGATCATCGTCGATCATCATCGATCATCATCGATCATCATCGATCATCATCGATCATCATCGATCATCATCGATCATCATGGATCATCATCGATAATTATCGATCAACATCGATCATCATCGATCATCATCGATCAACTTCGATCAACATCGATCATCATCGATCATCATCGATCATCATCGATCATCATCGATCATCATCGATCAGCATCGATAATCATCGATCATCATCGATTAATTATCATCGATCATTATCGATCATCATCGATCATCATCGATCATCATCGATCATCATCGATCATCATCGATCATCATCGATCATCATCGTTCATCATCGATCGTCATCGATCATCATCGATCATCATCGATCATCGTCGATCATCATCGATCATCATCGATTATCATCGATCATCATCGATCATCATCGATCATCATCGATCATCATCGATCATCATCGATCATCATCGATCAACTTCGATCAAATTCGATCATCGTCGATCATCATCGATCATCATCGATCATCATCTATCAACACCGATCATCATCGATCATCATCGATCAACACCGATCATCATCGATCATCATCGATCATCATCGATCATCATCGATCATAATCGATCATCATCGATCAACATCGATCATCATCGATCATCATCGATCATCATCGATCATCATCGATCATAATCGATCATCATCGATCATCGTCGATCATCATCGATCATCGTCGATCATCATCGATCAACATCGATCAGCATCGATCAACATCGATCAACATCGATCATCATCGATCATCATCGATCATCATCGATCAACATCGATCATCATCGATCATCATCGATCATCATCGATCATCATCGATCATCATCGATCATCATCGATCATCATCGATCAACATCGATCAACATCGATCATCATCGATCATCATCGATCATCATCGATCATCATCGATTATCATCGATCGTCATCGATCATCATAGATCATCATCGATCATCATCGATTGTCATCGATCAATATCGGTCATCATCGATCATCATCGATCTTCATCGATCATCTGCGAGCATCATCGATCATCATCGATCATCATCGATCATCATCGATCATCATCGATCATCATCGATCGTCATCGATCATCATCGATCATCATCGATCATCATCGATCATCATCGATCATCGTCGATCATCATCGATCATCATCGATCATCATCGATCATCATCGATCATCATCGATCAACTTCGAGCAAATTCGATCATCGTCGATCATCATCGATCATCATCCATCATCATCGATCATCATCTATCAACACCGATCATCATCGATCATCATCGATCAACACCGATCATCATCGATCATCATCGATCATCATCGACCATCATCGATCATAATCGATCATCATCGATCAACATCGATCATCATCGATCATCATCGATCATCATCGATCATCATCGATCAACATCGATCATCATCGATCATCATCGATCATCATCGATCATCATCGATCATCATCGATCATCATCGATCATCATCGATCATCATCGATCATCATCGATCATCTCATCGATCATCATCGATCATCATCGATCATCATCGATCATCATCGATCATCATCGATCATCGTCGATCATCGTCGATCAACTTCGATCAACTTCGATCAACTTCGATCATCGTCGATCATCGATCATCATCGATCATCATCGATCATCATCGATCATCATCGATCATCATCGATCATCATCGATCATCATCGGTCATCATCGATCAACATCGATCATCATCGATCATCATTGATCAACATCGATCATCATCGATCATCATCGATCATCATCGATCATCATCGATCATCATCGATCATCATCGATCATCATCGATCATCATCGATCAGCATCGATCATCATCGATCATCATCGATCATCATCGATCAACATCGATCATCATTGATCATCATCGATCATCGTCGATCATCGTCGATCAACTTCGATCAACTTCGATCAAATTCGATCATCGTCGATGATCATCGATCATCATTGATCATCATCGATCATCATCGATCACCATCGATCAACATCGATCATCATCGATCATCATCGATCATCATCGATAATCATTGATCATCATCGATCATCATCGATTATCATCGATCAATATCGGTCATCATCGATCATCATCGAGCTTCATCGATCATCTGCGAGCATCATCGATCATCATCGATCATCATAGATCATCATCGACCATCATCGATCATCATCGATCATCATCGATCATCATCGATCATCATCGATCAGCATCGATCATCATCGATCATGATGATCGATGATGATAGGTGTTGATCGATGATGATCGATGGTGGTCGATGTTGATCGATGATGATCGATGGATCATCATCGATCAACATCGACCACCATCGATCATCATCGATCATCATCGATCATCATCGATCATCATCGATCATCGTCGATCATCGTCGATCATCATCGATCATCATCGATCAACACAGATCATCATCGATCATCCTCGATCATCATCGATCATCATCGATCATCATCGATCATCATCGATCATCATCGATCATCATCGATCATCATCGATCGTCATCGGTGATCATCGATCATCATCGATCATCATCGATCAACATCGATCTACATAGATCATCATCAATCATCATCGATCATCATCGATCATCATCGATCATCATCGATCATCATCGATCATCATCGATCATCATCGATCATCATCGATCATCATCGATCATCATCGATCATCGTCGATCATCATCGATCATCATCGATCATCATCGATCATCATCGATCATCATCGATCATCATCGATCATCATCGATAATCGTCGATCACCATCGATCTCGATCATCATCGATCATCATCGATCATCATCGATCATCATCGATCAACACAGATCATCATCGATCATCATCGATCATCATCGATCATCATCGATCATCATCGATCATCATCGATCATCATCGATCATCATCGATCATCATCGATCATCATCGATCATCGTCGATCATCATCGATCATCATCGATCATCATCGATCATCATCGATCATCATCGATCATCGTCGATCATCATCGATCATCATCGATCATCATCGATCATCATCGATCATCATCGATCATCATCGATCATCATGGATCATCATCGATAATTATCGATCAACATCGATCATCATCGATCATCATCGATCAACTTCGATCAACATCGATCATCATCGATCATCATCGATCATCATCGATCATCATCGATCAGCATCGATAATCATCGATCATCATCGATTAATTATCATCGATCATTATCGATCATCATCGTTCATCATCGATCGTCATCGATCATCATCGATCATCATCGATCATCGTCGATCCTCATCGATCATCATCGATCATCATCGATCATCATCGATCATCATCGATCATCATCGATCATCATCGATCAACTTCGATCAAATTCGATCATCGTCGATCATCATCGATCATCATCGATCATCATCGATCATCATCGATCACCATCGATCAACATCGATCATCATCGATCATCATCGATCATCATCGATAATCATTGATCATCATCGATCATCATCGATTATCATCGATCAATATCGGTCATCATCGATCATCATCGAGCTTCATCGAGCTTCATCGATCATCTGCGAGCATCATCGATCATCATCGATCATCATAGATCATCATCGATCATCATCGATCATCATCGATCATCATCGATCATCATCGATCATCATCGATCATCATGATCGATGATGATCGATGATGATCGGTGTTGATCGATGATGATCGATGGTGGTCGATGTTGATCGATGATGATCGATGGATCATCATCGATCAACATCGACCACCATCGATCATCATCGATCATCATCGATCATCATCGATCATCATCGATCATCGTCGATCATCGTCGATCATCATCGATCATCATCGATCAACACAGATCATCATCGATCATCCTCGATCATCATCGATCATCATCGATCATCATCGATCATCATCGATCATCATCGATCATCATCGATCATCATCGATCATCATCGGTGATCATCGATCATCATCGATCATCATCGATCAACATCGATCTACATAGATCATCATCAATCATCATCGATCATCATCGATCATCATCGATCATCATCGATCATCATCGATCATCATCGATCATCATCGATCATCATCGATCATCATCGATCATCATCGATCATCATCGATCATCGTCGATCATCATCGATCATCATCGATCATCATCGATCATCATCGATCATCATCGATCATCGTCGATCATCATCGATCATCATCGATCATCATCGATCATCATCGATCATCATCGATCATCATCGATCATCATGGATCATCATCGATAATTATCGATCAACATCGATCATCATCGATCATCATCGATCAACTTCGATCAACATCGATCATCATCGATCATCATCGATCATCATCGATCATCATCGATCAGCATCGATAATCATCGATCATCATCGATTAATTATCATCGATCATTATCGATCATCATCGATCATCATCGATCATCATCGATCATCATCGATCATCATCGATCATCATCGATCATCATCGTTCATCATCGATCGTCATCGATCATCATCGATCATCATCGATCATCGTCGATCATCATCGATCATCATCGATTATCATCGATCATCATCGATCATCATCGATCATCATCGATCATCATCGATCAACTTCGATCAAATTCGATCATCGTCGATCATCATCGATCATCATCGATCATCATCTATCAACACCGATCATCATCGATCATCATCGATCAACACCGATCATCATCGATCATCATCGATCATCATCGATCATCATCGATCATAATCGATCATCATCGATCAACATCGATCATCATCGATCATCATCGATCATCATCGATCATCATAGATCATAATCGATCATCATCGATCATCGTCGATCATCATCGATCATCGTCGATCATCATCGATTATCATCGATCGTCATCGATCATCATAGATCATCATCGATCATCATCGATTGTCATCGATCAACATCGGTCATCATCGATCATCATCGATCTTCATCGATCATCTGCGAGCATCATCGATCATCATCGATCATCATCGATCATCATCGATCATCATCGTTCAGCATCGATCGTCATCGATCATCATCGATCATCATCGATCATCGTCGATCATCATCGATCATCATCGATCATCATCGATCATCATCGATCATCATCGATCATCATCGATCAACTTCGAGCAAATTCGATCATCGTCGATCATCATCGATCATCATCCATCATCATCGATCATCATCTATCAACACCGATCATCACCGATCATCATCGATCAACACCGATCATCATCGATCATCATCGATCATCATCGATCATCATCGATCATAATCGATCATCATCGATCAACATCGATCATCATCGATCATCATCGATCATCATCGATCATCATCGATCAACATCGATCATCATCGATCATCATCGATCATCATCGATCATCATCGATCATCATCGATCATCATCGATCATCATCGATCATCATCGATCATCATCGATCATCTCATCGATCATCATCGATCATCATCGATCATCATCGATCATCATCGATCATCATCGATCATCGTCGATCATCGTCGATCAACTTCGATCAACTTCGATCAACTTCGATCATCGTCGATCATCGATCATCATCGATCATCATCGATCATCATCGATCATCATCGATCATCATCGATCATCATCGATCATCATCGATCATCATCGATCATCATCGGTCATCATGGATCAACATCGATCATCATCGATCATCATTGATCAACATCGATCATCATCGATCATCATCGATCATCATCGATCATCATCGATCATCATCGATCATCATCGATCATCATCGATCATCATCGATCATCATCGATCAGCATCGATCATCATCGATCATCATCGATCATCATCGATCAACATCGATCATCATTGATCATCATCGATCATCGTCGATCATCGTCGATCAACTTCGATCAACTTCGATCAAATTCGATCATCGTCGATGATCATCGATCATCATTGATCAACATCGATCATCATCGATCACCATCGATCAACATCGATCATCATCGATCATCATCGATCATCATCGATAATCATTGATCATCATCGATCATCATCGATTATCATCGATCAATATCGGTCATCATCGATCATCATCGAGCTTCATCGAGCTTCATCGATCATCTGCGAGCATCATCTATCATCATCGATCATCATAGATCATCATCGACCATCATCGATCATCATCGATCATCATCGATCATCATCGATCATCATCGATCATCATCGATCATCATCGATCATCATCGATCATCATCGATCATGATGATCGATGATGATCAGTGTTGATCGATGATGATCGATGGTGGTCGATGTTGATCGATGATGATCGATGGATCATCATCGATCAACATCGACCACCATCGATCATCATCGATCATCATCGATCATCATCGATCATCATCGATCATCGTCGATCATCGTCGATCATCATCGATCATCATCGATCAACACAGATCATCATCGATCATCCTCGATCATCATCGATCATCATCGATCATCATCGATCATCATCGATCATCATCGATCATCATCGATCATCATCGATCATCATCGATCATCATCGATCATCATCGATCGTCATCGGTGATCATCGATCATCATCGATCATCATCGATCAACATCGATCTACATAGATCATCATCAATCATCATCGATCATCATCGATCATCATCGATCATCATCGATCATCATCGATCATCATCGATCATCATCGATCATCATCGATCATCATCGATCATCATCGATCATCATCGATCATCATCGATCATCATCGATCATCATCGATCATCATCGATCATCATCGATCATCATCGATCATCGTCGATCACCATCGATCTCGATCATCATCGATCATCATCGATCATCATCGATCATCATCGATCAACACAGATCATCATCGATCATCATCGATCATCATCGATCATCATCGATCATCATCGATCATCATCGATCATCATCGATCATCATCGATCATCATCGATCATCATCGATCATCATCGATCATCATCGATCATCGTCGATTATCATCGATCATCATCGATCATCATCGATCATCATCGATCATCATCGATCATCATCGATCATCATGGATCATCATCGATAATTATCGATCAACATCGATCATCATCGATCATCATCGATCAACTTCGATCAACATCGATCATCATCGATCATCATCGATCATCATCGATCATCATCGATCAGCATCGATAATCATCGATCATCATCGATTAATTATCATCGATCATTATCGATCATCATCGTTCATCATCGATCGTCATCGATCATCATCGATCATCATCGATCATCGTCGATCATCATCGATCATCATCGATCATCATCGATCATCATCGATCATCATCGATCAACTTCGATCAAATTCGATCATCGTCGATCATCATCGATCATCATCGATCATCATCGATCATCATCGATCATCATCTATCAACACCGATCATCATCGATCATCATCGATCAACACCGATCATCATCGATCATCATCGATCATCATCGATCATCATCGATCATAATCGATCATCATCGATCATAATCGATCATCATCGATCATCGTCGATCATCATCGATCATCGTCGATCATCATCGATCAACATCGATCAGCATCGATCAACATCGATCAACATCGATCATCATCGATCATCATCGATCATCATCGATCAACATCGTTCATCATCGATCATCATCGATCATCATCGATCATCATCGATCATCATCGATCATCATCGATCATCATCGATCAACATCGATCAACATCGATCATCATCGATCATCATCGATCATCATCGATTATCATCGATCGTCATCGATCATCATCGATCATCATCGATCATCATCGATCTTCATCGATCATCTGCGAGCATCATCGATCATCATCGATCATCATCGATCATCATCGATCATCATCGATCATCATCGATCATCATCGTTCATCATCGATCGTCATCGACCATCATCGATCATCATCGATCATCGTCGATCATCATCGATCATCATCGATCATCATCGATCATCATCGATCATCATCGATCATCATCGATCAACTTCGATCAAATTCGATCATCGTCGATCATCATCGATCATCATCGATCATCATCGATCATCATCTATCAACACCGATCATCATCGATCATCATCGATCAACACCGATCATCATCGATCATCATCGATCATCATCGATCATCATCGATCATAATCGATCATCATCGATCAACATCGATCATCATCGATCATCATCGATCATCATCGATCATCATCGATCAACATCGATCATCGTCGATCATCATCGATCATCATCGATCATCATCGATCATCATCGATCATCATCGATCATCTCATCGATCATCATCGATCATCATCGATCATCATCGATCGTCATCGATCATCATCGATCATCGTCGATCATCGTCGATCAACTTCGATCAACTTCGATCAACTTCGATCATCGTCGATCATCGATCATCATCGATCATCATCGATCATCATCGATCATCATCGATCATCATCGATCATCATCGATCATCATCGGTCATCATCGATCAACATCGATCATCATCGATCAACATCGATCATCATCGATCATCATCGATCAACATCGATCATCATCGATCATCATCGATCATCATCGATCATCATCGATCATCATCGATCATAATCGATCATCATCGATCAACATCGATCATCATCGATCATCATCGATCATCATCGATCATAATCGATCATCATCGATCATCGTCGATCATCATCGATCATCGTCGATCATCATCGATCAACATCGATCAGCATCGATCAACATCGATCAACATCGATCATCATCGATCATCATCGATCATCATCGATCAACATCGTTCATCATCGATCATCATCGATCATCATCGATCATCATCGATCATCGTCGATCATCGTCTATCAACTTCGATCAACTTCGATCAACTTCGATCATCGTCGATCATCGATCATCATCGATCATCATCGATCATCATCGATCATCATCGATCATCATCGATCATCATCGATCATCATCGGTCATCATCGATCAACATCGATCATCATCGATCATCATTGATCAACATCGATCATCATCGATCATCATCGATCATCATCGATCATCATCGATCATCATCGATCATCATCGATCATCATCGATCATCATCGATCAGCATCGATCATCATCGATCATCATCGATCATCATCGATCAACATCGATCATCATTGATCATCATCGATCATCGTCGATCATCGTCGATCAACTTCGATCAACTTCGATCAAATTCGATCATCGTCGATCATCATCGATCATCATTGATCAACATCGATCATCATCGATCACCATCGATCAACATCGATCATCATCGATCATCATCGATAATCATTGATCATCATCGATCATCATCGATTATCATCGATCAATATCGGTCATCATCGATCATCATCGAGCTTCATCGAGCTTCATCGATCATCTGCGAGCATCATCGATCATCATCGATCATCATAGATCATCATCGATCATCATCGATCATCATCGATCAACATCGATCAACATCGATCATCATCGATCATCATCGATCAATATCGGTCATCATCGATCATCATCGATCTTCATCGATCATCTGCGAGTATCATCGATCATCATCGATCATCATCGATCATCATCGATCATCATCGATCAACATCGATCATCATCGATCATCATCGATCATCATCGATCATCATCGATCATCATCGATCATAATCGATCATCATCGATCAACATCGATCATCATCGATCATCATCGATCATCATCGATCATAATCGATCATCATCGATCATCGTCGATCATCATCGATCATCGTCGATCATCATCGATCAACATCGATCAGCATCGATCAACATCGATCAACATCGATCATCATCGATCATCATCGATCATCATCGATCAACATCGTTCATCATCGATCATCATCGATCATCATCGATCATCATCGATCATCGTCGATCATCGTCGATCAACTTCGATCAACTTCGATCAACTTCGATCATCGTCGATCATCGAACATCATCGATCATCATCGATCATCATCGATCATCATCGATCATCATCGATCATCATCGATCATCATCGGTCATCATCGATCAACATCGATCATCATCGATCATCATTAATCAACATCGATCATCATCGATCATCATCGATCATCATCGATCATCATCGATCATCATCGATCATCATCGATCATCATCGATCATCATCGATCAGCATCGATCATCATCGATCATCATCGATCATCATCGATCAACATCGATCATCATTGATCATCATCGATCATCGTCGATCATCGTCGATCAACTTCGATCAACTTCGATCAAATTCGATCATCGTCGATCATCATCGATCATCATTGATCAACATCGATCATCATCGATCACCATCGATCAACATCGATCATCATCGATCATCATCGATAATCATTGATCATCATCGATCATCATCGATTATCATCGATCAATATCGGTCATCATCGATCATCATCGAGCTTCATCGAGCTTCATCGATCATCTGCGAGCATCATCGATCATCATCGATCATCATAGATCATCATCGATCATCATCGATCATCATCGATCAACATCGATCAACATCGATCATCATCGATCATCATCGATCAATATCGGTCATCATCGATCATCATCGATCTTCATCGATCATCTGCGAGTATCATCGATCATCATCGATCATCATCGATCATCATCGATCATCATCGATCATCATCGTTCATCATCGATCGTCATCGATCATCATCGATCATCATCGATCATCGTCGATCATCATCGATCATCATCGATCATCATCGATCATCATCGATCATCATCGATCATCATCGATCATCATCGATCAACTTCGAGCAAATTCGATCATCGTCGATCATCATCGATCATCATCCATCATCATCGATCATCATCTATCAACACCGATCATCATCGATCATCATCGATCAACACCGATCATCATCGATCATCATCGATCATCATCGATCATCATCGATCATAATCGATCATCATCGATCAACATCGATCATCATCGATCATCATCGATCATCATCGATCATCATCGATCAACATCGATCATCATCGATCATCATCGATCATCATCGATCATCATCGATCATCATCGATCATCATCGATCATCATCGATCATCATCGATCATCATCGATCATCTCATCGATCATCATCGATCATCATCGATCATCATCGATCATCATCGATCATCATCGATCATCGTCGATCATCGTCGATCAACTTCGATCAACTTCGATCAACTTCGATCATCGTCGATCATCGATCATCATCGATCATCATCGATCATCATCGATCATCATCGATCATCATCGATCATCATCGATCATCATCGGTCTTCATCGATCAACATCGATCATCATCGATCATCATTGATCAACATCGATCATCATTGATCATCATCGATCATCGTCGATCATCGTCGATCAACTTCGATCAACTTCGATCAAATTCGATCATCGTCGATCATCATCGATCATCATCGATCATCATCGATCATCATCGATCATCATCGATCATCATCGATCATCATCGATTGTGGTGGTTTGGAGAAGTATATAGTCGAGACTCTCTAGTGGACTGTATTTTATTTTACACACAACTCATGAAGTAATCGATACATGGAACATGGAACAATGTCATCTAACTAACGGCAGGTACCAGACTGTCGGAACACGGAACAACGTCAGCCAATAGCGAACCACAGAGGTGGGCATGCGCGGTGACATGACACATTCTGAACAGTACTAATACTAAACATACTCCCCACCTTGAACTACATATGTTCAACCCAAAACAAAAAAACATTACAATATGTAAACAACAACAAAAAAAATACAAAGAAAATACATTCTGTTAAGAAAGAACTCAAGTAAACTTAAAAAGCAAAATTGTCTCTTAAAATTGTCACTTAAAAACTAAAATTGTCTCGGTTTTTTAATAAACTACCCAAACAACAATTTTCTAAATATTAAGGTCGAATGTTAATGATTTAAAAATAACTTAAAACTAACACAAATAATTTTCACTAAATTCACTTTTGCTCTGCTTTACCTGACTAACAGGCTTCACTCACTATCACTACTAGGAAGAGGACAAATCGTCGCAACGGCACGTCTGGTTTGTCCAAGAGCAGTGTGGATTTCAACCACCCTTACGACTCCATCCTTGCCTGGGAATAGTTCTGTGACGCGACCCATTCGCCACTGTTGTACAGGCATCCTTTCTTCTCGCAGTAGTACCATCGTACCGACCTCGATTGCGGAAGGCTTCTGACGTTGCCACTTTGTTCGCTGTTGTAGCGTATTTAGGTATTCCCTGTGCCACCGTTGCCAAAAATGTGAAGCTATTTCTTTCATTCTTATAAAGTCTTTCATTTTGCATCCCCTTGTCGTATCTCCTGGCTCAGTTGGTATGGAGTTCAACTGGTCTCCAATTAAAAAATGACCTGGCGTAAGGACAGATAAATCGGAGGGATCGTTGGAGGAAGGAAAAAGAGGTCGAGAGTTTAAAATACCCTCCGTCTGACACACAACAGTATAGAGCTGCTCATATGTCAGTCTCGCGTTTCCTACCACCCGTACCAAGTGACGTTTCGCGGATTTTACTGCAGCTTCGTGCAGCCCACCCATGTGTGGTGATCTCGCCGGCATAAAAAACCACTCGATACTATTCTCCGCCAAGTAGTTTGCCCACCCTTCATCCTTCGCGATCACTTCCAAATGTCCCTTAATCGCCTTCAATTCGTTATACGCGCCTACAAAATTCGTCCCATTATCGGAATATAACGTTTTTGGCACGCCACGCCTCGCTACAAATCGGTTCAAAATTTGCAAAAATGAAGAAGTAGTTAATTCCGTGGTCAACTCTAAATGCACTGCCCGCGTAACGAAACATACGAACACGCATAAGTAACACTTAATCAACTTCCGATTTCTTAACTTGCCATCCTTTATCATAAACGGTCCGGCATAATCTACCGCGGTGTTATAAAACGGTCTTACTGGACGCAATCTTGCGCCGGGCAAATCACCCATCATCGGATTCGTACTAGCTGGTTGCGCCTTGAAACAAACTACACACTTTCTCAGAACATTACGTACCGCGTCTCTACCGGAAAGCGGCCAATACTGTTGTCTTACACTAGCCAAAACAGCCTGAGGTCCGGCATGCAGCAATTTCAAATGCTCAGCTATAATTATAAGTCGCGTAAAATCATGATTTTTTGGTAACAGAATGGGATATTTGACGTCAAAAGCTATCGAAGAACGACTCAATCGCCCACCCACTCTTAATAACCCTTCTCTGTCTATGAATGGATGTAGTCGCAGTAGCTTACTGCTGTTACCCACTGCGCCAATTTTCCTTAACTGCTTTAGTTCTAATCCAAATGTTTCTTCTTGGACCAACTTAATTAAAATATTAGTAGCATTTTTCAGTTCTTTAATTTTTAAGTTACCATTCTCACGTTTACCCCGTGCATTATTTATAAACCTGAATATCCACGCAACTACCCTAATCAATGTCCTTAATGAGGAAAATTTGGAACACAACGTATTTTTGGTGATGTGAGTGCAAACAACCCTTTCCGTTTTTCTTTCTAAATCAACCATTAATTCCAAATCTCTGGTGCTCTCATTCCTGACAATTCTTAATGGTTCCTCGTATAGAAATGATGGTCCCGAAAACCATTTGTCGTTTAAAATTGATGTAGTACCCCTCGACACGATATCAGCAGGATTATTTTTTCCAGCTACATGATTCCATTGAGATCTGTCAGACAATTCCTGTATACTCGCGACCCTATTACCTACAAATGTTTTCCATTCAGATGGCTCTCCAGACAACCAGTCAAGCACAATATTAGAATCGGTCCAATAGGATAACTTGTCAAATTTCAATCTAAGATTATTTACTACCGATTTAACTAATTTTGCTAACAATAGCGCTCCTACCAATTCCAACCTTGGCAACGTTAATTTTTTGGTTGGTGCTACCTTTGACTTCGAACAGAGTAAATTTACTTTTATTTCATTCGCGTCATTTATTGTTCGTAAATAAACAACTGCCCCAAATGCCAGTTCCGAAGCGTCAGAGAAACCATGTAACTCCAACTGGTTGTATTCTTTTAATAGCACCGCCCTTGGTACGCTTACTAACCTTAATTGCTCTATAACTCCCTTCAATTCTATCCATTCCGGCTTTAAGTCATCTGGCAACTGTTCGTCCCAGTTCAAACCTTTTTTCCATAATTTTTGCAAGAACATTTTTAACAAAATTATTACTGGTTGTATCATGCCTAGAGGGTCAAATATTTTTGCTATAACACTTAAAACTTCGCGTTTTGTTATCGTATTTTCCCCTCCACAACTGATATCACTATAAAACTTAAAAACGTCCCGAGATGGATCCCATAAAACTCCCAACGTGCGTGTTTCTGTTTTATCCCGCAACATATGCTTTTCAGTCAACTCATTAGAACCTAGCAAAGCCTCATCATTCGATGCAAATTTCCGTAGTTTGAAACCCCCAGTGCTCAAAATGTTCGTAATATTTTCCTTTAGTTTCAAAACCGTTTCTACATCCTCCCCACCAGTAATTAGATCATCCATGTAAAAATCAGCACAAATAACTTCAGCTTCCCTTGGAAAACATTCGGCATTTTCCAACGCTAATTCCTTCAGACAACGAGTAGCTAGAAATGACGCTGGACCTGTGCCATATGTTAACGTTTTCAATTTATAGGTACGTACCGGTACATTTGAATTTTCCCGCCAGAATATTAATTGATATGGTTGATACTCGGGTTGTACCCAAACTTGACGGTACATTTTTTCAATGTCGCCTACCAACACTACATTATGAGTTCTGAATCTCAACAAAATTGAAAATAGATCACTTTGAATAACAGGACCAACCATCAAAATATCATTTAAAGATTTGCTATTTGTCGTTTTGCCGCTAGCGTCGAATACGACTCTAAGCTTTGTCGTGCTGCTCGTTTCTTTAATTACCGGATGGTGTGGAATATAGTAAGGAACTACCCTTCTTTCTTTAATCAATAACTCTTCGTTTTTATCGCATTTTTCCATATGCCCCAATGTTTCGTACTCATTTAGAAATTCTCTGTAACTATTTAGCAATTTATTATCTCGTTTTAATTTCTTTTCTAGACTATAAAATCTCTTTAGAGCTACTTCCTTGCTATCACCTAATTCAATATTTTCCTTTAGCGGTAACGAAACACTGAAATGGTTATCATTTTCTCTTTTTACACATTTAACGAACTCAATCTCACATTTTATTTCATCTTTACTATGCAATGTACCATTTTCAACTTCTTCAGTCTGCCAAAACCTTTCTAATTGCTCTCGAATGCCTTCCCTATCCTGCATGGATAAATTACAATTCTTATTTACACCGCTTATACCTCCTACTTTCCCAGTAACTAACCAACCCAGACGAGACCCTTGTAATACTGTTCCGCCACTTAGATAGTCTCTTTCTGTTGTCAAAAGATCATAAAATATCTCAGCCCCCAAAAGCATATCAATACCACCGGGTATGTCAAATGTAGGATCGGCTAATTGGATACCTTGCGGTAAGTTTATCGTATTTCTATCAATTTTTATCGTAGGTAGAATAGTAGTAATTTTCTCCACAATCAAAAAATCTAATTTGAATGAATAGCTATCATAAATAGATTTCACATTAAGATTAATCCTTTTATTTATTTTAGAGGTTTTGCACCCCATCCCTGTTATTGAAATATCGACATCTTCCGCCCGAGTAAATTTTAATTTTTTAAACAATTTAGTGGTTATAAAATTGCAGTCTGCCCCAACGTCCAGCATAGCTCTAACTTGTACCTTGTTGCCGTACAATCCTTTTACTTGTACCATCGCTGTTGTCAGTAGTACTTGCGCAGCAGCCGTACCATGTGCTGCTACCCCTTTAGCGTCCCCTGTAGGTTTGACCGATAAATGCAGTAGTTTATTGTGTGGCCGCCTACATATAGAACAATTTTGATTCCTACATTCTCGCGCAAAATGGTTTGGTTTTAAGCATTTTAAGCACAATCCCAAATTTTTTGTCTTTTCAATTTTTTCTTCTGTTGATAATTTTAAAAACATTGGGCATTGGTATACATAGTGGTTGCTATCGCTGTCACAAACTACACATTTTTTACCTTTCACCGCAGAATGAGCTGTCGACTTTAACCCTTGGCTTGTCTTCACACCATTTATTGTCTCCATTACCCTACATTTATCATTTAAATAATCAATCAAATCCTTTACGGTTGGATTTGTATTGCTACTTTGATTCTCTTCCCAGCCATTTCTAGTATTGTTATCTAATTTAGATGTTACCAATCTAATTAACAATGTATCCCACATATTTACCGGCTCACCTAAAGCCTCTAACGCGCCCTTATGCTTCACAAAACTATCAATTAAACTACGCAACGCCGAATGACTTTGTTTGCTTAAAGCTGGCAAATCGAAAAGAGCGTTTACATGCGCATTCCTGATCAGTTTAGGATTCTCATATCTCTCTGATAACAATTTCCAACCTACCCCATAATTTTTATTAGATATTTCAAGTGAATTCAGTATTTCTTTGGCCTTTCCCTTTAAGCAAGAGTTCAAGTAATAAAACTTTTGAATATCCGGTATTTTTGTATTGTTATGAATCAGTGAAGTAAAAGTGTCCCTAAACGGATACCATTGTTCATATTCTCCATCAAAGGTGGGTAAGTTAATCGTCGGTAATTTTATATTTAATTCATTTTCGCAACCAAAATTTAGTTCTCCTACATTAGAAATATTCAACTGTTCAGTAGATTTATTTAAATTACTTATTGTTCTCTTGTTCAACATTTTCTTAACAGCTGCAATACCTTTATAATAGTCATTCTCAAATTCCTCTTTATCTTTTTCATAGTCATTCCCTTCATCAATAGTCTCAAGTTCTGTCATTACTTGATAATATTCATCCAATATTTTTTCCGAACGCGCCAATCGCGTTTGTAATTCCTCTACCGATGCCGACTCACCATTTTCCTCCAACCAATTTGCCAATTTTGTCAACATTCCCTTAAAGTTACCTACTCGCCTATTTAACATTTTAATTGCTGCCGCTTCCGCCATCTTCGCTAGTTTACGAAACAACTCTTAATTATTACGCAACAAAAGTAAAAAACGGCACAACCAAGGCAAGCACGGATCCAAGGAACACAATCGAATGCAAGAATGTACCCGCACGATAGAAAGTTGACGGACCGTATACGATTTTGCGAATCCCACGAAAACAACGCACAGCACGCAAATATCAATATGCAAATTATCACGCGTTTCACGCCTCCTATGAGCAGCGAATACCCGTGCCAAACGGAAACAAAGGTTAAGGAAAGGGGTAAAAGGAACCAAGTCATTTACAGTACCTTGTCACGTGGCTACTGCCGCTACGCCATTCCATACCACATCGACACCTCACCGCTGTTCACCATGACGAAGCGTCCCTCTCCAAACAATATTTATGGCCGGCTAGTTCAATGTCCGGCTCGATTGGACCAAAACTTATGTGGTGGTTTGGAGAAGTATATAGTCGAGACTCTCTAGTGGACTGTATTTTATTTTACACACAACTCATGAAGTAATCGATACATGGAACATGGAACAATGTCATCTAACTAACGGCAGGTACCAGACTGTCGGAACACGGAACAACGTCAGCCAATAGCGAACCACAGAGGTGGGCATGCGCGGTGACATGACACATTCTGAACAGTACTAATACTAAACATCGATCATCATCGATCATCATCGATCAGCATCGATCAGCATCGATCATCATCGATCATCATCGATCATCATCGATCAACATCGATCATCATTGATCATCGTCGATCATCGTCGATCAACTTCGATCAACTTCGATCAACTTCGATCAAATTCGATCATCGTCGATCATCATCGATCATCATTGATCAACATCGATCATCATCGATCACCATCGATCAACATCGATCATCATCGATCATCATCGATAATCATTGATCATCATCGATCATCATCGATTATCATCGATCAATATCGGTCATCATCGATCATCATCGAGCTTCATCGAGCTTCATCGATCATCTGCGAGCATCATCGATCATCATCGATCATCATAGATCATCATCGACCATCATCGATCATCATCGATCATCATCGATCATCATCGATCATCATCGATCATCATCGATCATCATCGATCATCATCGATCATCATCGATCATCATCGATCATCATCGATCATCGTCGATCATCGTCGATCATCATCGATCATCATCGATCAACACAGATCATCATCGATCATCCTCGATCATCATCGATCATCATCGATCATCATCGATCATCATCGATCATCATCGATCATCATCGATCATCATCGATCATCATCGATCACCATCGATCATCATCGGTGATCATCGATCATCATCGATCATCATCGATCAACATCGATCTACATAGATCATCATCAATCATCATCGATCATCATCGATCATCATCGATCATCATCGATCATCATCGATCATCATCGATCATCATCGATCATCATCGATCATCATCGATCATCATCGATCATCATCGATCATCATCGATCATCATCGATCATCATCGATCATCATCGATCATCATCGATCATCATCGATCATCATCGATCATCGTCGATCACCATCGATCTCGATCATCATCGATCATCATCGATCATTATCGATCATCATCGATCATCATCGATCAACATCGATCTACATAGATCATCATCAATCATCATCGATCATCATCGATCATCATCGATCATCATCGATCATCATCGATCATCATCGATCATCATCGATCATCATCGATCATCATCGATCATCGTCGATCATCATCGATCATCATCGATCATCATCGATCATCATCGATCATCATCGATCATCGTCGATCATCATCGATCATCATCGATCATCATCGATCATCATCGATCATCATCGATCATCATCGATCATCATGGATCATCATCGATAATTATCGATCAACATCGATCATCATCGATCATCATCGATCAACTTCGATCAACATCGATCATCATCGATCATCATCGATCATCATCGATCATCATCGATCAGCATCGATAATCATCGATCATCATCGATTAATTATCATCGATCATTATCGATCATCATCGATCATCATCGATCATCATCGATCATCATCGATCATCATCGATCATCATCGATCATCATCGATCATCATCGTTCATCATCGATCGTCATCGATCATCATCGATCATCATCGATCATCGTCGATCATCATCGATCATCATCGATTATCATCGATCATCATCGATCATCATCGATCATCATCGATCATCATCGATCAACTTCGATCAAATTCGATCATCGTCGATCATCATCGATCATCATCGATCATCATCTATCAACACCGATCATCATCGATCATCATCGATCAACACCGATCATCATCGATCATCATCGATCATCATCGATCATCATCGATCATAATCGATCATCATCGATCAACATCGATCATCATCGATCATCATCGATCATCATCGATCATCATAGATCATAATCGATCATCATCGATCATCGTCGATCATCATCGATCATCGTCGATCATCATCGATTATCATCGATCGTCATCGATCATCATAGATCATCATCGATCATCATCGATTGTCATCGATCAACATCGGTCATCATCGATCATCATCGATCTTCATCGATCATCTGCGAGCATCATCGATCATCATCGATCATCATCGATCATCATCGATCATCATCGTTCAGCATCGATCGTCATCGATCATCATCGATCATCATCGATCATCGTCGATCATCATCGATCATCATCGATCATCATCGATCATCATCGATCATCATCGATCATCATCGATCAACTTCGAGCAAATTCGATCATCGTCGATCATCATCGATCATCATCCATCATCATCGATCATCATCTATCAACACCGATCATCACCGATCATCATCGATCAACACCGATCATCATCGATCATCATCGATCATCATCGATCATCATCGATCATAATCGATCATCATCGATCAACATCGATCATCATCGATCATCATCGATCATCATCGATCATCATCGATCAACATCGATCATCATCGATCATCATCGATCATCATCGATCATCATCGATCATCATCGATCATCATCGATCATCATCGATCATCATCGATCATCATCGATCATCTCATCGATCATCATCGATCATCATCGATCATCATCGATCATCATCGATCATCATCGATCATCGTCGATCATCGTCGATCAACTTCGATCAACTTCGATCAACTTCGATCATCGTCGATCATCGATCATCATCGATCATCATCGATCATCATCGATCATCATCGATCATCATCGATCATCATCGATCATCATCGATCATCATCGATCATCATCGGTCATCATGGATCAACATCGATCATCATCGATCATCATTGATCAACATCGATCATCATCGATCATCATCGATCATCATCGATCATCATCGATCATCATCGATCATCATCGATCATCATCGATCATCATCGATCATCATCGATCAGCATCGATCATCATCGATCATCATCGATCATCATCGATCAACATCGATCATCATTGATCATCATCGATCATCGTCGATCATCGTCGATCAACTTCGATCAACTTCGATCAAATTCGATCATCGTCGATGATCATCGATCATCATTGATCAACATCGATCATCATCGATCACCATCGATCAACATCGATCATCATCGATCATCATCGATCATCATCGATAATCATTGATCATCATCGATCATCATCGATTATCATCGATCAATATCGGTCATCATCGATCATCATCGAGCTTCATCGAGCTTCATCGATCATCTGCGAGCATCATCTATCATCATCGATCATCATAGATCATCATCGACCATCATCGATCATCATCGATCATCATCGATCATCATCGATCATCATCGATCATCATCGATCATCATCGATCATCATCGATCATCATCGATCATCATCGATCATGATGATCGATGATGATCAGTGTTGATCGATGATGATCGATGGTGGTCGATGTTGATCGATGATGATCGATGGATCATCATCGATCAACATCGACCACCATCGATCATCATCGATCATCATCGATCATCATCGATCATCATCGATCATCGTCGATCATCGTCGATCATCATCGATCATCATCGATCAACACAGATCATCATCGATCATCCTCGATCATCATCGATCATCATCGATCATCATCGATCATCATCGATCATCATCGATCATCATCGATCATCATCGATCATCATCGATCATCATCGATCATCATCGATCGTCATCGGTGATCATCGATCATCATCGATCATCATCGATCAACATCGATCTACATAGATCATCATCAATCATCATCGATCATCATCGATCATCATCGATCATCATCGATCATCATCGATCATCATCGATCATCATCGATCATCATCGATCATCATCGATCATCATCGATCATCATCGATCATCATCGATCATCATCGATCATCATCGATCATCATCGATCATCATCGATCATCATCGATCATCGTCGATCACCATCGATCTCGATCATCATCGATCATCATCGATCATCATCGATCATCATCGATCAACACAGATCATCATCGATCATCATCGATCATCATCGATCATCATCGATCATCATCGATCATCATCGATCATCATCGATCATCATCGATCATCATCGATCATCATCGATCATCATCGATCATCATCGATCATCGTCGATTATCATCGATCATCATCGATCATCATCGATCATCATCGATCATCATCGATCATCATCGATCATCATGGATCATCATCGATAATTATCGATCAACATCGATCATCATCGATCATCATCGATCAACTTCGATCAACATCGATCATCATCGATCATCATCGATCATCATCGATCATCATCGATCAGCATCGATAATCATCGATCATCATCGATTAATTATCATCGATCATTATCGATCATCATCGTTCATCATCGATCGTCATCGATCATCATCGATCATCATCGATCATCGTCGATCATCATCGATCATCATCGATCATCATCGATCATCATCGATCATCATCGATCAACTTCGATCAAATTCGATCATCGTCGATCATCATCGATCATCATCGATCATCATCGATCATCATCGATCATCATCTATCAACACCGATCATCATCGATCATCATCGATCAACACCGATCATCATCGATCATCATCGATCATCATCGATCATCATCGATCATAATCGATCATCATCGATCATAATCGATCATCATCGATCATCGTCGATCATCATCGATCATCGTCGATCATCATCGATCAACATCGATCAGCATCGATCAACATCGATCAACATCGATCATCATCGATCATCATCGATCATCATCGATCAACATCGTTCATCATCGATCATCATCGATCATCATCGATCATCATCGATCATCATCGATCATCATCGATCATCATCGATCAACATCGATCAACATCGATCATCATCGATCATCATCGATCATCATCGATTATCATCGATCGTCATCGATCATCATCGATCATCATCGATCATCATCGATCTTCATCGATCATCTGCGAGCATCATCGATCATCATCGATCATCATCGATCATCATCGATCATCATCGATCATCATCGATCATCATCGTTCATCATCGATCGTCATCGACCATCATCGATCATCATCGATCATCGTCGATCATCATCGATCATCATCGATCATCATCGATCATCATCGATCATCATCGATCATCATCGATCAACTTCGATCAAATTCGATCATCGTCGATCATCATCGATCATCATCGATCATCATCGATCATCATCTATCAACACCGATCATCATCGATCATCATCGATCAACACCGATCATCATCGATCATCATCGATCATCATCGATCATCATCGATCATAATCGATCATCATCGATCAACATCGATCATCATCGATCATCATCGATCATCATCGATCATCATCGATCAACATCGATCATCGTCGATCATCATCGATCATCATCGATCATCATCGATCATCATCGATCATCATCGATCATCTCATCGATCATCATCGATCATCATCGATCATCATCGATCGTCATCGATCATCATCGATCATCGTCGATCATCGTCGATCAACTTCGATCAACTTCGATCAACTTCGATCATCGTCGATCATCGATCATCATCGATCATCATCGATCATCATCGATCATCATCGATCATCATCGATCATCATCGATCATCATCGGTCATCATCGATCAACATCGATCATCATCGATCAACATCGATCATCATCGATCATCATCGATCAACATCGATCATCATCGATCATCATCGATCATCATCGATCATCATCGATCATCATCGATCATAATCGATCATCATCGATCAACATCGATCATCATCGATCATCATCGATCATCATCGATCATAATCGATCATCATCGATCATCGTCGATCATCATCGATCATCGTCGATCATCATCGATCAACATCGATCAGCATCGATCAACATCGATCAACATCGATCATCATCGATCATCATCGATCATCATCGATCAACATCGTTCATCATCGATCATCATCGATCATCATCGATCATCATCGATCATCGTCGATCATCGTCTATCAACTTCGATCAACTTCGATCAACTTCGATCATCGTCGATCATCGATCATCATCGATCATCATCGATCATCATCGATCATCATCGATCATCATCGATCATCATCGATCATCATCGGTCATCATCGATCAACATCGATCATCATCGATCATCATTGATCAACATCGATCATCATCGATCATCATCGATCATCATCGATCATCATCGATCATCATCGATCATCATCGATCATCATCGATCATCATCGATCAGCATCGATCATCATCGATCATCATCGATCATCATCGATCAACATCGATCATCATTGATCATCATCGATCATCGTCGATCATCGTCGATCAACTTCGATCAACTTCGATCAAATTCGATCATCGTCGATCATCATCGATCATCATTGATCAACATCGATCATCATCGATCACCATCGATCAACATCGATCATCATCGATCATCATCGATAATCATTGATCATCATCGATCATCATCGATTATCATCGATCAATATCGGTCATCATCGATCATCATCGAGCTTCATCGAGCTTCATCGATCATCTGCGAGCATCATCGATCATCATCGATCATCATAGATCATCATCGATCATCATCGATCATCATCGATCAACATCGATCAACATCGATCATCATCGATCATCATCGATCAATATCGGTCATCATCGATCATCATCGATCTTCATCGATCATCTGCGAGTATCATCGATCATCATCGATCATCATCGATCATCATCGATCATCATCGATCAACATCGATCATCATCGATCATCATCGATCATCATCGATCATCATCGATCATCATCGATCATAATCGATCATCATCGATCAACATCGATCATCATCGATCATCATCGATCATCATCGATCATAATCGATCATCATCGATCATCGTCGATCATCATCGATCATCGTCGATCATCATCGATCAACATCGATCAGCATCGATCAACATCGATCAACATCGATCATCATCGATCATCATCGATCATCATCGATCAACATCGTTCATCATCGATCATCATCGATCATCATCGATCATCATCGATCATCGTCGATCATCGTCGATCAACTTCGATCAACTTCGATCAACTTCGATCATCGTCGATCATCGATCATCATCGATCATCATCGATCATCATCGATCATCATCGATCATCATCGATCATCATCGATCATCATCGGTCATCATCGATCAACATCGATCATCATCGATCATCATTAATCAACATCGATCATCATCGATCATCATCGATCATCATCGATCATCATCGATCATCATCGATCATCATCGATCATCATCGATCATCATCGATCAGCATCGATCATCATCGATCATCATCGATCATCATCGATCAACATCGATCATCATTGATCATCATCGATCATCGTCGATCATCGTCGATCAACTTCGATCAACTTCGATCAAATTCGATCATCGTCGATCATCATCGATCATCATTGATCAACATCGATCATCATCGATCACCATCGATCAACATCGATCATCATCGATCATCATCGATAATCATTGATCATCATCGATCATCATCGATTATCATCGATCAATATCGGTCATCATCGATCATCATCGAGCTTCATCGAGCTTCATCGATCATCTGCGAGCATCATCGATCATCATCGATCATCATAGATCATCATCGATCATCATCGATCATCATCGATCAACATCGATCAACATCGATCATCATCGATCATCATCGATCAATATCGGTCATCATCGATCATCATCGATCTTCATCGATCATCTGCGAGTATCATCGATCATCATCGATCATCATCGATCATCATCGATCATCATCGATCATCATCGTTCATCATCGATCGTCATCGATCATCATCGATCATCATCGATCATCGTCGATCATCATCGATCATCATCGATCATCATCGATCATCATCGATCATCATCGATCATCATCGATCATCATCGATCAACTTCGAGCAAATTCGATCATCGTCGATCATCATCGATCATCATCCATCATCATCGATCATCATCTATCAACACCGATCATCATCGATCATCATCGATCAACACCGATCATCATCGATCATCATCGATCATCATCGATCATCATCGATCATAATCGATCATCATCGATCAACATCGATCATCATCGATCATCATCGATCATCATCGATCATCATCGATCAACATCGATCATCATCGATCATCATCGATCATCATCGATCATCATCGATCATCATCGATCATCATCGATCATCATCGATCATCATCGATCATCATCGATCATCTCATCGATCATCATCGATCATCATCGATCATCATCGATCATCATCGATCATCATCGATCATCGTCGATCATCGTCGATCAACTTCGATCAACTTCGATCAACTTCGATCATCGTCGATCATCGATCATCATCGATCATCATCGATCATCATCGATCATCATCGATCATCATCGATCATCATCGATCATCATCGGTCTTCATCGATCAACATCGATCATCATCGATCATCATTGATCAACATCGATCATCATTGATCATCATCGATCATCGTCGATCATCGTCGATCAACTTCGATCAACTTCGATCAAATTCGATCATCGTCGATCATCATCGATCATCATCGATCATCATCGATCATCATCGATCATCATCGATCATCATCGATCATCATCGATCATCATCGATCATCATCGATCAGCATCGATCAGCATCGATCATCATCGATCATCATCGATCATCATCGATCAACATCGATCATCATTGATCATCGTCGATCATCGTCGATCAACTTCGATCAACTTCGATCAACTTCGATCAAATTCGATCATCGTCGATCATCATCGATCATCATTGATCAACATCGATCATCATCGATCACCATCGATCAACATCGATCATCATCGATCATCATCGATAATCATTGATCATCATCGATCATCATCGATTATCATCGATCAATATCGGTCATCATCGATCATCATCGAGCTTCATCGAGCTTCATCGATCATCTGCGAGCATCATCGATCATCATCGATCATCATAGATCATCATCGACCATCATCGATCATCATCGATCATCATCGATCATCATCGATCATCATCGATCATCATCGATCATCATCGATCATCATCGATCATCATCGATCATCATCGATCATCATCGATCATCGTCGATCATCGTCGATCATCATCGATCATCATCGATCAACACAGATCATCATCGATCATCCTCGATCATCATCGATCATCATCGATCATCATCGATCATCATCGATCATCATCGATCATCATCGATCATCATCGATCATCATCGATCATCATCGATCATCATCGGTGATCATCGATCATCATCGATCATCATCGATCAACATCGATCTACATAGATCATCATCAATCATCATCGATCATCATCGATCATCATCGATCATCATCGATCATCATCGATCATCATCGATCATCATCGATCATCATCGATCATCATCGATCATCATCGATCATCATCGATCATCATCGATCATCATCGATCATCATCGATCATCATCGATCATCATCGATCATCATCGATCATCATCGATCATCGTCGATCACCATCGATCTCGATCATCATCGATCATCATCGATCATTATCGATCATCATCGATCATCATCGATCAACACAGATCATCATCGATCATCATCGATCATCATCGATCATCATCGATCATCATCGATCATCATCGATCATCATCGATCATCATCGATCATCATCGATCATCATCGATCATCATCGATCATCGTCGATCATCATCGATCATCATCGATCATCATCGATCATCATCGATCATCATCGATCATCGTCGATCATCATCGATCATCATCGATCATCATCGATCATGATCGATCATCATCGATCATCATCGATCATCATGGATCATCATCGATAATTATCGATCAACATCGATCATCATCGATCATCATCGATCAACTTCGATCAACATCGATCATCATCGATCATCATCGATCATCATCGATCATCATCGATCAGCATCGATAATCATCGATCATCATCGATCATGATCGATCAACTTCGATCAAATTCGATCATCGTCGATCATCATCGATCATCATCGATCATCATCGATCATCATCTATCAACACCGATCATCATCGATCATCATCGATCAACACCGATCATCATCGATCATCATCGATCATCATCGATCATCATCGATCATAATCGATCATCATCGATCAACATCGATCATCATCGATCATCATCGATAATCATCGATCATAATCGATCATCATCGATCATCGTCGATCATCATCGATCATCGTCGATCATCATCGATCAACATCGATCAGCATCGATCAACATCGATCAACATCGATCATCATCGATCATCATCGATCATCATCGATCAACATCGTTCATCATCGATCATCATCGATCATCATCGATCATCATCGATCATCATCGATCATCATCGATCATCATCGATCATCATCGATCAACATCGATCAACATCGATCATCATCGATCATCATCGATCATCATCGATCATCATCGATTATCATCGATCGTCATCGATCATCATCGATCATCATCGATCATCATCGATTATCATCGATCAATATCGGTCATCATCGATCATCATCGATCTTCATCGATCATCTGCGAGCATCATCGATCATCATCGATCATCATCGATCATCATCGATCATCATCGATCATCATCGATCATCATCGTTCATCATCGATCGTCATCGACCATCATCGATCATCATCGATCATCATCGATCATCATCGATCATCATCGATCATCATCGATCATCATCGATCATCATCGATCATCATCGATCAACTTCGATCAAATTCGATCATCGTCGATCATCATCGATCATCATCGATCATCATCGATCATCATCTATCAACACCGATCATCATCGATCATCATCGATCAACACCGATCATCATCGATCATCATCGATCATCATCGATCATCATCGATCATAATCGATCATCATCGATCATCATCGATCAACATCGATCAACATCGATCATCATCGATCATCATCGATCATCATCGATCATCATCGATCAACATCGATCATCGTCGATCATCATCGATCATCATCGATCATCATCGATCATCATCGATCATCATCGATCATCATCGATCATCATCGATCATCTCATCGATCATCATCGATCATCATCGATCATCATCGATCATCATCGATCATCATCGATCTTCGTCGATCATCGTCGATCAACTTCGATCAACTTCGATCATCGTCGATCATCGATCATCATCGATCATCATCGATCATCATCGATCATCATCGATCATCATCGATCATCATCGATCATCATCGGTCATCATCGATCAACATCGATCATCATCGATCAACATCGATCATCATCGATCATCATAGATCAACATCGATCATCATCGATCATCATCGATCATCATCGATCATCATCGATCATCATCGATCATCATCGATCATAATCGATCATCATCGATCATCATCGATCATCATCGATCATAATCGATCATCATCGATCATCGTCGATCATCATCGATCATCGTCGATCATCATCGATCAACATCGATCAGCATCGATCAACATCGATCAACATCGATCATCATCGATCATCATCGATCATCATCGATCAACATCGTTCATCATCGATCATCATCGATCATCATCGATCATCATCGATCATCGTCGATCATCGTCGATCAACTTCGATCAACTTCGATCAACTTCGATCATCGTCGATCATCGATCATCATCGATCATCATCGATCATCATCGATCATCATCGATCATCATCGATCATCATCGATCATCATCGGTCATCATCGATCAACATCGATCATCATCGATCATCATTGATCAACATCGATCATCATCGATCATCATCGATCATCATCGATCATCATCGATCATCATCGATCATCATCGATCATCATCGATCAGCATCGATCATCATCGATCATCATCGATCATCATCGATCAACATCGATCATCATTGATCATCATCGATCATCGTCGATCATCGTCGATCAACTTCGATCAACTTCGATCAAATTCGATCATCGTCGATCATCATCGATCATCATTGATCAACATCGATCATCATCGATCACCATCGATCAACATCGATCATCATCGATCATCATCGATCATCATCGATAATCATTGATCATCATCGATCATCATCGATTATCATCGATCAATATCGGTCATCATCGATCATCATCGAGCTTCATCGAGCTTCATCGATCATCTGCGAGCATCATCGATCATCATCGATCATCATAGATCATCATCGATCATCATCGATCATCATCGATCATCATCGATCATCATCGATCATCATCGATCATCATCGATCATCATCGATCATCATCGATCATCATCGATCATGATGATCGATGATGATCGGTGTTGATCGATGATGATCGATGGTGGTCGATGTTGATCGATGATGATCGATGGATCATCATCGATCAACATCGACCACCATCGATCATCATCGATCATCATCGATCATCATCGATCATCATCGATCATCGTCGATCGTCGTCGATCATCATCGATCATCATCGATCAACACAGATCATCATCGATCATCCTCGATCATCATCGATCATCATCGATCATCATCGATCATCATCGATCATCATCGATCATCATCGATCATCATCGATCATCATCGATCATCATCGATCATCATCGGTGATCATCGATCATCATCGATCATCATCGATCAACATCGATCTACATAGATCATCATCAATCATCATCGATCATCATCGATCATCATCGATCATCATCGATCATCATCGATCATCATCGATCATCATCGATCATCATCGATCATCATCGATCATCATCGATCATCATCGATCATCGTCGATCATCGTCGATCATCATCGATCATCATCGATCATCATCGATCATCATCGGTGATCATCGATCATCATCGATCATCATCGATCAACATCGATCTACATAGATCATCATCAATCATCATCGATCATCATCGATCATCATCGATCATCATCGATCATCATCGGTCATCATCGATCAACATCGATCATCATCGATCATCATTGATCAACATCGATCATCATCGATCATCATCGATCATCATCGATCATCATCGATCATCATCGATCATCATCGATCATCATCGATCATCATCGATCATCATCGATCATCATCGATCAGCATCGATCATCATCGATCATCATCGATCATCATCGATCAACATCGATCATCATTGATCATCATCGATCATCGTCGATCATCGTCGATCAACTTCGATCAACTTCGATCAAATTCGATCATCGTCGATCATCATCGATCATCATTGATCAACATCGATCATCATCGATCACCATCGATCAACATCGATCATCATCGATCATCATCGATCATCATCGATCATCATCGATCATCATCGATCATCATCGATCATCATCGATCATCATCGATCATCATCGATCATCATCGATCATGATGATCGATGATGATCGGTGTTGATCGATGATGATCGATGGTGGTCGATGTTGATCGATGATGATCGATGGATCATCATCGATCAACATCGACCACCATCGATCATCATCGATCATCATCGATCATCATCGATCATCATCGATCATCGTCGATCATCGTCGATCATCATCGATCATCATCGATCAACACAGATCATCATCGATCATCCTCGATCATCATCGATCATCATCGATCATCATCGATCATCATCGATCATCATCGATCATCATCGATCATCATCGATCATCATCGATCATCATCGATCATCATCGATCATCATCGGTGATCATCGATCATCATCGATCATCATCGATCAACATCGATCTACATAGATCATCATCAATCATCATCGATCATCATCGATCATCATCGATCATCATCGATCATCATCGATCATCATCGATCATCATCGATCATCATCGATCATCATCGATCATCATCGATCATCATCGATCATCATCGATCATCGTCGATCATCGTCGATCATCATCGATCATCATCGATCATCATCGATCATCATCGGTGATCATCGATCATCATCGATCATCATCGATCAACATCGATCTACATAGATCATCATCAATCATCATCGATCATCATCGATCATCATCGATCATCATCGATCATCATCGATCATCATCGATCATCATCGATCATCATCGATCATCATCGATCATCATCGATCATCATCGATCATCATCGATCATCATCGATCATCATCGATCATCATCGATCATCATCGATCAACATCGATCTACATAGATCATCATCAATCATCATCGATCATCATCGATCATCATCGATCATCATCGATCATCATCGATCATCATCGATCATCATCGATCATCATCGATCATCATCGATCATCATCGATCATCATCGATCATCATCGATCATCATCGATCATCATCGATCATCATCGATCATCATCGATCATCATCGATCATCGTCGATCACCATCGATCTCGATCATCATCGATCATCATCGATCATCATCGATCATCATCGATCAACACAGATCATCATCGATCATCATCGATCATCATCGATCATCATCGATCATCATCGATCATCATCGATCATCATCGATCATCATCGATCATCATCGATCATCGCCGATCATCATCGATCATCATCGATCATCATCGATCATCATCGATCATCATCGATCATCGTCGATCATCATCGATCATCATCGATCATCATCGATCATCATCGATCATCATCGATCATCATGGATCATCATCGATAATTATCGATCAACATCGATCATCATCGATCATCATCGATCAACTTCGATCAACATCGATCATCATCGATCATCATCGATCATCATCGATCATCATCGATCAGCATCGATAATCATCGATCATCATCGATTAATTATCATCGATCATTATCGATCATCATCGTTCATCATCGATCGTCATCGATCATCATCGATCATCATCGATCATCGTCGATCATCATCGATCATCATCGATCATCATCGATCATCATCGATCATCATCGATCATCATCGATCATCATCGATCAACTTCGATCAAATTCGATCATCGTCGATCATCATCGATCATCATCGATCATCATCTATCAACACCGATCATCATCGATCATCATCGATCAACACCGATCATCATCGATCATCATCGATCATCATCGATCATCATCGATCATAATCGATCATCATCGATCAACATCGATCATCATCGATCATCATCGATCATCATCGATCATAATCGATCATCATCGATCATCGTCGATCATCATCGATCATCGTCGATCATCATCGATCAACATCGATCAGCATCGATCAACATCGATCAACATCGATCATCATCGATCATCATCGATCATCATCGATCAACATCGTTCATCATCGATCATCATCGATCATCATCGATCATCATCGATCATCATCGATCATCATCGATCATCATCGATCATCATCGATCAACATCGATCAACATCGATCATCATCGATCATCATCGATCATCATCGATCATCATCGATTATCATCGATCGTCATCGATCATCATCGATCATCATCGATCATCATCGATTATCATCGATCAATATCGGTCATCATCGATCATCATCGATCTTCATCGATCATCTGCGAGCATCATCGATCATCATCGATCATCATCGATCATCATCGATCATCATCGATCATCATCGTTCATCATCGATCGTCATCGACCATCATCGATCATCATCGATCATCGTCGATCATCATCGATCATCATCGATCATCATCGATCATCATCGATCATCATCGATCATCATCTATCAACACCGATCATCATCGATCATCATCGATCAACACCGATCATCATCGATCATCATCGATCATCATCGATCATCATCGATCATAATCGATCATCATCGATCAACATCGATCATCATCGATCATCATCGATCATCATCGATCATCATCGATCAACATCGATCATCGTCGATCATCATCGATCATCATCGATCATCATCGATCATCATCGATCATCATCGATCATCTCATCGATCATCATCGATCATCATCGATCATCATCGATCATCATCGATCATCATCGATCATCGTCGATCATCGTCGATCAACTTCGATCAACTTCGATCAACTTCGATCATCGTCGATCATCGATCATCATCGATCATCATCGATCATCATCGATCATCATCGATCATCATCGATCATCATCGATCATCATCGATCATCATCGGTCATCATCGATCAACATCGATCATCATCGATCAACATCGATCATCATCGATCATCATCGATCAACATCGATCATCATCGATCATCATCGATCATCATCGATAATCATTGATCATCATCGATCATCATCGATTATCATCGATCAATATCGGTCATCATCGATCATCATCGAGCTTCATCGATCATCTGCGAGCATCATCGATCATCATCGTTCATCATAGATCATCATCGATCATGATCGATCATCATCGATCATCATCGATCATCATCGATCATCATCGATCATCATCGATCATCATCGATCATCATCGATCATCATCGATCATCATCGATCAACATCGACCACCATCGATCATCATCGATCATCATCGATCATCATCGATCATCATCGATCATCATCGATCAACACCGATCATCATCGATCTTCATCGATCAACACAGATCATCATCGATCATCATCGATCATCATCGATCATCATGGATCATCATCGATCATCATCGATCATCGTCGATCATCATCGATCATCATCGATCATCATCGATCATCATCGATCATCTTCGATCATCATCGATCATCATCGATCATCATCGATCATCATCGATCATCATCGATCATCATCGATCATCATCGATCATCATCGATCATCATCAATCATCATCGATCATCATCGATCATCATCGATCATCATGGATCATCATCGATAATTATCGATTAACATCGATCATCATCGATCATCATCGATCAACTTCGATCAACATCGATCATCATCGATCATCATCGATCATCATCGATCATCATCGATCATCATCGATCATCATCGATCATCATCGATCATCATCGATCATCATCGATTAATTATCATCGATCATTACCGATCATCATCGATCATCATCGATCATCATCGATCATCATCGATCATCATCGTTCATCATCGATCGTCATCGAACATCATCGATCATCATCGATCATCGTCGATCATCGTCGATCATCATCGATCATCATCGATCTTCATCGATCAACATCGATCATCATCGATTATCATCGATCAACATCGATCATCATCGATCATCATCGATCATCATCGATCATCATCGATCATCATCGATCATCATCGATCATCATCGATCATCATCGGTGATCATCGATCATCATCGATCAACATCGATCTACATAGATCATCATCAATCATCATCGATCATCATCGATCATCATCGATCATCATCGATCATCATCGATCATCATCGATCATCATCGATCATCATCGATCATCATCGATCATAGATCATCATCGATCATCATCGATCAACATCGATCATCATTAATCATCATCGATCATCGTCGATCATCGTCGATCATCGTCGATCAACTTCGATCAACTTCGATCAAATTCGATCATCGTCGATCATCATCGATCATCATCGATCATCATCGATCATCATCTATCAACACCGATCATCATCGATCATCATCGATCAACACCGATCATCATCGATCATCATCGATCATCATCGATCATCATCGATCATCATCGATCATAATCGATCATCATCGATCAACATCGATCATCATCGATCAGCATCGATAATCATCGATCATCATCGATTAATTATCATCGATCATCATCGATCATCATCGATCATCATCGATCATCATCGATCATCATCGTTCATCATCGATCGTCATCGATCATCATCGATCATCATCGATTATCGTCGATCATCATCGATCATCATCGATCATCATCGATCATCATCGATCATCATCGATCATCATCGATCATCATCGATCATCATCGATCAACTTCGATCAAATTCGATCATCGTCGATCATCATCGATCATCATCGATCATCATTGATCATCATCTATCAACACCGATCATCATCGATCATCATCGATCAACACCGATCATCATCGATCATCATCGATCATCATCGATCATCATCGATCATAATCGATCATCATCGATCAACATCGATCATCATCGATCATCATCGATCATCATCGATCATAATCGATCATCATCGATCATCGTCGATCATCATCGATCATCGTCGATCATCATCGATCAACATCGATCAGCATCGATCAACATCGATCAACATCGATCATCATCGATCATCATCGATCATCATCGATCAACATCGATCATCATCGATCATCATCGATCATCATCGATCATCATCGATCATCATCGATCATCATCGATCATCATCGATCATCATCGATCAACTTCGATCAAATTCGATCATCGTCGATCATCATCGATCATCATCGATCATCATCGATCATCATCTATCAACACCGATCATCATCGATCATCATCGATCAACACCGATCATCATCGATCATCATCGATCATCATCGATCATCATCGATCATAATCGATCATCATCGATCAACATCGATCATCATCGATCATCATCGATCATCATCGATCATAATCGATCATCATCGATCATCGTCGATCATCATCGATCATCGTCGATCATCATCGATCAACATCGATCAGCATCGATCAACATCGATCAACATCGATCATCATCGATCATCATCGATCATCATCAATCAACATCGTTCATCATCGATCATCATCGATCATCATCGATCATCATCGATCATTATCGATCATCATCGATCATCATCGATCAACATCGATCAACATCGATCATCATCGATCATCATCGATCATCATCGATCATCATCGATTATCATCGATCGTCATCGATCATCATCGATCATCATCGATCATCATCGATTATCATCGATCAATATCGGTCATCATCGATCATCATCGATCTTCATCGATCATCTGCGAGCATCATCGATCATCATCGATCATCATCGATCATCATCGATCATCATCGATCATCATCGATCATCATCGTTCATCATCGATCGTCATCGATCATCATCGATCATCATCGATCATCATCGATCATCATCGATCAACTTCGATCAAATTCGATCATCGTCGATCATCATCGATCATCATCGATCATCATCGATCATCATCTATCAACACCGATCATCATCGATCATCATCGATCAACACCGATCATCATCGATCATCATCGATCATCATCGATCATCATCGATCATAATCGATCATCATCGATCAACATCGATCATCATCGATCATCATCGATCATCATCGATCATCATCGATCATCATCGATCAACATCGATCATCATCGATCATCATCGATCATCATCGATCATCATCGATCATCATCGATCATCATCGATCATCTCATCGATCATCATCGATCATCATCGATCATCATCGATCATCATCGATCATCATCGATCATCGTCGATCATCGTCGATCAACTTCAATCAACTTCGATCAACTTCGATCATCGTCGATCATCGATCATCATCGATCATCATCGATCATCATCGATCATCATCGATCATCATCGGTCATCATCGATCAACATCGATCATCATCGATCAACATCGATCATCATCGATCATCATCGATCAACATCGATCATCATCGATCATCATCGATCATCATCGATAATCATTGATCATCATCGATCATCATCGATTATCATCGATCAATATCGGTCATCATCGATCATCATCGAGCTTCATCGATCATCTGCAAGCATCATCGATCATCATCGATCATCATCGATCATCATCGATCATCATCGATCATCATCGATCATCATCGATCATCATCGATCATCATCGATCATCATCGATCATCATCGATCAACATCGACCACCATCGATCATCATCGATCATCATCGATCATCATCGATCATCATCGATAATCATCGATCATCATCGATCAACACCGATCATCATCGATCTTTAAGCCCAAAAACCACAAAAAAAATACTTACAATTTCTATACAAAACGATCAACACAGATCATCATCGATCATCATCGATCATCATTGATCATCATCGATCATCATCGATCATCATCGAGCATCGTCGATCATCATCGATCATCATCGATCATCATCGATCATCATCGATCATCATCGGTCATCATCGATCAACATCGATCATCATCGATCAACATCGATCATCATCGATCATCATCGATCAACATCGATCATCATCGATCATCATCGATCATCATCGATCATCATCGATCATCATCGATCATCATCGATCATCATCGATTAATTATCATCGATCATTACCGATCATCATCGATCATCATCGATCATCATCGATCATCATCGATCATCATCGATCATCATCGTTCATCATCGATCGTCATCGATCATCATCGATCATCATCGATCATCGTCGATCATCGTCGATCATCATCGATCATCATCGATCTTCATCAATCAACATCGATCATCATCGATCATCATCGATCAACATCGATCATCATCGATCATCATCGATCATCATCGATCATCATCGATCATCATCGATCATCATCGATCATCATCGATCATCATCGGTGATCATCGATCATCATCGATCATCATCGATCATCATCGATCAACATCGATCTACATAGATCATCATCAATCATCATCGATCATCATCGATCATCATCGATCATCATCGATCATCATCGATCATCATCGATCATCATCGATCATCATCGATCATCATCGATCATCATCGATCATCATCGATCATCATCGATCATCATCGATCATCATCGATCACCATCGATCTCGATCATCATCGATCATCATCGATCATCATCGATCATCATCGATCATCATCGATCAACACAGATCATCATCAATCATCATCGATCATCATCGATCATCATCGATCATCATAGATCATCATCGATCATCATCGATCATCATCGATCATCATCGATCATCATCGATCATCATCGATCATCGTCGATCATCATCGATCATCATCGATCATCATCGATCATCATCGATCATCATCGATCATCGTCGATCATCATCGATCATCATCGATCATCATCGATCATCATCGAACATCATGGATCATCATCGATAATTATCGATCAACATCGATCATCATCGATCATCATCGATCAACTTCGATCAACATCGATCATCATCGATCATCATCGATCATCATCGATCATCATCGATCAGCATCGATAATCATCGATCATCATCGATTAATTATCATCGATCATTATCGATCATCATCGATCATCATCGATCATCATCGATCATCATCGATCATCATCGATCATAATCGTTCATCATCGATCGTCATCGATCATCATCGATCATCATCGATCATCGTCGATCATCATCGATCATCATCGATCATCATCGATCATCATCGATCATCATCGATCATCATCGATCATCATCGATCAACTTCGATCAAATTCGATCATCGTCGATCATCATCGATCATCATCGATCATCATCGATCATCATCTATCAACACCGATCATCATCGATCATCATCGATCAACACCGATCATCATCGATCATCATCGATCATCATCGATCATAATCGATCATCATCGATCAACATCGATCATCATCGATCATCATCGATCATCATCGATCATCATCGATCATAATCGATCATCATCGATCATCGTCGATCATCATCGATCATCGTCGATCATCATCGATCAACATCGATCAGCATCGATCAACATCGATCAACATCGATCATCATCGATCATCATCGATCATCATCAATCAACATCGTTCATCATCGATCATCATCGATCATCATCGATCATCATCGATCATTATCGATCATCATCGATCATCATCGATCAACATCGATCAACATCGATCATCATCGATCATCATCGATCATCATCGATCATCATCGATTATCATCGATCGTCATCGATCATCATCGATCATCATCGATCATCATCGATTATCATCGATCAATATCGGTCATCATCGATCATCATCGATCTTCATCGATCATCTGCGAGCATGATCGATCATCATCGATCATCATCGATCATCATCGTTCATCATCGATCGTCATCGATCATCATCGATCATCATCGATCATCGTCGATCATCATCGATCATCATCGATCATCATCGATCATCATCGATCATAATCGATCATCATCGATCATCGTCGATCATCATCGATCATCGTCGATCATCATCGATCAACATCGATCAGCATCGATCAACATCGATCAACATCGATCATCATCGATCATCATCGATTATCATCGATCAATATCGGTCATCATCGATCATCATCGATCATCTGCGAGCATGATCGATCATCATCGATCATCATCGATCATCATCGTTCATCATCGATCATCGTCGATCACCATCGATCTCGATCATCATCGATCATCATCGATCATCATCGATCATCATCGATCAACACAGATCATCATCGATCATCATCGATCATCATCAATCATCATCGATCATCATCGATCATCATCGATCATCATAGATCATCATCGATCATCATCGATCATCATCGATCATCATCGATCATCATCGATCATCATCGATCATCATCGATCATCGTCGATCATCATCGATCATCATCGATCATCATCGATCATCATCGATCATCATCGATCATCGTCGATCATCATCGATCATCATCGATCATCATCGATCATCATCGATCATCATGGATCATCATCGATAATTATCGATCAACATCGATCATCATCGATCATCATCGATCAACTTCGATCAACATCGATCATCATCGATCATCATCGATCATCATCGATCATCATCGATCAGCATCGATAATCATCGATCATCATCGATTAATTATCATCGATCATTATCGATCATCATCGATCATCATCGATCATCATCGATCATCATCGATCATCATCGATCATCATCGTTCATCATCGATCGTCATCGATCATCATCGATCATCATCGATCATCGTCGATCATCATCGATCATCATCGATCATCATCGATCATCATCGATCATCATCGATCATCATCGATCATCATCGATCAACTTCGATCAAATTCGATCATCGTCGATCATCATCGATCATCATCGATCATCATCGATCATCATCTATCAACACCGATCATCATCGATCATCATCGATCAACACCGATCATCATCGATCATCATCGATCATCATCGATCATCATCGATCATAATCGATCATCATCGATCAACATCGATCATCATCGATCATCATCGATCATCATCGATCATAATCGATCATCATCGATCATCGTCGATCATCATCGATCATCGTCGATCATCATCGATCAACATCGATCAGCATCGATCAACATCGATCAACATCGATCATCATCGATCATCATCGATCATCATCAATCAACATCGTTCATCATCGATCATCATCGATCATCATCGATCATCATCGATCATTATCGATCATCATCGATCATCATCGATCAACATCGATCAACATCGATCATCATCGATCATCATCGATCATCATCGATCATCATCGATTATCATCGATCGTCATCGATCATCATCGATCATCATCGATCATCATCGATTATCATCGATCAATATCGGTCATCATCGATCATCATCGATCTTCATCGATCATCTGCGAGCATGATCGATCATCATCGATCATCATCGATCATCATCGTTCATCATCGATCGTCATCGATCATCATCGATCATCATCGATCATCGTCGATCATCATCGATCATCATCGATCATCATCGATCATCATCGATCATAATCGATCATCATCGATCATCGTCGATCATCATCGATCATCGTCGATCATCATCGATCAACATCGATCAGCATCGATCAACATCGATCAACATCGATCATCATCGATCATCATCGATCAACATCGTTCATCATCGATCATCATCGATCATCATCGATCATCATCGATCATCGTCGATCATCGTCGATCAACTTCGATCAACTTCGATCAACTTCGATCATCGTCGATCATCGATCATCATCGATCATCATCGATCATCATCGATCATCATCGATCATCATCGATCATCATCGATCATCATCGATCATCATCGGTCATCATCGATCAACATCGATCATCATCGATCATCATTGATCAACATCGATCATCATCGATCATCATCGATCATCATCGATCATCATCGATCATCATCGATCATCATCGATCATCATCGATCATCATCGATCAGCATCGATCATCATCGATCATCATCGATCATCATCGATCAACATCGATCATCATTGATCATCATCGATCATCGTCGATCATCGTCGATCAACTTCGATCAACTTCGATCAAATTCGATCATCGTCGATCATCATCGATCATCATTGATCAACATCGATCATCATCGATCACCATCGATCAACATCGATCATCATCGATCATCATCGATCATCATCGATAATCATTGATCATCATCGATCATCATCGATTATCATCGATCAATATCGGTCATCATCGATCATCATCGAGCTTCATCGAGCTTCATCGATCATCTGCGAGCATCATCGATCATCATCGATCATCATAGATCATCATCGATCATCATCGATCATCATCGATCAACATCGATCAACATCGATCATCATCGATCATCATCGATCATCATCGATCATAATCGATTATCATCGATCGTCATCGATCATCATAGATCATCATCGATCATCATCGATTATCATCGATCAATATCGGTCATCATCGATCATCATCGATCTTCATCGATCATCTGCGAGCATCATCGATCATCATCGATCATCATCGATCATCATCGATCATCGTCGATCATCGTCGATCATCATCGATCATCATCGATCAACACAGATCATCATCGATCATCCTCGATCATCATCGATCATCATCGATCATCATCGATCATCATCGATCATCATCGATCATCATCGATCATCATCGATCATCATCGGTGATCATCGATCATCATCGATCATCATCGATCAACATCGATCTACATAGATCATCATCAATCATCATCGATCATCATCGATCATCATCGATCATCATCGATCATCATCGATCATCATCGATCATCATCGATCATCATCGATCATCATCGTTCATCATCGATCGTCATCGATCATCATCGATCATCATCGATCATCGTCGATCATCATCGATCATCATCGATCATCATCGATCATCATCGATCATCATCGATCATCATCGATCATCATCGATCATCATCGATCAACTTCGAGCAAATTCGATCATCGTCGATCATCATCGATCATCATCCATCATCATCGATCATCATCTATCAACACCGATCATCATCGATCATCATCGATCAACACCGATCATCATCGATCATCATCGATCATCATCGATCATCATCGATCATAATCGATCATCATCGATCAACATCGATCATCATCGATCATCATCGATCATCATCGATCATCATCGATCAACATCGATCATCATCGATCATCATCGATCATCATCGATCATCATCGATCATCATCGATCATCATCGATCATCATCGATCATCATCGATCATCATCGATCATCATCGATCATCTCATCGATCATCATCGATCATCATCGATCATCATCGATCATCATCGATCATCATCGATCATCGTCGATCATCGTCGATCAACTTCGATCAACTTCGATCAACTTCGATCATCGTCGATCATCGATCATCATCGATCATCATCGATCATCATCGATCATCATCGATCATCATCGATCATCATCGATCATCATCGGTCTTCATCGATCAACATCGATCATCATCGATCATCATTGATCAACATCGATCATCATCGATCATCATCGATCATCATCGATCATCATCGATCATCATCGATCATCATCGATCAGCATCGATCATCATCGATCATCATCGATCATCATCGATCAACATCGATCATCATTGATCATCATCGATCATCGTCGATCATCGTCGATCAACTTCGATCAACTTCGATCAAATTCGATCATCGTCGATCATCATCGATCATCATTGATCAACATCGATCATCATCGATCACCATCGATCAACATCGATCATCATCGATCATCATCGATCATCATCGATAATCATTGATCATCATCGATCATCATCGATTATCATCGATCAATATCGGTCATCATCGATCATCATCGAGCTTCATCGAGCTTCATCGATCATCATCGATCATCATAGATCATCATCGACCATCATCGATCATCATCGATCATCATCGATCATCATCGATCATCATCGATCATCATCGATCATCATCGATCATCATCGATCATGATGATCGATGATGATCGGTGTTGATCGATGATGATCGATGGTGGTCGATGTTGATCGATGATGATCGATGGATCATCATCGATCAACATCGACCACCATCGATCATCATCGATCATCATCGATCATCATCGATCATCATCGATCATCGTCGATCATCGTCGATCATCATCGATCATCATCGATCAACACAGATCATCATCGATCATCCTCGATCATCATCGATCATCATCGATCATCATCGATCATCATCGATCATCATCGATCATCATCGATCATCATCGATCATCATCGATCATCATCGATCATCATCGGTGATCATCGATCATCATCGATCATCATCGATCAACATCGATCTACATAGATCATCATCAATCATCATCGATCATCATCGATCATCATCGATCATCATCGATCATCATCGATCATCATCGATCATCATCGATCATCATCGATCATCATCGATCATCATCGATCATCATCGATCATCATCGATCATCATCGATCATCATCGATCATCATCGATCAACACAGATCATCATCGATCATCATCGATCATCATCGATCATCATCGATCATCATCGATCATCATCGATCATCATCGATCATCATCGATCATCATCGATCATCATCGATCATCGTCGATCATCATCGATCATCATCGATCATCATCGATCATCATCGATCATCATCGATCATCGTCGATCATCATCGATCATCATCGATCATCATCGATCATCATCGATCATCATCGATCATCATCGATCATCATGGATCATCATCGATAATTATCGATCAACATCGATCATCATCGATCATCATCGATCAACTTCGATCAACATCGATCATCATCGATCATCATCGATCATCATCGATCATCATCGATCAGCATCGATAATCATCGATCATCATCGATTAATTATCATCGATCATTATCGATCATCATCGTTCATCATCGATCGTCATCGATCATCATCGATCATCATCGATCATCGTCGATCATCATCGATCATCATCGATCATCATCGATCATCATCGATCATCATCGATCATCATCGATCATCATCGATCAACTTCGATCAAATTCGATCATCGTCGATCATCATCGATCATCATCGATCATCATCGATCATCAGCTATCAACACCGATCATCATCGATCATCATAGATCAACACCGATCATCATCGATCATCATCGATCATCATCGATCATCATCGATCATAATCGATCATCATCGATCATCATCGATTAATTATCATCGATCATTATCGATCATCATCGTTCATCATCGATCGTCATCGATCATCATCGATCATCATCGATCATCGTCGATCATCATCGATCATCATCGATCATCATCGATCATCATCGATCATCATCGATCATCATCGATCATCATCGATCATCATCGATCAACTTCGATCAAATTCGATCATCGTCGATCATCATCGATCATCATCGATCATCATCGATCATCATCGATCACCATCGATCAACATCGATCATCATCGATCATCATCGATCATCATCGATAATCATTGATCATCATCGATCATCATCGATTATCATCGATCAATATCGGTCATCATCGATCATCATCGAGCTTCATCGAGCTTCATCGATCATCTGCGAGCATCATCGATCATCATCGATCATCATAGATCATCATCGATCATCATCGATCATCATCGATCATCATCGATCATCATCGATCATCATCGATCATCGAGCTTCATCGAGCTTCATCGATCATCTGCGAGCATCATCGATCATCATCGATCATCATAGATCATCATCGATCATCATCGATCATCATCGATCATCATCGATCATCATCGATCATCATCGATCATCATGATCGATGATGATCGATGATGATCGGTGTTGATCGATGATGATCGATGGTGGTCGATGTTGATCGATGATGATCGATGGATCTTCATCGATCAACATCGACCACCATCGATCATCATCGATCATCATCGATCATCATCGATCATCATCGATCATCGTCGATCATCGTCGATCATCATCGATCATCATCGATCAACACAGATCATCATCGATCATCCTCGATCATCATCGATCATCATCGATCATCATCGATCATCATCGATCATCATCGATCATCATCGATCATCATCGATCATCATCGGTGATCATCGATCATCATCGATCATCATCGATCAACATCGATCTACATAGATCATCATCAATCATCATCGATCATCATCGATCATCATCGATCATCATCGATCATCATCGATCATCATCGATCATCATCGATCATCATCGATCATCATCGATCATCATCGATCATCGTCGATCATCATCGATCATCATCGATCATCATCGATCATCATCGATCATCATCGATCATCGTCGATCATCATCGATCATCATCGATCATCATCGATCATCATCGATCATCATCGATCATCATCGATCATCATGGATCATCATCGATAATTATCGATCAACATCGATCATCATCGATCATCATCGATCAACTTCGATCAACATCGATCATCATCGATCATCATCGATCATCATCGATCATCATCGATCAGCATCGATAATCATCGATCATCATCGATTAATTATCATCGATCATTATCGATCATCATCGATCATCATCGATCATCATCGATCATCATCGATCATCATCGATCATCATCGATCATCATCGTTCATCATCGATCGTCATCGATCATCATCGATCATCATCGATCATCGTCGATCATCATCGATCATCATCGATTATCATCGATCATCATCGATCATCATCGATCATCATCGATCATCATCGATCAACTTCGATCAAATTCGATCATCGTCGATCATCATCGATCATCATCGATCATCATCTATCAACACCGATCATCATCGATCATCATCGATCAACACCGATCATCATCGATCATCATCGATCATCATCGATCATCATCGATCATAATCGATCATCATCGATCAACATCGATCATCATCGATCATCATCGATCATCATAGATCATAATCGATCATCATCGATCATCGTCGATCATCATCGATCATCGTCGATCATCATCGATTATCATCGATCGTCATCGATCATCATAGATCATCATCGATCATCATCGATTGTCATCGATCAACATCGGTCATCATCGATCATCATCGATCTTCATCGATCATCTGCGAGCATCATCGATCATCATCGATCATCATCGATCATCATCGATCATCATCGTTCATCATCGATCGTCATCGATCATCATCGATCATCATCGATCTTCATCGATCATCTGCGAGCATCATCGATCATCATCGATCATCATCGATCATCATCGATCATCATCGATCATCATCGTTCATCATCGATCGTCATCGATCATCATCGATCATCATCGATCATCGTCGATCATCATCGATCATCATCGATCATCATCGATCATCATCGATCATCATCGATCATCATCGATCATCATCGATCATCATCGATCAACTTCGAGCAAATTCGATCATCGTCGATCATCATCGATCATCATCCATCATCATCGATCATCATCTATCAACACCGATCATCATCGATCATCATCGATCAACACCGATCATCATCGATCATCATCGATCATCATCGATCATCATCGATCATAATCGATCATCATCGATCAACATCGATCATCATCGATCATCATCGATCATCATCGATCATCATCGATCAACATCGATCATCATCGATCATCATCGATCATCATCGATCATCATCGATCATCATCGATCATCATCGATCATCATCGATCATCATCGATCATCATCGATCATCATCGATCATCTCATCGATCATCATCGATCATCATCGATCATCATCGATCATCATCGATCATCATCGATCATCGTCGATCATCGTCGATCAACTTCGATCAACTTCGATCAACTTCGATCATCGTCGATCATCGATCATCATCGATCATCATCGATCATCATCGATCATCATCGATCATCATCGATCATCATCGATCATCATCGGTCTTCATCGATCAACATCGATCATCATCGATCATCATTGATCAACATCGATCATCATCGATCATCATCGATCATCATCGATCATCATCGATCATCATCGATCATCATCGATCAGCATCGATCATCATCGATCATCATCGATCATCATCGATCAACATCGATCATCATTGATCATCATCGATCATCGTCGATCATCGTCGATCAACTTCGATCAACTTCGATCAAATTCGATCATCGTCGATCATCATCGATCATCATTGATCAACATCGATCATCATCGATCACCATCGATCAACATCGATCATCATCGATCATCATCGATCATCATCGATAATCATTGATCATCATCGATCATCATCGATTATCATCGATCAATATCGGTCATCATCGATCATCATCGAGCTTCATCGAGCTTCATCGATCGTCTGCGAGCATCATCGATCATCATCGATCATCATAGATCATCATCGACCATCATCGATCATCATCGATCATCATCGATCATCATCGATCATCATCGATCATCATCGATCATCATCGATCATCATCGATCATCATCGATCATGATGATCGATGATGATCGGTGTTGATCGATGATGATCGATGGTGGTCGATGTTGATCGATGATGATCGATGGATCATCATCGATCAACATCGACCACCATCGATCATCATCGATCATCATCGATCATCATCGATCATCATCGATCATCGTCGATCATCGTCGATCATCATCGATCATCATCGATCAACACAGATCATCATCGATCATCCTCGATCATCATCGATCATCATCGATCATCATCGATCATCATCGATCATCATCGATCATCATCGATCATCATCGATCATCATCGATCATCATCGATCATCATCGGTGATCATCGATCATCATCGATCATCATCGATCAACATCGATCTACATAGATCATCATCAATCATCATCGATCATCATCGATCATCATCGATCATCATCGATCATCATCGATCATCATCGATCATCATCGATCATCATCGATCATCATCGATCATCATCGATCATCATCGATCATCATCGATCATCATCGATCATCATCGATCATCGTCGATCACCATCGATCTCGATCATCATCGATCATCATCGATCATCATCGATCATCATCGATCATCATCGATCAACACAGATCATCATCGATCATCATCGATCATCATCGATCATCATCGATCATCATCGATCATCATCGATCATCATCGATCATCATCGATCATCATCGATCATCATCGATCATCGTCGATCATCATCGATCATCATCGATCATCATCGATCATCATCGATCATCATCGATCATCGTCGATCATCATCGATCATCATCGATCATCATCGATCATCATCGATCATCATCGATCATCATCGATCATCATGGATCATCATCGATAATTATCGATCAACATCGATCATCATCGATCATCATCGATCAACTTCGATCAACATCGATCATCATCGATCATCATCGATCATCATCGATCATCATCGATCAGCATCGATAATCATCGATCATAATCGATTAATTATCATCGATCATTATCGATCATCATCGTTCATCATCGATCGTCATCGATCATCATCGATCATCATCGATCATCGTCGATCATCATCGATCATCATCGATCATCATCGATCATCATCGATCATCATCGATCATCATCGATCATCATCGATCAACTTCGATCAAATTCGATCATCGTCGATCATCATCGATCATCATCGATCATCATCGATCATCAGCTATCAACACCGATCATCATCGATCATCATCGATCAACACCGATCATCATCGATCATCATCGATCATCATCGATCATCATCGATCATAATCGATCATCATCGATCATCATCGATTAATTATCATCGATCATTATCGATCATCATCGTTCATCATCGATCGTCATCGATCATCATCGATCATCATCGATCATCGTCGATCATCATCGATCATCATCGATCATCATCGATCATCATCGATCATCATCGATCATCATCGATCATCATCGATCATCATCGATCAACTTCGATCAAATTCGATCATCGTCGATCATCATCGATCATCATCGATCATCATCGATCATCATCGATCACCATCGATCAACATCGATCATCATCGATCATCATCGATCATCATCGATAATCATTGATCATCATCGATCATCATCGATTATCATCGATCAATATAGGTCATCATCGATCATCATCGAGCTTCATCGAGCTTCATCGATCATCTGCGAGCATCATCGATCATCATCGATCATCATAGATCATCATCGATCATCATCGATCATCATCGATCATCATCGATCATCATCGATCATCATCGATCATCGAGCTTCATCGAGCTTCATCGATCATCTGCGAGCATCATCGATCATCATCGATCATCATAGATCATCATCGATCATCATCGATCATCATCGATCATCATCGATCATCATCGATCATCATCGATCATCATGATCGATGATGATCGATGATGATCGGTGTTGATCGATGATGATCGATGGTGGTCGATGTTGATCGATGATGATCGATGGATCATCATCGATCAACATCGACCACCATCGATCATCATCGATCATCATCGATCATCATCGATCATCATCGATCATCGTCGATCATCGTCGATCATCATCGATCATCATCGATCAACACAGATCATCATCGATCATCCTCGATCATCATCGATCATCATCGATCATCATCGATCATCATCGATCATCATCGATCATCATCGATCATCATCGATCATCATCGATCATCATCGGTGATCATCGATCATCATCGATCATCATCGATCAACATCGATCTACATAGATCATCATCAATCATCATCGATCATCATCGATCATCATCGATCATCATCGATCATCATCGATCATCATCGATCATCATCGATCATCATCGATCATCATCGATCATCATCGATCATCGTCGATCATCATCGATCATCATCGATCATCATCGATCATCATCGATCATCATCGATCATCGTCGATCATCATCGATCGTCATCGATCATCATCGATCATCATCGATCATCATCGATCATCATCGATCATCATGGATCATCATCGATAATTATCGATCAACATCGATCATCATCGATCATCATCGATCAACTTCGATCAACATCGATCATCATCGATCATCATCGATCATCATCGATCATCATCGATCAGCATCGATAATCATCGATCATCATCGATTAATTATCATCGATCATTATCGATCATCATCGGTCATCATCGATCATCATCGATCATCATCGATCATCATCGATCATCATCGTTCATCATCGATCGTCATCGATCATCATCGATCATCATCGATCATCGTCGATCATCATCGATCATCATCGATTATCATCGATCATCATCGATCATCATCGATCATCATCGATCATCATCGATCAACTTCGATCAAATTCGATCATCGTCGATCATCATCGATCATCATCGATCATCATCTATCAACACCGATCATCATCGATCATCATCGATCAACACCGATCATCATCGATCATCATCGATCATCATCGATCATCATCGATCATAATCGATCATCATCGATCAACATCGATCATCATCGATCATCATCGATCATCATCGATCATCATAGATCATAATCGATCATCATCGATCATCGTCGATCATCATCGATCATCGTCGATCATCATCGATTATCATCGATCGTCATCGATCATCATAGATCATCATCGATCATCATCGATTGTCATCGATCAACATCGGTCATCATCGATCATCATCGATCTTCATCGATCATCTGCGAGCATCATCGATCATCATCGATCATCATCGATCATCATCGATCATCATCGATCATCATTGATCATCGTCGATCATCATCGATCATCATCGATCATCATCGATCATCATCGATCATCATCGATCATCATCGATCAACTTCGAGCAAATTCGATCATCGTCGATCATCATCGATCATCATCCATCATCATCGATCATCATCTATCAACACCGATCATCACCGATCATCATCGATCAACACCGATCATCATCGATCATCATCGATCATCATCGATCATAATCGATCATCATCGATCAACATCGATCATCATCGATCATCATCGATCATCATCGATCATCATCGATCAACATCGATCATCATCGATCATCATCGATCATCATCGATCATCATCGATCATCATCGATCATCATCGATCATCATCGATCATCATCGATCATCATCGATCATCATCGATCATCTCATCGATCATCATCGATCATCATCGATCATCATCGATCATCATCGATCATCATCGATCATCGTCGATCATCGTCGATCAACTTCGATCAACTTCGATCAACTTCGATCATCGTCGATCATCGATCATCATCGATCATCATCGATCATCATCGATCATCATCGATCATCATCGATCATCATCGATCATCATCGATCATCATCGATCATCATCGGTCATCATCGATCAACATCGATCATCATCGATCATCATTGATCAACATCGATCATCATCGATCATCATCGATCATCATCGATCATCATCGATCATCATCGATCATCATCGATCATCATCGATCATCATCGACCATCATCGATCAGCATCGATCATCATCGATCATCATCGATCATCATCGATCAACATCGATCATCATTGATCATCATCGATCATCGTCGATCATCGTCGATCAACTTCGATCAACTTCGATCAAATTCGATCATCGTCGATGATCATCGATCATCATTGATCAACATCGATCATCATCGATCACCATCGATCAACATCGATCATCATCGATCATCATCGATCATCATCGATAATCATTGATCATCATCGATCATCATCGATTATCATCGATCAATATCGGTCATCATCGATCATCATCGAGCTTCATCGAGCTTCATCGATCATCTGCGAGCATCATCGATCATCATCGATCATCATAGATCATCATCGACCATCATCGATCATCATCGATCATCATCGATCATCATCGATCATCATCGATCATCATCGATCATCATCGATCATCATCGATCATCATCGATCATGATGATCGATGATGATCGGTGTTGATCGATGATGATCGATGGTGGTCGATGTTGATCGATGATGATCGATGGATCATCATCGATCAACATCGACCACCATCGATCATCATCGATCATCATCGATCATCATCGATCATCATCGATCATCGTCGATCATCGTCGATCATCATCGATCATCATCGATCAACACAGATCATCATCGATCATCCTCGATCATCATCGATCATCATCGATCATCATCGATCATCATCGATCATCATCGATCATCATCGATCATCATCGATCATCATCGATCATCATCGATCATCATCGATCATCATCGATCATCATCGATCATCATCGATCGTCATCGGTGATCATCGATCATCATCGATCATCATCGATCAACATCGATCTACTAGATCATCATCAATCATCATCGATCATCATCGATCATCATCGATCATCATCGATCATCATCGATCATCATCGATCATCATCGATCATCATCGATCATCATCGATCATCATCGATCATCATCGATCATCATCGATCATCATCGATCATCAACGATCATCGTCGATCACCATCGATCTCGATCATCATCGATCATCATCGATCATCATCGATCATCATCGATCAACACAGATCATCATCGATCATCATCGATCATCATCGATCATCATCGATCATCATCGATCATCATCGATCATCATCGATCATCATCGATCATCATCGATCATCATCGATCATCATCGATCATCATCGATCATCGTCGATCATCATCGATCATCATCGATCATCATCGATCATCATCGATCATCATCGATCATCATCGATCATCATGGATCATCATCGATAATTATCGATCAACATCGATCATCATCGATCATCATCGATCAACTTCGATCAACATCGATCATCATCGATCATCATCGATCATCATCGATCATCATCGATCAGCATCGATAATCATCGATCATCATCGATTAATTATCATCGATCATTATCGATCATCATCGTTCATCATCGATCGTCATCGATCATCATCGATCATCATCGATCATCGTCGATCATCATCGATCATCATCGATCATCATCGATCATCATCGATCATCATCGATCATCATCGATCATCATCGATCAACTTCGATCAAATTCGATCATCGTCGATCATCATCGATCATCATCGATCATCATCGATCATCATCGATCATCATCTATCAACACCGATCATCATCGATCATCATCGATCAACACCGATCATCATCGATCATCATCGATCATCATCGATCATCATCGATCATAATCGATCATCATCGATCAACATCGATCATCATCGATCATCATCGATCATCATCGATCATAATCGATCATCATCGATCATCGTCGATCATCATCGATCATCGTCGATCATCATCGATCAACATCGATCAGCATCGATCAACATCGATCAACATCGATCATCATCGATCATCATCGATCATCATCGATCATCATCGATCAACATCGTTCATCATCGATCATCATCGATCATCATCGATCATCATCGATCATCATCGATCATCATCGATCATCATCGATCAACATCGATCAACATCGATCATCATCGATCATCATCGATCATCATCGATCATCATCGATTATCATCGATCGTCATCGATCATCATCGATCATCATCGATCATCATCGATCTTCATCGATCATCTGCGAGCATCATCGATCATCATCGATCATCATCGATCATCATCGATCATCATCGATCATCATCGATCATCATCGTTCATCATCGATCGTCATCGACCATCATCGATCATCATCGATCATCGTCGATCATCATCGATCATCATCGATCATCATCGATCATCATCGATCATCATCGATCATCATCGATCAACTTCGATCAAATTCGATCATCGTCGATCATCATCGATCATCATCGATCATCATCGATCATCATCTATCAACACCGATCATCATCGATCATCATCGATCAACACCGATCATCATCGATCATCATCGATCATCATCGATCATCATCGATCATAATCGATCATCATCGATCAACATCGATCATCATCGATCATCATCGATCATCATCGATCATCATCGATCAACATCGATCATCGTCGATCATCATCGATCATCATCGATCATCATCGATCATCATCGATCATCATCGATCATCTCATCGATCATCATCGATCATCATCGATCATCATCGATCGTCATCGATCATCATCGATCATCGTCGATCATCGTCGATCAACTTCGATCAACTTCGATCAACTTCGATCATCGTCGATCATCGATCATCATCGATCATCATCGATCATCATCGATCATCATCGATCATCATCGATCATCATCGATCATCATCGGTCATCATCGATCAACATCGATCATCATCGATCAACATCGATCATCATCGATCATCATCGATCATCATCGATCATCATCGATCATCATCGATCATCATCGATCATAATCGATCATCATCGATCAACATCGATCATCATCGATCATCATCGATCATCATCGATCATAATCGATCATCATCGATCATCGTCGATCATCATCGATCATCGTCGATCATCATCGATCAACATCGATCAGCATCGATCAACATCGATCAACATCGATCATCATCGATCATCATCGATCATCATCGATCAACATCGTTCATCATCGATCATCATCGATCATCATCGATCATCATCGATCATCGTCGATCATCGTCGATCAACTTCGATCAACTTCGATCAACTTCGATCATCGTCGATCATCGATCATCATCGATCATCATCGATCATCATCGATCATCATCGATCATCATCGATCATCATCGATCATCATCGGTCATCATCGATCAACATCGATCATCATCGATCATCATTGATCAACATCGATCATCATCGATCATCATCGATCATCATCGATCATCATCGATCATCATCGATCATCATCGATCATCATCGATCATCATCGATCAGCATCGATCATCATCGATCATCATCGATCATCATCGATCAACATCGATCATCATTGATCATCATCGATCATCGTCGATCATCGTCGATCAACTTCGATCAACTTCGATCAAATTCGATCATCGTCGATCATCATCGATCATCATTGATCAACATCGATCATCATCGATCACCATCGATCAACATCGATCATCATCGATCATCATCGATAATCATTGATCATCATCGATCATCATCGATTATCATCGATCAATATCGGTCATCATCGATCATCATCGAACTTCATCGAGCTTCATCGATCATCTGCGAGCATCATCGATCATCATCGATCATCATAGATCATCATCGATCATCATCGATCATCATCGATCAACATCGATCAACATCGATCATCATCGATCATCATCGATCAATATCGGTCATCATCGATCATCATCGATCTTCATCGATCATCTGCGAGTATCATCGATCATCATCGATCATCATCGATCATCATCGATCATCATCGATCATCATCGTTCATCATCGATCGTCATCGATCATCATCGATCATCATCGATCATCGTCGATCATCATCGATCATCATCGATCATCATCGATCATCATCGATCATCATCGATCATCATCGATCAACTTCGAGCAAATTCGATCATCGTCGATCATCATCGATCATCATCCATCATCATCGATCATCATCTATCAACACCGATCATCATCGATCATCATCGATCAACACCGATCATCATCGATCATCATCGATCATCATCGATCATCATCGATCATAATCGATCATCATCGATCAACATCGATCATCATCGATCATCATCGATCATCATCGATCATCATCGATCAACATCGATCATCATCGATCATCATCGATCATCATCGATCATCATCGATCATCATCGATCATCATCGATCATCATCGATCATCATCGATCATCATCGATCATCTCATCGATCATCATCGATCATCATCGATCATCATCGATCATCATCGATCATCATCGATCATCATCGATCATCGTCGATCATCGTCGATCAACTTCGATCAACTTCGATCAACTTCGATCATCGTCGATCATCGATCATCATCGATCATCATCGATCATCATCGATCATCATCGATCATCATCGATCATCATCGATCATCATCGGTCTTCATCGATCAACATCGATCATCATCGATCATCATTGATCAACATCGATCATCATTGATCATCATCGATCATCGTCGATCATCGTCGATCAACTTCGATCAACTTCGATCAAATTCGATCATCGTCGATCATCATCGATCATCATCGATCATCATCGATCATCATCGATCATCATCGATCATCATCGATCATCATCGATCATCATCGATCATCATCGATCAGCATCGATCATCATCGATCATCATCGATCATCATCGATCAACATCGATCATCATTGATCATCGTCGATCATCGTCGATCAACTTCGATCAACTTCGATCAACTTCGATCAAATTCGATCATCGTCGATCATCATCGATCATCATTGATCAACATCGATCATCATCGATCACCATCGATCAACATCGATCATCATCGATCATCATCGATCATCATCGATAATCATTGATCATCATCGATCATCATCGATTATCATCGATCAATATCGGTCATCATCGATCATCATCGAGCTTCATCGAGCTTCATCGATCATCTGCGAGCATCATCGATCATCATCGATCATCATAGATCATCATCGACCATCATCGATCATCATCGATCATCATCGATCATCATCGATCATCATCGATCATCATCGATCATCATCGATCATCATCGATCATCATCGATCATCATCGATCATCATCGATCATCGTCGATCATCATCGATCATCATCGATCATCATCGATCATCATCGATCAACTTCGATCAAATTCGATCATCGTCGATCATCATCGATCATCATCGATCATCATCGATCATCATCGATCATCATCTATCAACACCGATCATCATCGATCATCATCGATCAACACCGATCATCATCGATCATCATCGATCATCATCGATCATCATCGATCATAATCGATCATCATCGATCAACATCGATCATCATCGATCATCATCGATCATCATCGATCATAATCGATCATCATCGATCATCGTCGATCATCATCGATCATCGTCGATCATCATCGATCAACATCGATCAGCATCGATCAACATCGATCAACATCGATCATCATCGATCATCATCGATCATCATCGATCATCATCGATCAACATCGTTCATCATCGATCATCATCGATCATCATCGATCATCATCGATCATCATCGATCATCATCGATCATCATCGATCAACATCGATCAACATCGATCATCATCGATCATCATCGATCATCATCGATCATCATCGATTATCATCGATCTTCATCAATCATCTGCGAGCATCATCGATCATCATCGATCATCATCGATCATCATCGATCATCATCGATCATCATCGATCATCATCGTTCATCATCGATCGTCATCGACCATCATCGATCATCATCGATCATCGTCGATCATCATCGATCATCATCGATCATCATCGATCATCATCGATCATCATCGATCATCATCGATCAACTTCGATCAAATTCGATCATCGTCGATCATCATCGATCATCATCGATCATCATCGATCATCATCTATCAACACCGATCATCATCGATCATCATCGATCAACACCGATCATCATCGATCATCATCGATCATCATCGATCATCATCGATCATAATCGATCATCATCGATCAACATCGATCATCATCGATCATCATCGATCATCATCGATCATCATCGATCAACATCGATCATCGTCGATCATCATCGATCATCATCGATCATCATCGATCATCATCGATCATCATCGATCATCTCATCGATCATCATCGATCATCATCGATCATCATCGATCGTCATCGATCATCATCGATCATCGTCGATCATCGTCGATCAACTTCGATCAACTTCGATCAACTTCGATCATCGTCGATCATCGATCATCATCGATCATCATCGATCATCATCGATCATCATCGATCATCATCGATCATCATCGATCATCATCGGTCATCATCGATCAACATCGATCATCATCGATCAACATCGATCATCATCGATCATCATCGATCAACATCGATCATCATCGATCATCATCGATCATCATCGATCATCATCGATCATCATCGATCATAATCGATCATCATCGATCAACATCGATCATCATCGATCATCATCGATCATCATCGATCATAATCGATCATCATCGATCATCGTCGATCATCATCGATCATCGTCGATCATCATCGATCAACATCGATCAGCATCGATCAACATCGATCAACATCGATCATCATCGATCATCATCGATCATCATCGATCAACATCGTTCATCATCGATCATCATCGATCATCATCGATCATCATCGATCATCGTCGATCATCGTCGATCAACTTCGATCAACTTCGATCAACTTCGATCATCGTCGATCATCGATCATCATCGATCATCATCGATCATCATCGATCATCATCGATCATCATCGATCATCATCGATCATCATCGGTCATCATCGATCAACATCGATCATCATCGATCATCATTGATCAACATCGATCATCATCGATCATCATCGATCATCATCGATCATCATCGATCATCATCGATCATCATCGATCATCATCGATCATCATCGATCAGCATCGATCATCATCGATCATCATCGATCATCATCGATCAACATCGATCATCATTGATCATCATCGATCATCGTCGATCATCGTCGATCAACTTCGATCAACTTCGATCAAATTCGATCATCGTCGATCATCATCGATCATCATTGATCAACATCGATCATCATCGATCACCATCGATCAACATCGATCATCATCGATCATCATCGATAATCATTGATCATCATCGATCATCATCGATTATCATCGATCAATATCGGTCATCATCGATCATCATCGAGCTTCATCGAGCTTCATCGATCATCTGCGAGCATCATCGATCATCATCGATCATCATAGATCATCATCGATCATCATCGATCATCATCGATCAACATCGATCAACATCGATCATCATCGATCATCATCGATCAATATCGGTCATCATCGATCATCATCGATCTTCATCGATCATCTGCGAGTATCATCGATCATCATCGATCATCATCGATCATCATCGATCATCATCGATCATCATCGTTCATCATCGATCGTCATCGATCATCATCGATCATCATCGATCATCGTCGATCATCATCGATCATCATCGATCATCATCGATCATCATCGATCATCATCGATCATCATCGATCATCATCGATCAACTTCGAGCAAATTCGATCATCGTCGATCATCATCGATCATCATCCATCATCATCGATCATCATCTATCAACACCGATCATCATCGATCATCATCGATCAACACCGATCATCATCGATCATCATCGATCATCATCGATCATCATCGATCATAATCGATCATCATCGATCAACATCGATCATCATCGATCATCATCGATCATCATCGATCATCATCGATCAACATCGATCATCATCGATCATCATCGATCATCATCGATCATCATCGATCATCATCGATCATCATCGATCATCATCGATCATCATCGATCATCATCGATCATCTCATCGATCATCATCGATCATCATCGATCATCATCGATCATCATCGATCATCATCGATCATCATCGATCATCGTCGATCATCGTCGATCAACTTCGATCAACTTCGATCAACTTCGATCATCGTCGATCATCGATCATCATCGATCATCATCGATCATCATCGATCATCATCGATCATCATCGATCATCATCGATCATCATCGGTCTTCATCGATCAACATCGATCATCATCGATCATCATTGATCAACATCGATCATCATTGATCATCATCGATCATCGTCGATCATCGTCGATCAACTTCGATCAACTTCGATCAAATTCGATCATCGTCGATCATCATCGATCATCATCGATCATCATCGATCATCATCGATCATCATCGATCATCATCGATCATCATCGATCAGCATCGATCATCATCGATCATCATCGATCATCATCGATCAACATCGATCATCATTGATCATCGTCGATCATCGTCGATCAACTTCGATCAACTTCGATCAACTTCGATCAAATTCGATCATCGTCGATCATCATCGATCATCATTGATCAACATCGATCATCATCGATCACCATCGATCAACATCGATCATCATCGATCATCATCGATCATCATCGATAATCATTGATCATCATCGATCATCATCGATTATCATCGATCAATATCGGTCATCATCGATCATCATCGAGCTTCATCGAGCTTCATCGATCATCTGCGAGCATCATCGATCATCATCGATCATCATAGATCATCATCGACCATCATCGATCATCATCGATCATCATCGATCATCATCGATCATCATCGATCATCATCGATCATCATCGATCATCGTCGATCATCGTCGATCATCATCGATCATCATCGATCAACACAGATCATCATCGATCATCCTCGATCATCATCGATCATCATCGATCATCATCGATCATCATCGATCATCATCGATCATCATCGATCATCATCGATCATCATCGATCATCATCGATCATCATCGATCATCATCGGTGATCATCGATCATCATCGATCATCATCGATCAACATCGATCTACATAGATCATCATCAATCATCATCGATCATCATCGATCATCATCGATCATCATCGATCATCATCGATCATCATCGATCATCATCGATCATCATCGATCATCATCGATCATCATCGATCATCATCGATCATCATCGATCATCATCGATCATCATCGATCATCATCGATCATCATCGATCATCATCGATCATCATCGATCATCGTCGATCACCATCGATCTCGATCATCATCGATCATCATCGATCATTATCGATCATCATCGATCATCATCGATCAACACAGATCATCATCGATCATTATCGATCATCATCGATCATCATCGATCATCATCGATCATCATCGATCATCATCGATCATCATCGATCATCATCGATCATCGTCGATCATCATCGATCATCATCGATCATCATCGATCATCATCGATCATCATCGATCATCGTCGATCATCATCGATCATCATCGATCATCATCGATCATCATCGATCATCATCGATCATCATCGATCATCATGGATCATCATCGATAATTATCGATCAACATCGATCATCATCGATCATCATCGATCAACTTCGATCAACATCGATCATCATCGATCATCATCGATCATCATCGATCATCATCGATCAGCATCGATAATCATCGATCATCATCGATCATCATCGATCAACTTCGATCAAATTCGATCATCGTCGATCATCATCGATCATCATCGATCATCATCGATCATCATCTATCAACACCGATCATCATCGATCATCATCGATCAACACCGATCATCATCGATCATCATCGATCATCATCGATCATCATCGATCATAATCGATCATCATCGATCAACATCGATCATCATCGATCATCATCGATCATCATCGATCATAATCGATCATCATCGATCATCGTCGATCATCATCGATCATCGTCGATCATCATCGATCAACATCGATCAGCATCGATCAACATCGATCAACATCGATCATCATCGATCATCATCGATCATCATCGATCAACATCGTTCATCATCGATCATCATCGATCATCATCGATCATCATCGATCATCATCGATCATCATCGATCATCATCGATCATCATCGATCAACATCGATCAACATCGATCTTCATCGATCATCATCGATCATCATCGATCATCATCGATTATCATCGATCGTCATCGATCATCATCGATCATCATCGATCATCATCGATTATCATCGATCAATATCGGTCATCATCGATCATCATCGATCTTCATCGATCATCTGCGAGCATCATCGATCATCATCGATCATCATCGATCATCATCGATCATCATCGATCATCATCGATCATCATCGTTCATCATCGATCGTCATCGACCATCATCGATCATCATCGATCATCATCGATCATCATCGATCATCATCGATCATCATCGATCATCATCGATCATCATCGATCAACTTCGATCAAATTCGATCATCGTCGATCATCATCGATCATCATCGATCATCATCGATCATCATCTATCAACACCGATCATCATCGATCATCATCGATCAACACCGATCATCATCGATCATCATCGATCATCATCGATCATCATCGATCATAATCGATCATCATCGATCAACATCGATCATCATCGATCATCATCGATCATCATCGATCATCATCGATCAACATCGATCATCGTCGATCATCATCGATCATCATCGATCATCATCGATCATCATCGATCATCATCGATCATCATCGATCATCATCGATCATCTCATCGATCATCATCGATCATCATCGATCATCATCGATCATCATCGATCATCATCGATCTTCGTCGATCATCGTCGATCAACTTCGATCAACTTCGATCAACTTCGATCATCGTCGATCATCGATCATCATCGATCATCATCGATCATCATCGATCATCATCGATCATCATCGATCATCATCGATCATCATCGGTCATCATCGATCAACATCGATCATCATCGATCAACATCGATCATCATCGATCAACATCGATCATCATCGATCATCATAGATCAACATCGATCATCATCGATCATCATCGATCATCATCGATCATCATCGATCATCATCGATCATAATCGATCATCATCGATCAACATCGATCATCATCGATCATCATCGATCATCATCGATCATAATCGATCATCATCGATCATCGTCGATCATCATCGATCATCGTCGATCATCATCGATCAACATCGATCAGCATCGATCAACATCGATCAACATCGATCATCATCGATCATCATCGATCATCATCGATCAACATCGTTCATCATCGATCATCATCGATCATCATCGATCATCATCGATCATCGTCGATCATCGTCGATCAACTTCGATCAACTTCGATCAACTTCGATCATCGTCGATCATCGATCATCATCGATCATCATCGATCATCATCGATCATCATCGATCATCATCGATCATCATCGATCATCATCGGTCATCATCGATCAACATCGATCATCATCGATCATCATTGATCAACATCGATCATCATCGATCATCATCGATCATCATCGATCATCATCGATCATCATCGATCATCATCGATCATCATCGATCAGCATCGATCATCATCGATCATCATCGATCATCATCGATCAACATCGATCATCATTGATCATCATCGATCATCGTCGATCATCGTCGATCAACTTCGATCAACTTCGATCAAATTCGATCATCGTCGATCATCATCGATCATCATTGATCAACATCGATCATCATCGATCACCATCGATCAACATCGATCATCATCGATCATCATCGATCATCATCGATAATCATTGATCATCATCGATCATCATCGATTATCATCGATCAATATCGGTCATCATCGATCATCATCGAGCTTCATCGAGCTTCATCGATCATCTGCGAGCATCATCGATCATCATCGATCATCATAGATCATCATCGATCATCATCGATCATCATCGATCATCATCGATCATCATCGATCATCATCGATCATCATCGATCATCATCGATCATCATCGATCATGATGATCGATGATGATCGGTGTTGATCGATGATGATCGATGGTGGTCGATGTTGATCGATGATGATCGATGGATCATCATCGATCAACATCGACCACCATCGATCATCATCGATCATCATCGATCATCATCGATCATCATCGATCATCGTCGATCATCGTCGATCATCATCGATCATCATCGATCAACACAGATCATCATCGATCATCCTCGATCATCATCGATCATCATCGATCATCATCGATCAATCATCGATCATCATCGATCATCATCGATCATCATCGATCATCATCGATCATCATCGATCATCATCGGTGATCATCGATCATCATCGATCATCATCGATCAACATCGATCTACATAGATCATCATCAATCATCATCGATCATCATCGATCATCATCGATCATCATCGATCATCATCGATCATCATCGATCATCATCGATCATCATCGATCATCATCGATCATCATCGATCATCGTCGATCATCGTCGATCATCATCGATCATCATCGATCATCATCGATCATCATCGGTGATCATCGATCATCATCGATCATCATCGATCATCATCGATCATCATCGATCATCATCGATCATCATCGATCATCATCGATCATCATCGATCATCATCGATCATCATCGATCATCATCGATCATCATCGATCATCATCGATCATCATCGATCATCATCGATCATCATCGATCATCATCGATCATCATCGATCATCATCGATCATCATCGGTGATCATCGATCATCATCGATCATCATCGATCAACATCGATCTACATAGATCATCATCAATCATCATCGATCATCATCGATCATCATCGATCATCATCGATCATCATCGATCATCATCGATCATCATCGATCATCATCGATCATCATCGATCATCATCGATCATCATCGATCATCATCGATCATCATCGATCATCATCGATCATCATCGATCATCGTCGATCACCATCGATCTCGATCATCATCGATCATCATCGATCATCATCGATCATCATCGATCAACACAGATCATCATCGATCATCATCGATCATCATCGATCATCATCGATCATCATCGATCATCATCGATCATCATCGATCATCATCGATCATCATCGATCATCGTCGATCATCATCGATCATCATCGATCATCATCGATCATCATCGATCATCATCGATCATCGTCGATCATCATCGATCATCATCGATCATCATCGATCATCATCGATCATCATCGATCATCATCGATCATCATGGATCATCATCGATAATTATCGATCAACATCGATCATCATCGATCATCATCGATCAACTTCGATCAACATCGATCATCATCGATCATCATCGATCATCATCGATCATCATCGATCAGCATCGATAATCATCGATCATCATCGATTAATTATCATCGATCATTATCGATCATCATCGTTCATCATCGATCGTCATCGATCATCATCGATCATCATCGATCATCGTCGATCATCATCGATCATCATCGATCATCATCGATCATCATCGATCATCATCGATCATCATCGATCATCATCGATCAACTTCGATCAAATTCGATCATCGTCGATCATCATCGATCATCATCGATCATCATCGATCATCATCTATCAACACCGATCATCATCGATCATCATCGATCAACACCGATCATCATCGATCATCATCGATCATCATCGATCATCATCGATCATAATCGATCATCATCGATCAACATCGATCATCATCGATCATCATCGATCATCATCGATCATAATCGATCATCATCGATCATCGTCGATCATCATCGATCATCGTCGATCATCATCGATCAACATCGATCAGCATCGATCAACATCGATCAACATCGATCATCATCGATCATCATCGATCATCATCGATCAACATCGTTCATCATCGATCATCATCGATCATCATCGATCATCATCGATCATCATCGATCATCATCGATCATCATCGATCATCATCGATCAACATCGATCAACATCGATCATCATCGATCATCATCGATCATCATCGATCATCATCGATTATCATCGATCGTCATCGATCATCATCGATCATCATCGATCATCATCGATCATCATCGATCATCATCGATCATCATCGATCATAATCGATCATCATCGATCAACATCGATCATCATCGATCATCATCGATCATCATCGATCATAATCGATCATCATCGATCATCGTCGATCATCATCGATCATCGTCGATCATCATCGATCAACATCGATCAGCATCGATCAACATCGATCAACATCGATCATCATCGATCATCATCGATCATCATCGATCAACATCGTTCATCATCGATCATCATCGATCATCATCGATCATCATCGATCATCGTCGATCATCGTCGATCAACTTCGATCAACTTCGATCTAACTTCGATCATCGTCGATCATCGATCATCATCGATCATCATCGATCATCATCGATCATCATCGATCATCATCGATCATCATCGATCATCATCGGTCATCATCGATCAACATCGATCATCATCGATCATCATTGATCAACATCGATCATCATCGATCATCATCGATCATCATCGATCATCATCGATCATCATCGATCATCATCGATCATCATCGATCAGCATCGATCATCATCGATCATCATCGATCATCATCGATCAACATCGATCATCATTGATCATCATCGATCATCGTCGCTCATCGTCGATCAACTTCGATCAACTTCGATCAAATTCGATCATCGTCGATCATCATCGATCATCATTGATCAACATCGATCATCATCGATCACCATCGATCAACATCGATCATCATCGATCATCATCGATCATCATCGATAATCATTGATCATCATCGATCATCATCGATTATCATCGATCAATATCGGTCATCATCGATCATCATCGAGCTTCATCGAGCTTCATCGATCATCTGCGAGCATCATCGATCATCATCGATCATCATAGATCATCATCGATCATCATCGATCATCATCGATCATCATCGATCATCATCGATCATCATCGATCATCATCGATCATCATCGATCATCATCGATCATGATGATCGATGATGATCGGTGTTGATCGATGATGATCGATGGTGGTCGATGTTGATCGATGATGATCGATGGATCATCATCGATCAACATCGACCACCATCGATCATCCTCGATCATCATCGATCATCGTCGATCATCGTCGATCATCATCGATCATCATCGATCAACACAGATCATCATCGATCATCATCGATCATCATCGATCATCATCGATCATCATCGATCATCGTCGATCATCATCGATCATCATCGATCATCATCGATCATCATCGATCATCATCGATCATCATCGATCATCATCGATAATTATCGATCAACATCGATCATCATCGATCATCATCGATCAACTTCGATCAACATCGATCATCATCGATCATCATCGATCATCATCGATCATCATCGATCAGCATCGATAATCATCGATCATCATCGATTAATTATCATCGATCATTATCGATCATCATCGTTCATCATCGATCGTCATCGATCATCATCGATCATCATCGATCATCGTCGATCATCATCGATCATCATCGATCATCATCGATCATCATCGATCATCATCGATCATCATCGATCATCATCGATCAACTTCGATCAAATTCGATCATCGTCGATCATCGATCATCATCGATCATCATCGATCATCATCTATCAACACCGATCATCATCGATCATCATCGATCAACACCGATCATCATCGATCATCATCGATCATCATCGATCATCATCGATCATAATCGATCATCATCGATCAACATCGATCATCATCGATCATCATCGATCATCATCCGATCATAATCGATCATCATCGATCATCGTCGATCATCATCGATCATCGTCGATCATCATCGATCAACATCGATCAGCATCGATCAACATCGATCAACATCGATCATCATCGATCATCATCGATCATCATCGATCAACATCGTTCATCATCGATCATCATCGATCATCATCGATCATCATCGATCATCATCGATCATCATCGATCATCATCGATCATCATCGATCACATCGATCAACATCGATCATCATCGATCATCATCGATCATCATCGATCATCATCGATTATCATCGATCGTCATCGATCATCATCGATCATCATC